>JAJGOT010000251.1:1140000-1220299 GCA_022457155.1 Cladopsammia gracilis | reverse complement strand
ATTCTCCATGATCAGTGTCAAGTCAGGGTCATCATCAGAGTTTCCAAACAATGAATTAAGAGCCACATGTGTTTTTCCAATCACTGCATCAAGGGTGCAAAGACTCAGCAGTCCTGGCAGCAGGGAAGGGCTATCCTCCTTGATGAGCGCATTGTGAAGTTCAGTTATCTGAGTTGTAATCAAGAGTAAACGAGGAGAGACAATTTAATTAACATCTGGTGTCTCTCATCTTTTTACCAATTGTTGGTAATAATCAAAGGGCTCTTAAAGCCATCTCGTTAAAGCGTTAGAACGCGTGGTTAATAAAAACAAAATAGAAGAATTGATAGTGAATATGGTAAAGATGCCGTTGTAGCGCACCTTTAGATTAAGTCTACTTAAAATACGTACATGAAAACATCACATGATGGATATCAGCCAATAGAAATTTATGTTCACGAAATGGGCTTTACATTTTCAAAAAAAAACAACTTTAACATAAAAGGCTGATCAGACAGCAAATTTGTTCGATTTCTTTTAATAAGATATGCCCGATATTTCGGTTAGACAAAACTAACCTTCATCAGGGGCTAGGAAAGCTTGGTGAAGATGGAAACAAACGGTTACAATATTTAAAATGGGCTAAGATAAATTGCTGGCACACGATAGGCTAATAAACAAGTAACGGTCCAGCTATATATTGCTACTGTTTGTTCTAGTGGTCCTTGCATTTTTACAGAAGTTATTTACATTTTCACGCTAGTAACTAAAATGGGGTCCTATTATTTGGTTATACAATAGACGTGTTTAGAAAATGTTATAGGCTGGGCCTTATCATCATCATTATTATTTTTTTTTGCAAAAGGAGGGGAACCCGTGCCCCTCTGCTAACAACTTCTCTGTACAGCATTGGGGGATCTTTTCTCATCAGTGCTCCACTTTTTCAAGACCAAAAGCCAGAATAATCCTCAACTTCGACGACTAAGGAGAACTTTTTTTCACAAGATTTGGTGCCGTTTTTTCACCACAAGCAAGAAAGCGTCTTGTAACCAACTGTCTTCGCTTTGGTGAGTGTGTGCTTTTCAATTTGGGTTTTGGTCTCGCGAGTTTTCTCGCCCTCGCGTTACGTGGAGATGGCCGCGCGTACCGCACACCAGCCGTTCGCCCACACTAGAACTTACTGTCCGCTTGATAGTGGAGGAAAACCTGGATCTTGACTCGCTCAGTATAGCGCAGTCGTTACCGAACTTTAAGTAAGAAATCGTTGGGACAGAATCGGCCACGCGGTTGGCGGCATCGGGCTTTGACTGCGAAAGCCGCAAAAAGCACTACACGTGTCATGCTTCATTCCCGTTGAATTCCCCGATGAAAACCTGCTACAACTCGTGGAACAATACGGCGACCTCAAAGCGCGAGCAGTCCGCCGGCTTTGCTTCAAAGCTACGCGCACATCGAGAACGGCATCCGTGTCATAGAATTCACACGTTTACAAAAGGCAGTTCCACGCAAATAAGTCACTCAAGGGCTCGAGTTATTTTTTTAAGTACACTGGCCAGCCAATACTATGCTACCGGTGCCAGTCTTCCGAGCGCGTTGTTAAAGACTCCCCGAAGGCGAAACGCCGCGAGGCGAACCGCGAGGCTCCAGTGCCCGGAGGGGGGACACCAGAGGCCTCCCGACCCCCACTACAGCAACCAGCAACGACACTCCCCCTGTAACCACAATAGGCCATTTGCACGATAGCGTCATTTGACTACAACTACCAGAACTCATTTCGTTTTTCCTTTCTTATTTAAATTTTGTAATCCCAGTGAGGTTTAAATAACAAAGGTCCTAATTTGCACTACAAAACAAAAAAATGAACCTCCGTACGACCCTTCTCCAGAAACTGCCGGCCACCCCCTACTACCGATGCCGTGAGCGTAAGCGTGAGAAGTCCTGTCTCGTGGTAATTTAAATACAACAGATGATCACACGCGTTTGGCGGAGATCAAAGATCTCCTAAAAACGCCATCATTCGCAGTAAAAAACAGTGGATAAAGCTGGGGGAAAAACCAACCAAGTATTTCCCGGGAGTATTTCTACCAGCTTAAAAATCAGCGACAAACACGCGACTCAATTTCAGAGTTGCGTGCCAACAATTCAATCGTGACTTCCGATAAAAATATTCGTCGCGAATGTCGCGATTTTTATCGTAACCTCCATTCGGCTGAACAAGTTTATTTATCTAGCCAAGACTGGCTTTTAGACCAACTGGATAAAACTCTGGCATCTGAAGACCAGGAGAAATGCGAAGGTGACCTCACACTCTTCGAATGTCAATGTTTTGTAATAACGAAATATAATATCCAATTTATTCAACACTTTTGAACAGTTTAATGGTAAAATATTTATTGATTTCAAAGTTGCGTTTGTGAGTTTATTTTTAGAGATTTGAATTTACAAAATGGTAATTAGATGACGCCGACCCGGGACTTTGCCATTATTTCTACGCCAATTTACAATGCGCAGTTTACAGCTTGAGGATAATAATTTGATAAATACTAAAAAATAAACTGTGGAAAAACGTAAGAATTCACTAGCATCCGTGAGATTTTCAAAACAGATCACCATATCTGTACAAGCCATGTCGGGATGCAATCCCGAACGCCATTATGAAACAACGGATCAGGAGGTTCTTCAAGCTCCAAGAAACACTACTCAAAAACAGAATAAAACAAGGAGCTAAAACATAAACTGCAAGAAGTCATTATTCCAGTAGAGATACGGCAGCTTCAGACTTTGATCTTGGACACTTACATCCGTGATAAAGATCCACTTTCTCACAAGTCTTGCACACCGCAGACTTAGACACTAAATCACCGGCTGAGAGATTGGAGGCTCAGAGACCGGACGAGAGAAAGCGGCGGAAATCGAGCCTCAGAGATTGACTGATCCAAGCATATTCATAACAATTAACAAAAACTGCAGCCGATCACTACTTATCTTGCAACAAAAGTTAGCCAAAGACGCTCCAACATATGCCAAGAGAACTAGCATAACGAAGGCATAGACTGGAAACAATAATTCTATAAATGGCAGTGAGTGTGCACAGCATGTAAACTGACCTCCTGTCATTAAAGAGATTTATATCCCAAAGATAAAAGAGTCATACAATACATCGAGCATTTGTCACATCTCTATTTTGGTGATCAAAGGGGAACAAATATCTCGTAGACCTTCTTGGGAAAGCTATTCTAGAGGTTTCTTTATACATTATGCAACTAGCGGGAGTCGTGTTTGGCCTGTCACTTTTATAATACTGATATTCTCAAATTAATATATGTATCATATGTTTAATAGATAAATGTAAAGAAAGCCAAATTTAAAAAACGTGAAAAGTATGAAAAGTATGATTTTCTAGTACTTAGGAAACAAAACTCTTTCACCCCTGACCAAGTTAACTTTCAATATATATTACCAGTTATTCAGATTCCCATTTTGGCGATTATAAATGGCCAAACACAATAACATACGAGAGGAAAATAGTTAACAACTTCAAAGCTATAGCACACGCACTTTTTCTTATCAATTACTACCACAAACAGACTCAGTAGATGGGGTTAAACGGATGTTGAACTATGTTTATTCAAATTGATACTGCACAAGAAACAACACCCTAAACCGGGTGAGGGGTGGGGGGGGGGGGGGGGTTGCTCTTGCTTTCACAAAGGATAACACAGGAATGAATGATCGTGACAGTGGAACGCTCAAAAAGGTCTTATCTGAATACATGCATTCCAAAGATATCCATAACGGAAACTAGTGTAGTAATTAACCCTTTTAACATATCTATGATAAAAACACTCAATTACTACCAAAAACAGACTCAGTAGATGGGGTTAAACGTATGTTTATTCAATAAACCGCCAAACCCAAAGGGGAAAAAGAATAAAAAAAGGGTTTGAGAAGAAGAAGTTACGATGTGGGAGAGAGTCTGGTTGTGATAGAATGGATAATTTTAAAATTATTTTCGTTGGAAAGAGTGAGATAGATTAAATATGCGTCACTCTTCTAATCGCCATGCGATTTAATAAAAGCTGTAGGCGCTCGATTACAAAAAGCAAATGTAGCGCCTCCGCGACGAAAACTGTGCGAGGAATACTGTGTGAGGAATACTGTGCGGGATTAAACCCAATGGTTGAAAGAGCATTATACTGGTGAGCCAAGATAGGCCTGTACGATCCCCGAGATTGACAAACGAATAATGGTGAAGAGGGCGACAATTGTACACTAGCTAAATACTGCCTAAGCGCGGTGACAGGACAAAGGGGCGAACCGGGAATAAACGGCAAGGGAATTTCTAAAACCCGCTCCCGAAACTGGAGTGTCTTAGTGCGCGTGATGCGCAACAAAACCCCTTGCGGTGTGAAAGTCATGCTAGATAGTGTCAAAAAACACGCCCGGAAATCGCCAATTTCAGACTACTAAATTAGAGATACGTAAAAAAGAAAAGAAGGCTGCTAAAAATAAAGCACGCATGCAGACGTGCAAATGATTATCTAAATCGAAAAGACGGGACAATTGTAAAAGGATCTCAACAGTGATCGGTTCTTTTCGTGCGACACAATCACCCAAGATCCGACGCACCGCTCGTTTGGCAAGATAAACGTCATATTAAATCGTCAAGAAAGGCAAAACTGGCACCACACGAGCGGTTAATATGTGAAATAATGCTCAAATAATTAACGATCGAACGGTATGACGTTAAAGAACGTGACAAAAAAAACTAAATAAAGCAAATAAACGGATTTGAAAACTGGGAAAGGCAAGAAATCGAAATATTGGCAAAACAATAAATATGTTCGCATATAGCATCTCATAGAGCGCTTTGTGGAGTCGCAAAAAGCATGGACCTGGATAGTTCCTAAATACTGCTGCAAAGCGTCGATGTGATCTGCGAGATAAAATTGAAAAACAGATTGAAAGAAAGAAAAATCAATAAACTTAATAAGGATCTATGAAAATAAATGGAAGTAGCTACTTAATATACATTAAAAACGAACATAGAGTCGCTAGGAAATACTTGGGTAAGGTTCAAGGTAGCTACGGCATGCTGCAAATAGTCTGAGTACGAGGAGTCTAAGTAAGAACGACTCAACGTATCCGCTAAAACGTTAGACTATGACTTCCCGCAAATGTAACGCGCAGATAAACGGATATTGTTAAGAGACAGCAACAACCAAATTTCACGTAGACAACGCTGCATGAAGGCGTTCGTTGAACGTTGATTGTTCAGTGCGTATACGCTGACCTGATTGTAAGCAGTTCGAGCTGGTTAATGTTCAAATATTGACTAGCAATAAAAGGAGGAAACTTGGCATGGAAGAATTCCCCAAAACACACTGCACCACAAGCATCAAGACAAGCATCGCATGCCAACAGTTCTGGATCGGACACAGTAATGGCGGTCGGAATTGTTACTCTTGCTTTCACAAAGGATAACACAGGAATGAATGATCGTGACAGTGGAACACTCAAAAAGGTCTTATCTGAATACATGCATTCCAAAGATATCCATAACGGAAACTAGTGTAGTAATTAACCCTTTTAACATATCTATCATAAAAACACTCAATTGCATCACCTTCCTGACTCTTCAACGAACCAGATACAAACACGAATAAAAAGTCAGAAAAGATTGTTTGTGATGCAAAGTAACAGGTGAAGTTAAATCGAATTTAAGAACTCTACTAACTTACCGTTTCCTAAACACAGATTTTAAAAGCCCGTAATCGTCACACTCGTCGGACTCCATCCTCAAACACGTGCAGACTGCACAATCGGTCAAACTCGAAACGCAACATTCATATATTTTCCAACTAGGGTTGAGTGAGGCATGAAGTGGAACTTGAAGACAGTTTGGACAATAAAGTTAATGTTTCGTGTTTTTGTTTCGTGCCATTTTAAAGTTATTTCTGCTTCTTTTCTTTCTTTGTTTTTTGTTTTTTTGGTAAAAATCGTAAGGAATTATTTTTCTGTTTTTTTTTTTCATCCGCATTTTATCATCCGCATTTTGTTATCCGCATTTTATTATCCGCCGTCCGCCATCCGCCATCCGCCGCCATCCGGTCCTCATTTTACAGAACGGTGAACTCTCATAACTCATAACTCTCATAACAGTGAACTCCTAGACAACCGGCACAACAGTCATTTGTATTCCCGATTCAACTCCAGACACGTCCTCAAAAGAACCAGAGACTGTTATCATAATACTGATACGTTTTTACAACAAGGTACAATAATTCACTCACTAGTTTTCTCGTTGTTTATGTTCATATTGGCGCCAGAACAGCAACCATAACTATGGGAACTATACAACCTCCGGTCAGGAAGTAAAATTGCAGTTTAATACCGATGCCTTGGATTTTATTTATACTTCACCAGAAATCCGCAAACATTTCCTTCCAGCAGAAATTTTAGCTGTCTCCGCGACCCGCAAAATATCCTTGTGCACGGTAGCTAAATTAACAAAACTATGACGTCTTTCCCATACTATTGCATAATCAAACCGTAATAGCAATGAATCAAAATAGAACAAACGCAATTTTGCTTTACCATATCGCTCATATTAAAACACAAACTTTCCCGTCCCATTTAACTTTCTTAAAACGTCTCCATTCGTAAAAATACACCGTGAAATTCTCAAACTGCGTTTGCCAAAAAAAAAAAAAACGCAAGGCAGCTTAAATGGCTTTACGACAAATGATTGAAACTGATAGGTAACGTGAGATATCGAAACTTAAGAAGAACTTTAATAATACCTTTGTGGTAACGTAATGTGAGATATGACAAGTTCATCACAAGTTTTGACATCCCGATACCCAAGGGAAATTAACAATAGGTCCGGGGGTGCTCCCCAAAAATTTTAGGAGCAGTATGTGACGCCCTTCTTGAAATCCTAACCGGTTTAACCAACCATATCCTCAATGCCCTAATATAGCTTCTATAAAGAAGAAACAACTAACCCCCCCGGACAAAAGTCCACAAAAATTTGTTAACAACTTTTGTCCCCATATTCTACTGACTCCTATATCTCGTTTCGCGCGCATGCGCTTTAACGAGATAAAAACAGTTAAGAGGCCCTGCCAGGAGGGGGGGGGGGGGGGGGGTCCTGTGTCGCTTGTCCGAATTTTAAAATGTCTCATGTCGGTGTTTTATCAATGCTTCACATTGCTGTCAGAAATTGAACGAACATAGTTTTCCAGAATTTTAGAAAAGGTGGATAATGGTACGTTATAAAGAAATGCCTACAGTTCTACAATAGGTCAGTTATCATTCGGTGCGCATCGAACACGTAACATGCTACTATATTCATTCATGGTAACTGACCTGCATACAACATTTTTAGACCAACTGACCTGATAAATTGTGGAGGCGTGGTGGTTTAGTGGTTAGCGCGTTTAACTTTCGTTTGATAGGTCGGTGGTTCGAGCCTGGCGTGCATTTCTCAAAACTCCAGAAGACTTATCGGGCCCGAAAAGCTATTTTATGTGCCGACTGTTTACTGACATAGATTCAATTTTCGACCTCGTTCCCAGGGTCCCAGGTCTCCCAGGGAGTTGTGGAGTTGCGTAAATGATGTATAAAGCGATGCTCAAGAGACCCTCAAGGGAACCTCAAGGGTCCTCAAGGACCTCAAATTGGTGAAAAAATATGCCAAACCACCATTCTTTGTCGCTAATTCTCGGCTTTGATGTCGCTGTCAGAATTGTGCCGAGAAAGATTGTCTTTTGTCGCAATTTCATTTTACGACTTTTTGGGTCATGTCGCCTGTCAGAATTTACCCTGGCAGGGCCTTAGTTAAACCTCTCCTCTCCTTAATGACACCTCCATAATATAGACACCTCACTATTATGAACAGTTCACTCACTTGGTACCAAAGGTGCCAAACTTCATACAATCTCTACCTCTATAATATGGACACTTTGGTCTGGCCCTTTGGTATGTGTATAAAGAGGTTTGACTGTAATTTGCTAATGTTTATAACTCTTTTTATCCAGGTTAGAGTAATACTGTGGGCGGCACGGTGGTTTAGAGGTTAGCGCGTCGGACTTTCAACCTGAAGGTCGGTGGTTCGAAGCCTGGTCTCTGCCGTCGTGTTGTTTCCTTAGACAAGAAACTTTACTCCACACTGTCTCTCTCCACCCAGGTGTATAAATGGGTAAGGGCAACAAAATGCTGGGGGTAACCCTGCGATGGACTAGCATCCCATCCAGGGGGGAGTAGCAATATTCCTAGTTGCTTCATGCTACGGAAACCGGGTTAAGCTCCGGCCATGTGGGCCATCGTGGCCCGAGTGCGACTTTACCTTCGATTAATACTAAATAGTGTGTGTAGCTGTCCCATCAAAATAAAGACCAAATAAAGTGCCTATGACAGTTACCAAGTTATTTATCCAGAGTTTGGTATTCTAGAGTAAATCATCCAATCAATCATCCTTCTTCGCAATAACACAAACATATTCTGTAAATTACTATGAACATGAGACAAACTTGCATGCAACATTTGATTGGGTTCTCTTTTCACCACAGCATACCAATTTAAATATAACTACACTCGTATTATTGATAGTGACTATGTTTAAGGCACACCACATGTGACGGTAAAATTAATGTGTTGTGAAAGAATTACATGTACCAGGGATGGAAATTAGCACTTGTCCCCTTGCCAAGTGTCAAATCTTCTTGAGCAAATACACATTTCTTGTGAAGTTCTGAAAGCCACTACCCCAAAAGGCAAGTCTCATCCAACCATGAATTACTACTTACATGTAACATAAAATTACTTTTACTACGGCAAAAACTGTAACAATGGCTAGGTAAGTTTAAGTTCTCTTAATGGTAGGTATTTCAATTCTTGAATGTCCCTATTCTCCACAACTGACCACAGGGAGCCAACACAATCTGTTTGTGTAACATAACTGTTTGTAATTTCATAAGAAATGTATTGGATTTACCTAAATTTCATATTATAGCGACATATCACCACCCTGTCCTTCTCTTAGAGGCACAGTCAACAGCGAACTCAGAATCCTTCAAAATCACTCAAATATCACTTTTACAAAAAAAGGATGACAACACACAACAAATAAGATAATTTAATGTTTATTTAGCATTAACCAGTACATACATTTGGCAATATGTTGCTATAATATGAAATTTAGGTAAATCCAATACATTTCCTATGAAATTACAAACAGTTATGTTACACAAACGGATTGTGTGGGCTCCCTGTGAACTGACAAGGAGAGACAGCATAGATGATGATGATGAATGGTAGGTATTATCTTGCCTTGAGAGTTACCTGATTCTCAGACAGTCCCAGATTGTTTGCTCTCTCCGAACACAGACCATGCATTCAGGAATCGAGATAGGCAGGACAATAATAATTATTTATCTGGACTAGCACAAAGAGTGATATGACTATTGTCGAATCAGTGCAATCAGGGGCAATAAATACACTTAATTCGATGGTTTTTCAGATAATATGTAGACGTGGATATTTGTGTAGTAGCATTTTTTTGAGCCCCGCAGCCCCACATCCCCTTAGCCCTGCAATGTGTCTTAAAATCGGGAAACTAAGGAGTTATGCAACAATCTATATTGTTCTGTGTGATACACTCAGATATTTTGTGTTCTCTTTTCCTTATAAGGTGAAATGATGCCACAGTTGAATAATAACACAACATAACGCAATTATTAGTTAGACAAACATGCAATTTAGGCTGTCTGTAATCTGTGTTACATGTACCTCTTTCAAGAACTGCTTAGCCATCATGACACTGTGATGAAGATCCCCACTCAGTTTTGTGACTTTATCAATGATGCTCTGCGAGTCTTCATTTGACATACCCTGATCAATGAGACTACTCTGTAAAGAGGAACATGGCATACACATTACAATAATAATAATCATCACACCTGATGCCTTCAGCATTGTTTCGGAATGCTAGTTTATTGCTAAAAATGTGTTGTTCCAGAAAATATCTTTATCTTTACCTCCCCCACAGAGGGCGTTTTGGTTTAATCCCTCCCTCCCCCCCCCTGGAAATTCCAGGTTAGCTTTATATTTTCCTTTTTAAAATTTGGCTTTAAAGACCCCCTCCCCCTTGGAATTTCCAGTGACTTTCCATGGGAGTAGCATGGATATTTCCTGGAACCACGCAATAAAACCTGATGAGTAAGTTCCCACCAGGTACAAAAAGCCAGATTTGAAATTAAATGAGGTTAAATGTATTTAACTTAGTTAACAACGAGGAGCAAGCGCAGCTGTGGCGTTCTGGCGTTTATTTGTGGCGTTACCACTCTGTTGAGCGGCTCCGGCGTTTTTAGGGGCTGTGCAGCATTTTTGGCGTGACTTGGCAGTGGCGTAGCGTTTTTGTTGGCGTTCCTCGTGCTCCCTTAGCGTTCCCAGCATTGTTGTAGCGTTCGGGTAGGATTCCCATCGTGGCTAGCCATGTTTGTTGTTCCTGCGTGCTTGTTGGCTTGCTTTGTGGCCAGGCGGTCAGCGGGTTTCGGCGGCTGTATGCGCACGCATTCCCATGTGCGAAGCTTGTGTATGCCTTCGAGTGTTCGGCGTGTGCTGTTTCTCGTGTGTCTTTTGCGCCCCCTCCCTCCCTCCCTCGTTTTTTATTTTATTTTGTTTTCTCCACTGACTTATTCAGTGTGACGGGTGCTCAGGGGTGTTGCCGTGGGGGGGCTCGTGGCTGGGGTGCGGGTAGGGATGGCCACTGGGGTGGTCTACTCCCCCGGGCTGGGGTTTATGTGTAGTCCGGGGGGGTAGGGTGTTTTGGGCACCCAACCTCCACTTGCGACTTACGTTGTTAATTTTGTCTAAATGGAAAGGAAATAAAATAAATGTACCACATAATGAGGACCTAAAACAGAGTGTGTACAGACACTCAAGAATAGTAACTTGAGCATCTATAAAGAACTGTTTTAGACAACAAAGATGACAGTACTACTGTGTTTATAAAAGGGAATTGTACAATGTACTTTCTATGTTAGAAAACAATTACCTAGTGAAAAAAATTAACTTAGTTAAAAATAAAATTTACCTCAAAAAAAAAATACCTGCAACATATCCATGGGCTGCTACTGAGAATGTTATTGTGGGTTACAAAATTATTATGATCACAAACTCAGAAGCATTTCAGCATGTTGTCACACAGTACATAAACATTGTCATGGTGTCTCACTTAATTCTTGATCTCTTTAAATGTTACAATGTACATACAGTTCAAAATAATATAACACACCTTAAGATTTTCACAGAATGCAGTGTCAGGATTTGCAGAGCCACCAAGTTTTGAAACAAACTTCAAACTACATAACAGTTTGGCCAGGTCAGGATCCTGCGAGAAACAAAGTTTTGACTCATAAATAAAAGGGTGTCAGTAACACGCGGGGTCAGGGTGGGATTAGGGCTAGGATTAGGTATGGGATTAGGCATAGTGTTAGGATTAGGTAAAGGGATTATATATAATCCCATACCTAATCCTAGACCTAATCCCACCCCGACCCCGGTCCCGACCCCGCGTTTTACTGACACCCTAAATAAAATGAAATCACTGCAATGTTAATTTGTAATCTAAACACAAAAAAGATACACATTCAAGCTTTTGTCTTACTAGCATGTACATATATTGTGTGCACATTTTGACACACTGTGGTGGTTTGTGGGCATGGATATGCCATTACCGGTAATTCAAGAAACACTGTAAACTACCAGGAAACAGAAACATATACAGTTTGAACTTTTAACATGTTATCAATGCTGTACATATAAAATGCCTATTTCTACTTTTCTTCACAAGCAAGAGTAATAACAATATTAATATTTATATAGCACATGTGAATACAACTGTAGGATCAAACATGCTTTACAAACTAAGAAAAGTACTAACTTGTTCTTGTGCATTTATTTAGCCAGCCAAAATTCTTCTTAATTATTGAATTCTGTGCCAAAACTGTTTATGTCACGACATTGCAGTGATAATTAAATTTAGGTTTATCATCTGAGTTTATAAGGTAAATTAGCCACCATAAACAGATTCAAAAGCTGAAGTTTTAAAGTGCCTATCACCCCTAGAAAGTTAATTTCAGAATGAACTCTACGTACATTGAATAGTCGAATGGTAAAATATTTCTTGTTTTGAACGTCGTGTTTGTGAGTTATAGAGATTTGAATTTACAAAATGCTAATTAGATGACCTCAACCCGGGAATTTGCCATTATTTCTAGGCCAATTTACAATGCGCAGTTTACAGCTTGAGGATAATTAATTTGATAAATACTAAAAATAAACTGTGGATAATCAACTGACTCGTAAAAAATATTACTTGGAGGTGTAAACAAGTAGTTGTATAATAAATGATTCCCGGGTTGACGTCATCTAATTAGCATTTTGTAAATTCAAATCTCTATAACTCACTAAAACGACGTTCAAAACAAGAAACATTTTACCATTCAACTATTCAATGTACTTAGCGAGTTGATTCTGAAAATAACTTTCTAGGGGTGATAGGCACTTTAAGCATTAGCCCTTCATCAGAACTAATCTTTTCATGGTAGCCAATTTACCTTTTCAACTTTTTTGTTTCACTTCCCTACCAATACAGCACCACAGTTTCTTTACAAACTCACCCCTTCATTCATGAGAAATACGTAAATGAAATTCAGTATTTTCTACTCACTGTCACTTGTAGATGTTGCATCTCCAGATCCTGGGACAGGTTCTTGAAAAACTCTGCTGAAGGTGGTAAATAATGTAAAATTCTCCATGTCAGGCTAAAGCTGTGCTTTACTACTGCAGCATTCAGAGATACCGACTGTGCTTCTCCTGCATCAGCCTTAACGTCTCGCAAAGATCCTGCCATCAACAGCTTAATTATGGCAGAGTGAAAATCTTTATAACTCTGTCCTTCTTCTGACAAACTGAGTAGTGTTGAGCAAGCCTGCAAAAAACAGTTAACACATTGGTAAACCTGAGTCTTAGTGTGCACACAAGCAACAGGTGGCCCACATGGCCAGAACTTAACCTGGTTTCTGTAGCATAAATCAACTGGGAATATTGCTACTCCACCCTGGATAGGATACTAGTCCATTACAGGGTTGCCCCCAGCATTTTTTTATCAGTGTCCATAAATTTATATACCTGGGTGGAGAGAGACAATGTGGAGCAAAGTTTCTTGTCTAAGGAAACAACACACTAGAAATGTACCCATTTATACACCTGGGTGGAGAGAGACAATGTGAAGGAAACGACACAACTAGATTAAAAATTCATGCCAAAATTGGAATTTCTATGGTCATCTTTTTAACCCAAAATCTGAATGTTGTAACAGAGAGCCAATTTTTTGGTGTAATAATTCAAGTTCCAAGTTTTATATGTCCAAATCTAATTTTCCAAGTTTTGTACGTCCAAATCTAGGATTTTCTCTTGAATGTTCCCCTTGGGAGTCCGATTGACCCCAATTTTTCTGTGGTTGAGTTGAACTTTCAAAATAGTCAAATAGTAAAATATTAAATGTCCCACCAATAAGAAAGTACTGCACAAACATACCTCTTTGTCTAAGTCCTCCCCTGGTTGTACTGGTCTTATCTCATAAAACCTGGGTTTAAGTCTAAGAGAGTTGGTTGAGAAGATCTCATCACCTAGCAAATGTGCTTTTATGCTGGAGTGTGAGAGACATTCATCTTCTTGTCCAGCTGAAGCATAATATAGAGGTTCAAAGTGTTCTGTAGAGCTTCTGTCATCATGCAGTTTGCCACTGGCTGCATTGCAACTCTGAAACAGGTTATGCTGAACCTGACATGGAAAACAAAGTCACAAGTATAAAGGGGTTATGTCGCCATTTTAATCTCTCTTTGAAAATTCACTTGATATCTTCCTCTCAGTGTTGGGCTGGCCATGCGTCTGTTCAGTTATAGATCACAGATGACGTCAAAATGTGGTAAGAACAAAAAAGTGGCACACGAGCCGCAGACGAGTGTGCCACAGACGTTCTTAGCACATTTTGACATCTTCTGTGATCTATAACTGAACAGACACACAGCCAAATGTTATCTATTTGTTTCATACAATGAACAGAAAAGCAAAAAGAGTAAAATTACGTGCTCGACTGTTCAAAGATTTGTTCCAGTTAAGGTATTATTTTTTTTCAATTCGCCAAGAATACTTTTTGTCTTGGTTTCTTCTTTTTCTTGTTCATAAACAGCTCCTGCTAAACATTTTTTGAGGCTTTCACTTACTCAATCCAGAATAATCTCGCAAACATTTTCAAAACTGTGCACCATGTTGGACAAAACAAAGCAGACAATTTTTCTATTATGTCAGCCATGCATCTGTACTCTGATAGATCATAGGCAACGACCAATCATAGAGCACATACAACTGTAGTATTCAGTTCATTGCATAAAAGCATTTTGTGTATGACAAACTAAAGGTAGATGGTTTTAATTTGGGGCAGTTTTGACCCAAAAACATCAAAATCCCCATGACATAGCTGCTTTAAGTACAGATGCTAACAAGCAGGGGCATAGCCAGCTTTTAGAAGAGTTGTAGGCCTGGCCATCTGTCCCGCAAGGGTTGCTTCTAGGGGGTCCGAGGGCATACCCCCCTGGAAAATTTTTCGATATTGGCCCTTGAAAATGCTTTATCCTTCACTTTCTGGTGATTTTATGTGTATCTTGACAGCACCGAAATCCTAATATTTGATAAAAGAGAATGGATTTATCATTTCCAATTCTTAAAAATGTAACACAAGTTAGTGGGCTGAAAAATTTGTAGCCCGGGCCTACGGGCCTATAGGCTGGCTAGGCCACTGACAAGGCTACTTGGCATGTTACAACCTTCTGAACTTATGACCCCAACATACATACCTGTTTAAAGAGATCCTGTGGTGGTTTTGACAAATGATGGAGAAAGTAGTCCAATAGCAGCAGGAGGCGGCAGAGTGCCAGGGGTGTGGCATGTGTTATTGATGACGAGTTGGAAACTGTTATGAGCACTCTAGCACAATATGTCAAAAGAGCTTTCCGTTGAGTCATTGAGAAGTTGTGGAAAATGAACAGCAACAGTTGAAGATGCTCTACATTTAGATCTGAAATGAGAAATGAAACTGTGAACCTCAGGGAACAAACACTTTAATTATTTATTTCAATTATCATTTATTTTAAATTAAGTTCAGCAAACTTGTCTGAGACACCACAACAGCTTGCATCAATATCTGTGGGCCCATAACTGTATTTCCCTACCCCCAAGACTGGCGCACTTCTGACTGATTTGACCCACAGTACGATTTACCCCTCAGAGAGGAGTGGACAGAGTGCAAGTGCCAGTAAAGAAAGAGTAAGGTAAACTGTTATGTGATAAAAGGAGAGACAATGGGTGGCAGTTGACGATATAAATCTAAAGAAAGGTTAAAACAACTAAAATTAAAATCCCCCGTTTACAATCATTAAGGTGGTCTGGTTTTCAACACCTACATGGCCAAGTTTATAGTACATTTGTTCATGTATAGCAGCTATTGCCTGTGTGATTTGGCCACATTGTAATTGTGTAGAGTAGGGCTATAATTAGTAGCCGACAACTAGCTATTATGGCCAGTAATAACAGTAAGGATGACTAACACTCAAAATTTGAAAATGACAACATGAATGAAAGAAATTCTTTGTTTTTGCTGCACTGATGAAGGGGTTATCCCCAAAACATCTGACTGTTCTTAATACAACTTTCTTGTGGGGCCAGCTTCTTCAATGCTTAATGACAGCCCTGCTAGAGATGAAAATAATGATGATCAATGACATTATGAACATTAAACACGCACTATACGTAATTAACTATTATTACCTTGAGTGGGAGAAACTGTCACCTCTTGAAGAGACAAATCCCTGAGCGTATTTATCAACCTTTTCCACACTGTAACACACTCTGCAATATCCATTCCAATGTTTGTCTGAAGAGCCTTCTGTTGCCGTGCCAGTAATACCCTGGAAAGAATGCCCAAACAGCGCCTGCTGACCTTCAGTGGCCATGGACCGTCATCTAGTGGAGCCAGGCCAAGATGGCTCAGAAAAACATCCTAGACAGCAAAATGATCAATTAATTTAGGAAAGTGGTCATAATTAATGCTTGTACTGGAGGAGGACTAACTTTATTACCCTTTCACTACTTGAGTCAACCTTGAGTCATGTCATGAGTATTTGGATAAAATCCTCAAGTGTGAGCATTCAAATGAAAGCTACTGAGCAGTACTTTCAAGTGGTACTGTTTATTATGCTGTACAAGGTGGTTTTAACTTTTGACTATGTGGATAAACCCTCAATTGTGAGCATTCAAATGAAAGCTATTGAGCAGTACTTTCCTGTAGTACTGTTTATTATACTGTACAAGGTGGTTCTAATTTTTGAGTCTGTGAATAAAATCTTACAGTGTGACCATTCAAATGAAAGCTATTGAGCAGTACTTTCCTGTGGTATTGTTTATTATGCTGTAAAAATTAAGGTGGTTCTAAGGTTTGTGTCTGTGGATGAGATCCTATAGTGTGACCATTCAAATGAAAGCTATTGAGCAGTACTTTCATCTGGTATTGTATATTATGCTGTACAAATTAAGGTGATTCTAAGATTTGTGTCTGTGGATGAGATCCTACAGTGTGACCATTCAAATGAAAGCTATTGAGCAATACTTTCCTATAGTATTGTTTATTATGCTGTATTTAAGCAATAGAACACATTTCCTATGACTTTACCGGCGTAATAGAACCACGCGGGATGTTGGGAGAACACTCGAAAAGCTTGTAAACCACGAGCCGTAGGCGAGTGGTTTACAAGCTTTTCGAGTGTTCTCCCAACATCCCAAGTGGTTCTATTACGCCAGTAAAGTCATAGGAAATGTTTTCTATTGCTTTTATGAAATAACTATGAAAAGCGTTTGGAAAGAGAGAAATTTGTTGTAGTTTTGTGCCGATCAAGTAGCTTGTTCTCATAACATTCATCATATGACCGGGAAAACCAATCAGAGCCGCTGAAAGAATGAACTTTACACGATGCCACTGACAAAGCTGCACTGACAAATTCACGGGTTCAACGAAAGTGATGAAAAGTTTTAATTTTAGCGCTTTGAAATTCGTCAGTTGGAATTTATCAGCTGAAAAAAGAAAATATATTCAATGATTCAAAGGTTCTTTGAATGGGAAATCCAGAAAATTGTGTCCGGAATCTGCCGCCGCAAACATGAATGCACGAGGAAAGTTTGAATTAAGCCTAAAATTTTTATGGCGTAAGCTTATGTTGGATTCAAAGATTGCCTTCTTGTCAAGAATTTTTCGATTGGAATAAAGGTTAGTTCCAGAAACTCAGCTTCTGAAAATGTTTTCGACTTTATCCACTTACTTTGAAGTGTACAATGAAGCCCGTACTTCTCTACATTTTAAGTTCTGAATGAAAACTAAGCTCATTGTTTTTTAAGCCTACAGTTGAATAATTGTTTGATCATTCCATGAAAATAATTTGTTTAACCATAAACCTATAATTTTTGTTAGCTTCATTTTCTTCTTGCTAATTGATCATCCTTGCTTGGACACATAATCAGAATTTAAACTACATCGGGTACAAAAGTATTCAATGAAAAAATCTCAAAAACAAAACACGAAAAAGCGTAAGATAAATGGAATCGGCGTAAAATAATTATCCTAAACAACAAAGCTATAAGCTTAAGCCTTGCTTTTTAATTCCACTTTGAAAATCGGTCTTATTTAGAAGTTATCTTAGGATTTGTAGGAACATTTATAAACTTCAGTTCAGTGAATTTCAATCGAAAATTCCTCAGTTTAAAAGCCATTGTTTTCTCTTTGGGATCCATAATTTTTTAGCTTTCCACTAATAGCTAAACCTTCAGTTCAATGAACTTCACAAAGTACATATCGAGGTTGTTTTGATTGTCATTGATCGCTGCATGTAAGCCTTTCCAAGCCAATGTTAAATGAAAATATATTCCTGTTGTTTTTATCAGTTTTAAAATATTAAAGCTTAGGCCCAGTTCAAACGTCGAACTTTACATGTGCCGAACCTAATGCAAATGAGCAAGAACAATAGATTTTGCTCATTTGCATTAGGTTCGGCACATGTGAAGTTCGACGTTTGAACCGGGCCTAAGTGTTCTTTTGTCTTTAAGCCGTTTTTTGTTTGCGTGCGTGGGGATTTTTTTTTTTTTTTTTGATTTTGTAGGTTTGAGCAGCAACTTATCGTTTACAAGAAACATATCTTCTCTTCTCATCTTCTAACAGACCACAATATGCAATAAGACACTAAACCGGCTCGAGTTGTGAAATTCTTTTTCCTCACGCTTGTGTTGATGCAGTGGAAAATTGAACTTTGTTTACTTTACAGTTTCGCTTGTGCGGTTTTCTATGAGTTTACCGGCACAATAGTTAATAGGTCTTTGGCCAATCAGAACGCGCGTAGTATCTGAGTTATTTTATAAAATTAATTAAGGTGGTTCTAAGGTTTGTGTCTGTGGATGAGATCCTATAGTGTGACCATTCAAATGGAAGCTCTTCAGCAGTGCCTTTCTATGGTGCTGATTGTTTTACTACATGTAGTTAACAGCTCAAGCAAAGAGAATATATGTTGCAGGTAAGATCTGCTCTCAGATTGAATCAGTATTCAGAATCGGTTAATGTGTTCTTAGTATTCAATCTACATGTAGGTAAGCTAACCCTAACCCTAACACAAAGCTTACCATCACCCCTAGCACAAAGATACATGTAGCCAGTGCTGTAATGGTTAGCTTTGTGTTAAAGCTAGTAGCTAGGGTTAGTTTTGTGTCAGGGTTAGGGCCAGCTTTATATAGATTGAATACTGTGTACACATTTAACCTAATAATAATAAGAAGAAACTTATATACAGTACTTACCTGCTTATAAGAACCTAGGTTTTTCCAAGTTAGCCTAAACAGGTTCTTATATAAATGGTGCTTAGTGGAGTTTTAGGCTATTTAGGTTCTTAAACAGGTTCTTATTTTTATAAAAAAGATATGATACATGTACATGTACCAGTGCCTGGTAGAAGGGTGGCATGTATATTAATTTAATGCCAAAACCGGCCTGGCCTTCGGACAGTACTGTATGTACTGTACATATGTTGTGGTTCAATTTTATCCTTGGTTCAAATTTTATTTTCCTTTGTTTTTGGCTATGGTAATGTATGATAATGAGTTTTAAACAAAGGAAAATAAAATTTGAACCAAGGATAAAATTGAACCACAACATATAATACCAAATTTAGAGATTTTTATAGTTCATACATGTTTAAGTTCACTACAGTACTTTTGAGAGTCATGTCTTTTACCTTTGCCTGAAGATCTTTAAGGTTCATTTTCTAAAATAAGAACCTGTTTCAAATTTTAAGCTAAATAGGTTCTTATGTAAAGGGGGTCTAAATTGATATTTTTAGGCTAACAAGTTCTTAAATTCTAGGTTCTTATAAGCAGGGAAGTACTGTAGCACACAAATCACATGTCTCATGGCGCGTTACATACACTTATGAGAATGAGATCGGACGTCAGCTTATGAAGGCGCCTCTGGCAGCAGCTATCGGTCCATTGTTGATCTCATCTCCCCCACCCCACCCATGAACAATGTATGGCACTGAGGGTGGTCACAGCCAGGGTTTTGTTACGTCCTCAGTGGTTCTTTTACATCCCCAACGGAGATGGGACCGCCATTTCTACATATGTACGTGGTCATCCAAGCCATGTGAAGGTCTAACCATTTGCTGATGTCATAGCAAAGGCAGCACCTTCATCCTAAGTTATTTTAAGACCCTGAGTGTTGGTCTGGCTGGGATTTGAACCTGCGACCTCCCGCTCTGTAGACTAGCGCTCTATCAACTGAGCTAACCTAGATTGAATACTGATCTAACCTGAGACCGGATTTTACCTAAAACATATACAGTACTAGCAGGGTTTTCAACAGTTTTGTAAAGTAGTGGACATATTTCTGAAAGCAACGGACGTGGAATGGTGCTTTGGTACTTTGGTACTTTGGTATCTAAGTACCGGACATGGAATGGAAAACGACCAGACGAAACGTCCGGCCTCCAGCCTCAAACAAAAACCCTGGTACTTGCAAAATGAGTGTAAAACGTTTCCTCAGCTAACCTGCTGATTGTTTGACAACAAATCTGTAACAAGAAGCAGATGGACAGCCTGATCAACAGCAACACAGAGTTTGTCCATGTCAACATCACTTGACATTCTGCTTGCAGTGAGTTGGTCCAGATCTTTTACGACACCCACAAGTCCTGAGATATGTTCCTCAGTGAATGACTGTCTGATGTAGTCAATCATTTCTGGCAATGTACTGCTCAGAAGGTGTTTGGTTAAGAACTGCAGGGTACAAGTTGCCAGGTATATGTACTAGAAACAAAACCAAGAAAAAGTCATTAAAATGTTCTGTATATACTAATGAAGTTTATTATTAGGTATATGTACTATAAACAAAACCAAGAAAAAGTCATTTAAATGCTCTCATACTAATGAAGTCTTTAACAGCGTAATATGAACTGCAGACAAAACAAACACATGCAGCAAAGTCTTAAAAATTCAATATTAAGTATAATGAAGTTCCTCTATTAATTTAGCCCCCTTCCTCTATATATGTATGAACAGTGTGAATGTGTCCATTAACCCCCCCCCCCCCCCCCCACAAAATGTAAATAAATCTATAAATCCCCTCCTTATATAAAGCCCCCTTCACACTTTAAAAAAAAAGCATCTTTTAAAACGTCCCCCCTCATTGTGAAACATAACAATCCCTTAGGGGGGTTAATAGTGAAAATATGAGCAGGCACTTTTGACATTGCTGATCCTTGCAGTACAAAGGACATTTGACATCATATAAACCTAGAAAATGGCCAAGCTCACCACGAGTCTCGCGTTGCTCAGTGGTCAGAGCATCCAACCAGTGTGCAGAAGGTCATAGGTTCGATTCCTGTCTGGGACTCAGATTTTTTTCCCACACTCATGAACATTACATCATTTCTCACTCACCTCCTCTGGTGCCATCTGGAAAGAGCGTCCTGAAGGCGTGGCCTCTGTCCCACTGTCTCCAACATCCCCTCCCTCGGATTTCTTTCTTGCTGGAGGTTGTGGACTGGGGGAGGTGACAGGTGGAGTTGACGATAATGTGTCTTGAAACCACTGACCAAGCAATGACTCCTCATCTGTATCAACAGTCAACAAAATTTAATACAATATATCGGGCTTAAATTTCTCTTTGTTTGAAATTTTTTTAAACCAGTTTAATTTTTATTTTCCTTGTCTTAGATTTGTTACGATAATCATATAAATATGTTTTTGTGATCTTTAATAATTGTTAAGCTTTCAGAAAATATAATATTATGGTGTGTTGGGTGGGGATTTAATGAGAAATAAAAAGGCACAAAAGTTTAGTGGTGTTTCTTCATTAATCATACCAATAACAAAATTCTTGATAGTGATTGGTCATCCACGTGCCTATTTCTCATGTAATTGGTGTGCGGTCACGTGGGTGTCCAATCACAGCTATCCAATTGCAACTTTTTGTAATTGGATAGCTGTGATTGGACATCCAAGTTGCACGCACATCAATCAGTTGCACCTGAATGGGTTCTTTCTTGCTGTTTTCCTTCTACTTTCAAATATCCTAGACATTTTTAATATAAAGGAGTCGACATAGACTTTTTAATCTTGAATTTGGTTATTAAGGATACAGTGTACCTTCAGATCGAAAATTTATTGAAAATTTTTTTTTGGCGTTAAAATAAAGTTTACAGGATGAACTTTCATCCAAAAAAAAAATTATCGAAAAATAGTGAAAATTGACGGAGAAATGGCGGTATGACTTTTGTGGGCGGAGTTTGTTTATTAAGCGATATGTTTTTTTAAGCGCCGTTTTCTCAAAGTTAATTTTTCACTTGTTGGGGACACTTTAAAGAGCTACAACTCAAAGGAAATTTGTTCGATTTTCCTCAAATTTGGACAGAAGCTAGGCTAACATATAATCAACAAAAACATGTCGGCGAATTTTTTAATTCCGAAAACTTTTTCGTCAAGAGCCATTTCCGTGCGATCATTCCAATTTTTTTTCTCCCCTTTTCGAAAATATTCTGTAACTTTTCACTGCAATTGAATATGGGAAATCGCCGACACGTTTTTTTAGCGCTTTTTGTCCGGAAACCCGAGAACAAATCAAATTAGCAAAATATAATAATCACTTTGAGTTATAGCATTTTAAAGCTGATTCGGACGATCGAATTTAGACGTCGTAAAAAAATTCGACAATTCATTTTATTAGCAAATGGTTTCCATATTTAGATAGCCAGCTCTATAAGCTTTAATTTGATATCTGGGTTTAGGTATATTAAGTGTAATCTTAAGACGCTAGAGCTGTTATACTGGAGACACCCCCGAAGGTACACTGTAACCTTAATGCAATTGATCAGTAATTGAACTTCATGTAGTACAATTCAGGGTAATCATGCTCGTAATTTCAAATTACTCACCCGATTACTCCCTTAATTGTACTCCACTCAGTGCAATTGCTATTACTTATAACCACACATAACACTATTTTTGGACATTGCTGATCCTAGCAGTAAGCAGAGCACTTCTCATACATGAACCTAGTAAATGGCCTAGCTTCCCACAAGTCTCTCACAGCCCAGTGGTTAGAGCAAGTGACTGGCCAGTGCGCAGATGGTCATAAGTTCGATTTCTGTCCAGGACTCAGATTTTTTTCTTTGTCACTGCACTCATGACATGATAAACATTAACTAGTACACCTTTCCCATTTGAATCTTGTTGATAAGTTACAAATACAGCCATTACACTATTCTATAAGTCAGGCTTTCCGAAACACTGGTCTTAGATTAGATCAAGCAAACCTGATCTTGAAAACAAAACTCCCTGGCTAACAAATTTTCTGCTATATACATGTATTGGTAAAAACCTGTAAACAGGAGCATAATAAAGTTACCTTCACTACTTCCATCTGAGTAAGAAATATATTCACTGTCTCCTTCATCTGAGGATGTCGCTGGAGACTTTGAACTGTCAGACTTGCCAGAACTTGGTCTAGATGATGCTTGGGCAGCTGACACAGTGGGTGTGATCATAGCTGTTGCCTGGAAGACACAACATGCATGGAGGTTTGCAAAATTGTATAAATTTCAAGAGAAGATACAGTAACAGAAAAGAATCTTTTTTTTCACACGGGAAAACGTACACTAACGCTTATCCGTTAAACGGCTAAAAGCGTTAGGTGTCCGTTAGATATCCGTTATAAAATTTCCTGAAAACCGTTAAACGCTTTCACCAAACCGTTAGGCGTTAGTATTTAACCGTTAGCACGAATAGCGTATCCGTTAGGCGTTAGTATTCAACCGTTAGAACAGATTTCGCATCCGTTAGGCGTTAGTTTCTAACCGTTAGAGCGGATAGCGTGTCCGTTAGGCGTTAGTATTGAACCGTTAGAACGAATACTGTGACCGTTAGCAAAGAATTAACATCCGTTAGCTAAAGTTTGGCATCCGTTAGGACTAGCCTGAACGTTAGAATTATCCCAGCACCCGTTCAAGAGGTGCTGGAAATGACTGTTCTAGAGTTGACAGTGCCGAGTTTTCGTTTGCTTTTTAATTACCTTCACTTACTATTTCCATGGTATAAATCTAACATCCCAGCAATACTTGTTGAAAACGGAGCGACGTTTCGTCCAATAATCCATAATTATAAACAGTCTACGAAGAGTCGCTTTCACTGATACGTTCATTATCGAACGGCAAAATAATTCTTTCCAACGGCGTGAATGTCGAGCGGCTGAACGACAGACAGGCTGGCGGTAATTCGTAGACTTCGCCAGCAGTCCGCGAAAAGACAAAGTAATAGTATTAGTCACGCTCGTTTTACCAATTATTTGAATCAAGCAAGGTTTTGACTTCAAGGCCAGGGAATGATAAACGTGATTTCTTTTATGAGACTGCAAAACATTAATTCTTTTTTCAGCGCTGCTCGCTCGCGGAATGTAAACAACAAGCGGCCCGGAGTCCCAAGTGCAGTAGTCACGCAAAATTCATGTGTAAAATTCTTTCTGCACTTCATGTTTACTTATTGTTAAAATAAATCTTGAATGTAACTAAAAAATTATAATCGAAATTAAAGACGGTAGGGAAAGTTTGGTAGCAGAAAAAAAAATAAACCCTTTAAAGTTTGTTGTAGTTGTCGGTAAAAATAAGTGCTTGTTGGTCCCTTGGGAAAAGGGGTAAAAGCGCACCAAATTTGCATATGTCAAAACGGTAATTTGAAACCTTAAAACACGCTGGCACAAACAGACTATGCGCTTCTAAAAATTCTCTGTTTTCTTTGTGGTTTCGCTCGCCAAATTAAGATTAAGCTTTTCCAAACTCTCAGCCTTCATTTCCAAGTATTCCACCGCGCTAAAACATCACAGGAAGTTTGGAGTGTCTTCGGGCCGGGAATAAACATAAGCCGCGTTTGATTTCGCAAGGGTTCCATCGATCTCCATCTAAGTGAGAAAAACATTCGTCGCTTGATTCTTGCTCGTTTTAAGAGCGGGATTGTTGTCTGGCTTGAATCTCGCTTGTGTCTGGCCAAACAGATAATTGATAACATTTCTGGGAGATAAAAACTAGCTGTTTTATTATGGAAGATTATCCAGCGCAATTATTTCCTGAGTCGGCAGAATGTTTCCAAAGCTATAGTGCTCTGAATATTTACTGTCGGTACAGTCTGATAAATAATTATTCTCGGAAGCCGTTCCTTTTCGAAACAGATTTTTACTATCAAGCTATCCGTTAGACAAATTTGCCGAAGCGTTGTTAAACGCTTCAAGCTATCCGTTAGACGAATTTGCCGTACCGTTAAATGCTTCAAGCTATCCGTTAGATGAATTTGTCATACCGTTAAACGCTTTAAGCTATCCGTTAGACGAATCAACAGAAGCGTTTAACGGTTCAAGCTATCCGTTAGATGAATTTGCCATACCGTTAAATGCTTCAAGCTATCCGTTAGACGAATCAACAGAAGCGTTTAACGCTTCAAGCTATCCGTTAGATTGCTTTCGTCGACCGTTAGAACGCTTTGAAGGCCGTTAGCTACCCGTGCGTTAGCCGTTAGTTTTTATCCGTTTAACGGATAAGCGTTAGTGTACGTTTTCCCGTGTGAGGTCACAGATGTTCTGTTCTCTTCATTAAGTTCAGCCAAAAAGAATACTGTACATGTCTTTGAAATGCTAAATGAATACAACTGTGTACAGAGAGGCCAACCACCTGTACAGGCTTTACACAATGTACATATTTCATTCAGGAACAAAACCATGTGAATCAAAAAAACTTTTTGTTCTAAGTTTTACAATAAGCATATTAAGGAGTTGTAAGACTCTCAAAATGTGCAGTTCCAGAAAATAATTATCCATACTCCCCCCATGGAAGGTTTTTTGTTTAGCACCCCCCGTCCCCCCCAGGAAATTCCAGTTTAGCTTCATACTTTGCTTCTAAAATGTTGGCTTTTAAGACCCCCCTCCCCCTAGGAGTTTCCAATGACCTTCCATGGGGTGGGTATGCATTTTTTCTGGAACTACACAATATAAGAAACAATACAAATACACAGCAGATGCAAAAAAAAAAAAAAACAGACGATGCATATAGTCAACCAATAATAGAATGCAGAGGGTGGGTGGGAAGTGAGCTTATAACTCGTGGCATCAATGAGTGAAAATCCTCAGTGTCCTTTATTTGATAGTGTGACTATCAAATAAAAACTAAGTTGAAATTTGACATTTATTATTTAGTTACTTGGTAGTGACGGAGTAATGATAACTGTTGATGAGTACTTTGAAAAAATTAAAGTTGTCTATAATACCATTTTGTACAATGTGGAGAACTGTGCCAGCAAGTAATTTAACAGAGGTAAATCATCCATCAACTTCTTGACTCTTCTCCAAGCAGAGCATGGTGAATTTACACTGAAATCAGCTCTGACAGAGACATGCTCATCCTCAGGATCTGCAAAGAGTCCTTCCACCTGCAGCTCTTCCAACAGGGAGGATAAGAGAGTGATTCCACGTGATGCAAGAGCAACCACTAATGTGTTAACACCTTGTAACCTGCGAATGACATCAAAATGTTGTTAAATGCAATTTAAAAGAGTTAACAACAAAGAGCACCAGTGGTCTGTAAAGCAGTGGTCAGAGGTCACTCATGTTGGGTACGATTTTGCATTCATTTAAGTTGTTCTCTACAGCTTTCAACAGCGCGTGCGCGTGACATGAACGTTACTTTATTTTAAATTTTAAATTCTATCACACGCGTCCATTTTTTCAGTTGCTGTAGTCCCTGATGAAGAGATAGTATCTCGAAACGTCATGCAACTGTTATTCGTTTTTTGGTGCTATTTTTGAGATTTTTGTGATATTTGACATTCCTGTTTTTACCATGTGCAGTAGTTGTCAACTTCGTTCATGTGGCATTTGTTTTATTCAGTGTACATCTTCTCGGCAACTTGCACTAAAATTGTATGTTTTAGGCCTTTAAAAGCACAGTAATAGTTTTGTCAAATTAATGATTTATTATTGTTAAGGTACTTAAAACAGATCCCAAATTGGGAAGAAAAATCCACATCTTTGAGAAAATGTTTTGGGCCTTAGAACGTGCCCTATATATATATCTTTTCAAGATAAAATTTTATTCTGTTCGAAGATAGAAGATTTATTGACCTGGTTAAAATCCTTTCAGTTATATTTACATGATCCAGTCATAATTTTGGCAAGCGAGTCTCTTTTGAGGCCAAAAATCCAAGATTTCAGTGAACATTTTCCAAAAAGGTACTTAGGACATTCTTGCCGGGAGCCCTTCAATTGTTTTGTCCAGTGTACTATCCATCAGTTATATTTCCCCACATGGGAAATAGGGCAGGGCACTATATTTAACATCCAATAATTATTATTTCTTCTTCTTCTTCCATTAAACTTGCCTCCTTCACTTCTGAAGATTTTCGCAAGCGTTAAAAATGTACATTCACAATAATAACAGTAAAACATAATTAATAACAAATCAATAAATAAAGAAAGGAGTGGTCATGTCTAGTAATCAAGACTGGCAAGCCTCTGTTTAAAGGAGGCCAAGGTTGATGCTTGCACTACATCGTCTGGAAGACTATTCCAATCTCTGATCGTTCTTGGGAATACTGGTTTATACTGGAATTAATATATTATCTTTGTACCATTTAAACTTTGCAGCAGCACTCTCCTTAGCTCTGCTGTCTTCAGGTGTCAAACCCAGCACAGGCAGCAATCCATGAATTATTCTACGTGCTGCTAACATGTGAATATTTTGCAACACTTGTCCTCCGGCGCGAGATGATGATGATATCAAGCCACAGATCACATCAAACACATTAATCTACCAAAAGAAAAACAATTCTGTTGGGATCAACTCTTCCTAGCATTTTGTACAGTCACTGTTACAGTTATAATCGTATCAATAACAAAATTCTCGATTGTGATTGGTCATCCACGTGCCTATTTCTTATGTAATTGGCGCGCGGTCACGTGGGTGTCCAATTACTGCTATCCAATTACAACTTTTTGTAATTGGACACCTACATTGTGCGCGTGTCAATCAGGTGCACTTAAATGGATTCTATTTTTCACGGGTGTTTCCTCCTGCTTTCAAACTGATAGAAAATATCCTTGACGTTTTGAGAACAAAAAACTCCACATAGTGGATAGACTTTTTAAATCTCGAATTTTGTTATTGATTTGATTAATTAGTAATTGAACTTTGTGTCGTACAATTTAGGGGTAATCATGCTCGTAATTTCAAATAGTCCTCACGCTACGTGCTTGGCCGATTTGAAATTACTCGCCCGATTACTCGCTGAATTGTACTCCACTCAGTCCAGTTACTATAACTAATTCTGTACTCTTCAATCAGGGTTCTCAATAATTTTTATCAACTGTTCCATTTTGGTTAACAGCCGTAACAATGTGGCACATGGCCAAATTGAGGCCTTACTAAACTTTGTATTGAAACACATAATTCACAGCCATAACACATACTAGTGATAACAACAACAACAACTTATTTTTCACTAAACAGTTACAGAAGCTCACTATAAAATAAATGACTGATAACAATAATGATAAGAAAATAAGGAATGGATAATTTATGATTACAGCTGTACATGTAGTTACAACAACAAATAAATAAATTAATAATGGAAATAAATAATAAAAAATTAAGGAGAAGGGGTAATAAAATGCAGATTAAAGTCAATTAAGTGTTAGAAAATCACGAAGACTGGTACAAAGAAATTTGACATCAACATAGATATTCTCAGTCTCCAAGACCTCCAATAGTAATCTGTGTAACATGGACTTAAAGCATGTTTTGCTTTGGTTACATAAATTTATAGGTATATTATTCCAAATTCTAGTTCCAATTCTTGAAAAGGAGTGTAATTGTTGGTTAATTCTAGAATTTTTTACATAAAAGTTGCCAGCGGCTGAGAATCTGGTGTCGTGAGTTAGTGACACCACTAACAGGTTTTACGGGTTACGGGTTAAACTGACAACACTATACAATGTACATGTGCATGTACATGTATATGTTGTTGTTTAAAAATGTTTTGGAGTTAAGACTGCATGGACAGCTCTGTAAATTTCATTTTATATCCAGCCACTAATGAATTTCATTTCTAACTTTTGCACAAAGGATTTGAAAGGACAAAGTGCACAGATTTCTTACATTGATTACATAAAAAGAGTTACAAACCAATTATTGTCATGCATGTACATGTTGTTGTGGTTTATGTTTTGTTTTCGTTTGATAATGTTCAAACCAGTTTAATTGTTATTTTCCTTTGTCTTAGATGTATTACCATGCATATTCCGAAACAAAGGAGGACAAAAATCACACCATTTTGAACCACAACATACATAATATATTCAGATCTTTACTGTCAACAACAACTTGTCAGAGTGGTTATTGTTAAATTGTACAGATTGTTTCCATCAATCATGAAATTTGGATGACAGGGCATTCTGCCTTGTTCCCTTGGATACCACTTACGCTATTCTCCACAATACTCTGAGCACATCTTTCCAAGCTTTCTTCTTCACCAGACATTTTGCTGACAGACTTTGCTCCTGAAGCCTTTGACATGGATGACCTTCCCAGCACAGTTTTCACTGATAATGGTCTACTCAACCCTGTTGTTCCTATAGTTACAAAAACACATCTTACAATCTTGTGTTTTAGCAAGATGCAAGGGTGCTACCTGTAAAAATGTGTTTATGTTTATAAAGTTCAACAAAGTCAATTTACAGATACTGACCTTTAAAGTGCCACTATGATGAAAATTTTGGCATTTCTTTTCCACTTTTTTTAACGCAAATGTATCTAATAGGCTTAGACAAATGCGAACTGCTATAAATTAGATTGATATATTCTAACACAGCCGGGAAATAGCTGGCCAAAAACCCACGAAAATCACATAAAATCTGTCTGCCATTACTCCGTTCATAAATCCGAGCCCCATTCTACTGGTTTGCGATCTGGTACACGTGACTTGATTTGTGACGTCAATGACTCAATGCAGTTCCTTCTGGGTCACAGACAACAAAGCCAAAAGGCACGTGTTCAGTCACTGATGTCACAAAATCTTTAGACCAACTCAATCCAACTCTCAGGGTTCTATCCAGTCATTTTTGAATTGAGTAATGGTGGCAAGCCAAATTCGAAATGTAAAGTTAAAATAATGGCACTTCCCGTACTAGTTTTGACTTGAAACTTCCCAAGGTAAGTAACGAGTACTTATATTTTCAAAATATAAAGAGAACAGAAAATGTATATTTTTGATCATAGTGGCACTTTAAATAATGGGTAAACAATTGCCAAAAGCAAAACATTGCTTACTTACAATACCAGTCAATTGACAGTCCCTAAAAATTTGAATGACTCAATTCAATCCTGGAAACTCAAAAACTTCCAGTTGAGAATTTTGGGTTGAGTCAGCTGGCCGGCTAGTTTAACTTCTCTTTATTTCTTTTCCTTTGCTGAAAGTGACTTGGTGCAAAACTTCACTTGACATTCACAATGTTCAAGCTTTGATTTCTTTGGGTTTCACCTCTCACTGAAGTGCATTACAGTAGAGACAAAAGTGGCGCAAAATTGTTCTGTTACTGTTTTGTCTTAGAGAAATATGTCGTTCTGTGGAAATTGCTTTTTAAGATTCTCCAAAAAACTGTTCAAGTTTCTTGAAACTTGAAACTCAATACTCGCAACTCAAAACTTGACTCTCGAAAATATCCAGGATTAAGGATCAAGTTTCAAGTTGAGACTGAACTTATATTTGAACAGAACGGTAACTTCTCAAGGAAAAGAAAAACTGTTTTCAAGAAATAGTGGAAGTTAGAAACAGGAGCTTTGAGTTGAAATGACTTACATGTATGTGCAAATTTCACTAACCTGCAGCACCAGCAACGCTGAAATTACCAGTGGCTACTGTGAGAGCAACATCTAAGCAGCCTAAAGCCAGCTGACAGACCTTTTCCACTCGACTTGCTGAGAGTGGTTCCAGTATGGGGATGGACATTATGCTTGAAATAATCAATAGCTCTGAGGACAGTTCCTGGATACTATAACAACATGTATAAGGGAAATGGTCAAAACTATTCCACTTGGGCAGGACCCACCATTTTACAAAAAGACTGGTGGTCTCTTTATGTACCCCCTCTCCCCCACCTAAAAAGATGGTGTCTTGTTGATATATCCCCCATTCTATCAGGAGTAGAAACCGAGAAACAGATTCAAACATTCCTGTGCTGTTTTGCTAGTAATGCAAGCTTCATGCACACACAATAACAAATTCTCATCTTTAATTTTAGGCCAGTAAATTTTGTTCATTAGGCTCGTCAGATAGGTCGTATCTTGCATAGCCCCCACCCCTACACAGGTGGGTCCTTATCGAGTATAAATGTACTTGTTTTGACCATTCCCCTAAGGTTTGAAAGATTACTCTTAATAATTCTTAACTGTATTTCCATAGCAAGCAGAAGTATTGCTACTCCAACAACAATTTAGATCATGCAGTCGATACAAAAGGGCATACAAATTAAGGACTTGCTATTTAAACAAATTCTAACTGTGATGGCATTTTAAGATCATCAATGAATCACCTCATCTGTTTATAAGTGGGATATTTTAACCTTTCATTCCCAGAGTCAGTTAATGAAACTTGTACATAATGCAGTCCTAACTTGCAAGTCTGTGGAGGAAATGCTATGGTGTGACCATTCAAATGAATGGCAATATTCTTGAATTTTGATTTACTGTGCTACTCTTTGTCCAGAGCAAAAGGGTGAACCCTTTCCCTTCCAGAGTCAATAATGGAGATGTGTAGTGTAGTTCTAACTTTTAAGTCTGTTGGTCAACGGAATCCTATGGTGTGACCATTCAAATGAAACCTCTTCAGCAGTACTTTTGCATGGTACCATTTGTTCTAACTTTATAGTCTGTTGATGAAATCCTATGGTGTGACTATTCAAATGAAACCTCTTCCGCAGTACTTTTGCATGGTACCATTTGTTCTAACTTTTGAGTCTGTTGACGAAATCCTATGGTGTGACCATTCAAATGAAACCTCTTCAGCAATACTTTTGCATGAAAGCATTTGTTTTTCGATATTTTACAAAATGACATTTGGATTTTAATACATGTATTTGACACTCTTAGAAATTAAAGAGTTGAGTACAGTCGATTCCCGATAACTCAAACCCTCGCTAACTCGAACCTCAAGTTATCTCGAACTAAAATCGATTTCCACTTGATTTCCATCATACATTAATTTTACTGTAATTTTACCCTCGGTAACTTGAACCGTCCATAACTCAAACCTCACGCTAACTCGAAGCAATTTTCATTTCCCTTCAGGTCATTTTCTATATAATTCTACCCTTGATAACTCAAACCATGTTTGTCAAGACGTGACAGGTCAAAAAATACAGTACAGTAGTCCAAAACATTGAATTTATTTTGAAGCAGCCAATTATTCTTTTTTTTTTTGCATTAAAAAAAATGTGTCAGTCCAGTTCAGTACCTAGTCTTTTTCTGCTGCTTTGCTTTGTTTTGTTCCATGTTATGTTACGTTCTGATTGTATAATATTTACAAATATTGTTCCATTCCATGCGGTAATAAAATTTGATTAATATATACACTGCATGAACAGAAATACACAGTAAACACCCTTTTTTTCTTATTTCCAGTCATTTGTTTGCAACTCTCGGTATTAAACTTGAATTCCCAATAACTCGAACCTTTTTCTATTTCCCTTGAAGGGTCGAGTTATCAGGAGTCGACTGTAAATAAAAGTTGTTCTAGTGTTTGCTACTTTTGTACAGTATAGGCTTTTTTATTATTATATTTGACAATGTTTAAATATAAGGTTTTCACAGACTGAAATTACTTTAGACCACAGTATTATTAAACACCACATTACCTTCATTTAAATAACTACATGTAGCCCTAAGGGGTATAAAAAATGCACTGCAAATGCAGCTTCATTGCACTCTTTGACACATGTGCATATGTTGCAGGTAAAATCCGTTCTCAGGTTGACTCAGTATTCAGTCTAGGTTAAATGTATACCCAGCATTCTATCTAGGTAAGCTAACCCTAACTAACCCTAGTTAACTCTAACACAAGGCTAACCATCACCACTAGCACAAAGATACATATAGCCAATAGTGTGATGGTTAGCTTTGTGTTAGAGTTAACTGGTGTTAGTTAGGGTTAGCTTAATTACCTACATGTAGATAGAATACTGGGTACACATGTAACCTAGATTGAATACTGATTCAACATGAGAATGGATTTTACCTGCAACACATACACGTTCCCAATCTCAACAACACATAATTATGCACAAGCATGCAGATATCCAGGTACTGTAACATAATCACTTAATTTCTCGGAGATTTCCCGATAAACATCCTAACAGGCCAGAAATAAAATTCAAGAACTTTCAGAACCCACCTGGAGGATGTTAAATTCATCAGTGGTGAGGATCCAGCGGGTACTGATGCAATCTTTGAGAATTCCGGCAAGGAAAGGCACAGATCTAATAATACCCTGCCACCTCCAAGCTGTCGCAGAGCAGCAACATTGCAGTTGGAGAAGAAACTCTTAACATCTGTGCTGCTGGAATCAGATGTCAAGCTCTTTTCATTTTCTGGCCTGTGATTAACACAACAACCCATCAGAATGTAAAAATTGAAATAAAATGAACACGTACAACCTTCGAGTTTTATACATTAACTTTCTGCTGAATAAATGTTTTGTTATATGACATGTACATGAGACAAATAATTATTTCCCCAAATTTAGTAGAGTAAAATGTTCTTATAATTTATTTTATTTGCACTCATTTTAGTGCATTAAAATTCACTCTGAAATGCTTTGTCATAAAATTCTAATAATACCTCATATTTATGGTTTGATCAACTGCTGATTTTAAGACACATATCATGATCGGAGGTGATGTGGTTTAATTTTTATTTTGGTTTGCAAATTTTCAAACTAGTTTAATTTTTACATGTATTTTCCTTTCTTTCAGATTATTGGTAATGAATCTGAGACAAAGGAAAATAGAAATTAAACTGGTTTGAAAATAATATTGTCAAACCAAAGAAAAATTTGAACCACAACATAATACTCTGTACAAAGCACCCCTTAATTGAAACGTACCCCTAATAAATGCTTTGAAAGAGTACCTGCTTTTGTCTTTGGTAAAGCTTGGAGCATCCTCGCCATTCTCGGTAAATGCTGTCTGCAGCCGCTGGAAGAAGTCATCACCTTGACTGAGAGTGACAGTTGTCTGTTGTTCTGAGGTACTACCGGTATCCTTCAGCCCATTAGCTGATTTCAGGATGGCCGTTAAAGTGATAATCTCTGTTCTGTTCAAACAACCATGTCCTTTACAAAGTCCTTCAATAATTGATACCAGCTGCTTCTGTGCAAAGTAATAAATCACAGTCAGTGTAAACTATTTGGTTTTATCAACTAAGTTGATTAGGCAAATATTGGCCAACGTAAAGAGAATAAAAAACTGCTGCAAACGTTTTGAACCCAAGCCCTTTGTCAGATTGAACCTGGAGGGTTAGCGCTCAAAATGTCAGCTTTTGATAAAACCAAATTTTTTCTTTTATTTCCCCCACAGTTTCTTTAACCCCTTGATTCATTTAATGCAAATTATTTGTTTAGCTCAGTTACTGTACAATGTACTTAATATATAGTTTGTGTAAGAACTGATTAATTAGAGTTGAAGAAATCTTCAAAAGGGCTGTTTTTAGTAACATTGACTGAAGGTTTGATAATCTGAACAGAACATAAAAAAATTATTTTTGTTACGTACACACCTCAACAAACCATTGAGCCTTTGTATTTTAAGTGTTCATTGGAAGAAGTTATGTAAGTGATCATTAAATTTTGGGCAAAAACAACATTATTATGATTTTCTTTGAGATTGTGGTACATGTACATGGGTTTCATTAAGATCTCTATTTGTTTCAGGTCAAAAGGCTATTAAAACTACCAAGAATTTTGCCATAACACCGGTCATTGCTTTACAAATATATGTGTCCTGAAAGGACTACACAAAATGCTCAATGCTATAAGGAGAAATTGGTTAGCCTTAAGTCAATAGAAGAATGGGTTATTGCAAAAAAGCTCAGCAACTTAAACAAATAATTATTACAAGCAATTGATCACTTAGTTCTACCAAGCTACCGGTGTAGATTCAATTATTGAACAAAAGCGACCCTAAAATAAAATAAGAGTAATTTAGTTATAATGGGCAAGTCCCAAATCACTATGTACGAAAACATGTTGTCCACCAGAGCGCTATGACTAAACCTCTTATGACTTCTCCTCTTTTCATAATGCTCTCACAGCATACATGTACATGTACCTTCAAGGGCTGGTGTGATTCTCTCTTCTTCTCTAAGTCCAGTAAAGCAAACTTTAGTAGCACCTTACAAGCCTTCACAATAATTTGCAAGCTGGACCCACCTGTGAAATGTGTAGAACTTTGTTAAGGATGTTTTGCTATGTACAGCCAACTTTTAAACTCAAACAACTTTCTCTTTTGTTTAATCCAAAACAGTTCCACTGCTTCAATCCTTTTAAGAGATGTGTTCATACAGTAACCAGTATACACCCGTACCTGTACTTGACAAAGACCCACCTTGTGTAGGGGTAGGGGGCTACCAACCTTAACAAGTCTTAGTCTACCTGTGAAATGTGTAGAACTTTGTTAAGGATGTTTTGCTATGTACAGCCAACTTTTAAACTCAAACAACTTTCTCTTTTGTTTAATCCAAAACAGTTCCACTGCTTCAATCCTTTTAAGAGATGTGTTCATACAGTAACCAGTATACACCCGTACCTGTACTTGACAAAGACCATTTTTCCATTTCCATTTTATTTATTTTGCCATTAACCACATTAAAAAAAATATACATGTATATATATATATAATAATAATAATAATAATAATAATAATAATAATAATAATAATAATAATAATAATAATAATAATAATAATAATAACAATTATAATAATAATACAACACACTAGAAATTTATAATAACTTAAAAGACGATAGACTACAAAATGTTTAATGTGGTAGTGACAAGGAAGCCTATATAGAAGCCGGGGGCTTATGCACTATAGGCTTCCTGACAATATAGAATAATCATACGAATTATGAGGACAGCATGAAATATAAAATGTATTATTTTAAAAAGAAAAGAAAAGCAAAGAAGAAGTATGTAGCTCAACAAAGAGTATTTTTGACTAAGAACTAAGAAAGAAGGAATTTTTTAAGTCTTTTGCAAAACAAACGGATGCTTTCACTGTTTTGAATTTCATGACTTAACGAGTTGAAAAACTTAGGTCCTTGAAACCGAATTGAGAAGTTTCGAATATTAGTTCTACAGGGAGGTATGTAAAAAAGGTTGCAATTTCTAGTATAATGAGAATAATGAGACCCACCTTGTGTAGGGGTAGGGGGCTACCAAGATACATGTACTGCCTATCTGATGGGCCCAATGGACAAAAGTTATTGACCCAAAAAATTGAGATGAGACTTTAATATTTTGTGCACATTCCCTATAATATGATATAAGCTTATGCAAATGTCCAAACTTTTATATCCTCTTCCTAGTGTACTACTTAGTTGATACTAGTAAAGAAGTATTTTCCGTTTGTCTCATGATGTAGTCACTTCTGATGTTGATCGCGACGTTTCGACTGCATGTCTTCCCTGATCGAGAACGAACCATACCAGCTCCTAAACAAAGACCCAACAGACCGTCTGACTCAGAAGTTGTCCGAGAAACTACTAACCTTGAAGCGGAGCGGACATCTATCGGAGGCCGTTTACAACAAGATCAGACCTCGACACAAACAGCCGCCTAGAATCTACGGTTTACCGAAGATCCACAAGGCCGACGTACCTTAAGACCTATTGTGTCATGCATTAACACCTTTGCATATGATTTATCCGCCTACTTAGTTAATATCTTGTCTCCTTTAACAGGTAACTCAGAGTTCACGGTGACCAATTCAGCTTACTTCGTATCCACCATCAACAGTGAGACGAGCCTAGACAACGAGATCATGGTGTCTTTCGACGTAGAGTTGCTGTTTACCAATTTCCTATCGAAGCCGCCGTACAAGCCACACTACAGAAACTGGAGAACGACCCTACCCTTGCAGACCGTACGACGCTAACGCCTGCTCAGATCGCTGACCTCCTGACTTTCGTATTGAGATCCACATACTTCCAGTATAACGGATCAATTTACGAACAACAAGAAGGCGCAGCCATGGGGAGTCCGGTTTCCGCTGTTATTGCCAACCTCTACATGGAGAGCTTCGAGGAACAAGCAATAACTACATCATCTTACAAGCCTAGGATCTGGAAACGCTACGTAGACGACACCTTCACCATTCTAGATCGCGCAATCGTCGATAGCTTCTTACAGCATCTAAACGACCAGCAGCCTTCCATCCGTTTCACCATGGAGACAGAGAATGACAACAAACTCGCCTTCCTCGACACCGCAGTTTCAAGAGAACCCGACGGACGCCTCACCACCAGCGTATACAGGAAGCCTACACACACTGATCAATACTTAGCGTATGATTCACACCACCCGCAATCAGTAAAACGCGGTATTGTCAAGTGTCTTTACGAGCACGCCAAACGTCTCGTAACAAAACCCTCTGTTATCTCCAAGGAGAAAAAACATCTGTCATCTGTTCTTGTTTCTAATGGTTATCCTTTTTCTTTCTTGCAGAAACTTACCAAGACCAAAAAACCCAACACCAGTGCTGAGCCCACGACCGAGTTCAAGTCTACTGCGGTTTTACCTTATGTCAAAGGTCTGTCCGAACAACTTCGCCGCTGCCTACAACAACAAGGCGTACGCACTGTTTTCAAGTCGGAGACTACACTTACATCACACCTAGTATGGCCTAAAGACGCTGTTGACCCGACTAAACAAGATGGCGTGGTTTACAGAATTCCCTGTGAATGCGGTAAAGTTTATATCGGCGAGACTGGAAGACCTATGCAAGACAGAATATAAGAGCATGACCGAGACATCCGATTTGCCCGTACCCAGACCTCCGCCGTTTCAGAGCACACCAACAACACCGGACACCACCCGCTTTGGAATGAAGTAAAGTTTATTGATCGTGATCCTCATTGGTACACACGCAGGGTCAAAGAGGCGATCCACATAAGACTTAACCCTAACAACATCAACAGAGACAGTGGAATAGAAATTCCAGAAGCATGGATGCCCACGATCAAGAAACACAACAGCAGGAGAGCCGTACGACTATGGACCGCCAAGGGAACAATTCGCCGAAACAACGAGGATCAAAATGCGCCAGTCACAGCTGTTGAAAACCAACCAATCACAGCAGAACATCGTGCTTCATAAGGAGACGCGTAACCAGTCGACCCCATCGCCTGAAGAAGACTAGCAGTATGCAGTCGAAACGTCGCGATCAACATCAGAAGTGACTACATCGTGAAACAAACGGAATACTTCTTTACTAGTGTGTTCACCACGATGAACAACAACAACCCTTTTTACGATACTTAGTTGATGTGTTAAACCTTGAAGGAAATATAAAACAATTAGAAGCTTCCAATTTAATACTTAAGGCAAATTGCGATCAAACTTGTTCGAATGTTTTCTTGATGAAGCCGATAATCACTAGTAAATATAATTAAATTAAATAGCAGTTTCTGAATTTGTTTGCTTTCAATATTTTTTTGATTCACAAAAACGTTATGTGAATCATCTTTGCAGATAAGAATGGCATTCTACACACAATGTACATACACAGGAAAATTTGGAAATTTTAGAAAACACTAGATATAATAAAAATAGGTTGCTGAATTTAAATAATATTTTGTGACATTTACAATATTTCGCAGACGCAAGGCTTGGCGCTGCAATTATGATAAATAAATCGCCAAGCCTTCCGGAAGCTGTGTTTAACTCTTTTATTCAAGGGAAAGACATTTTCATTCAAGGAAATATGAGTTTCATTCAAAAGTTTTGACCTTTAGAAAAAATATTTTGGATTCATGATCATGAAAAAAACAGCACATAATCAAATTACATTTCACACAAAATTTGCATGAAACAAAATTGTGTATTTGCGACAACACTTTGAAGAAACTGTGAAGCCTGTACAAAATTAAAACATACCAAAATCAAAGCAGTTATTCAAGGAACTAGATTAATAGAAACATTTCATTCAATTTCGCCTTGAAATCACGGGGTTTTTTATGATGTGTCATGCAATATTTATTTAAAAAACGTTTCACCAATTTATAGCACTAATCAGTGACCACAGTTTAGAAAAATATAAAAACAGGATCTCCTGAATTCAATTACATGTATTTTATTTTTTCATTATCTGTAAATTTAGGGCTTCCAAAAATTTATTGGAAATCCGGGCAGGAGAGGGGTCTGTGAGCTTGGAAATCCAGGCAGGAGGGAGGGTCAAGCGGGCCAGGAAATCCAGGCAAGGGGATTGGATTTTTTCTGGAATAACCCATTAAGGTACTTACATTGAGTGACATTTAATCCAATGTAATGTGCAGACAATGCCACAAACGAATAAATTCCCTCACGGTCCTGTCCTTCAAGTATTTCATTTTCACTAGAAAGTTACAATAATTATTACTAAATATGTATGTAAATACAAAATTGTTATAGTCTTCAGTCACCCAAATGAACTGTATTATTATTGTTCTTGTAAACAACGTTCTTATTCCTGCATTTCGTAAAGAAAGCAAAATAGCAACATGTACATGTAACAGAACTTATTGGATATAAATGTTATTCTAATACTATAAAAAAATTGGATGGCATATTAACACAGGCACTTTTTATATGCATTCTTGTATATCCTACTAATCACAATATTGGTACATGTATGTATATGTATGTAATGTATCTAAACTTTATTTTACTTTATCCCCAACAACAATCTCCAAAACCAAGAAAAAGGGAAGTGGCAACTTTGTCTGAAGATTGGACTCTGGTTCTGGTCAAATGTCCCAACCCCTGCGGCCAAATATTGAAATCAAAATCTAAAGAATAAAAGCGCAGGTCCTAGCGAACAAACCAGTCCATTTTGTTTTGCTAACTGATAGTTTTATCGTATTATCTGCAAAACTTTTGAAACCTCGATCTTCAATGAAAATGAAACAGCTTTCCGGGCCCAGTAATTACCGGGTCTTTCGAGAAACGGCCCCCTGGGCCGCAACTTGCAATAAAATGCCCGATGGAGGGGATCATTCTGCCCTTTTGCCCATGTTGCCATTCAAATTTTTATTTGCTTGAAAATTTTCAAACCAGTTTAATTTTTATTTTCCTTTGTCTCAAATGCATTATCATAATCTCAGACAAAGGAAAACAAATATCAAACTGGTTTGAAAATTTTCAAACCAAATAAAACGACTTTGAGTATCTTTAGTGTCATAATGCCTTTTAACCTTGAATAATTTATTCGTGAGATTGTCAAGGAGAGGTTTACAAAAGACAACTGAGATTATAAAGCAAAATAACATCCTTATGTACGACTATTTCCGATCCTCTTCGTGTCACTTTACAGTGTCTTAAACCTACTATGTTAACTCTTCTTCAGCTAACATATCAAGCCAGCTTATTGATTAAGTTATCGGCCTTTCGTTTTATAGAAGACTGAATTTACCTCACTCCCTGTATCGCTATCAACCCGACTTCCGCTTACAGAATATCGTCATGTACACGAATAAACACAACGAGCATTTAACCAGTAAAACAGTATCTCATTTTCTTACCTTTTAGCAATGACTGAACACAGTGGAGGGATATATGACTTGGAAAACGATGAAATTATTGATAAAAGGTGTTCAACACCATCATGCAAGCCAGCCATTTTTGGCCGCTTTGCTTCCCACAATGCTTTGAAGGAAATTAGTTACCAGTCCACATTCACTTGCACACGCTCGTGCAGTATTCCTTGCGCGCGAGAAAGCCACGCAATCGGCATAGAATTACTGAAAATCTCAGGGTCAACTGTTTTAGCGATTTCTTATCCCCTTGCATCAGTGATATGTACAGAATGACTTTTTCTTTGCATTTATAACAATATTCAGTAAGTTTATTCAGTGGCAATTTATCAACTCATCATTTATGATCACTCTGATCTATCCTCCTGAGTATTGACCTTATCTTATTCTACACAACATTCGCCCCCAATATTTTGTTCTATCAACCCTAGAAATAGACAAAATTGCTCATATTTTCCGTGAATCTAAGGGTAAAATAATTCACGTCAGGACCCGACACGTTCGTTTGAGTGAAGCGACTTAGAACTAACATAATTGTATTTTCCGCTGGCATCTCCAAATGATTAGTTTACCGAACGTCGCATTTTTTCTTATTCTTTTGTTAATACCTATTTCCAATTCATTAAGAATTTCAAAATTGATTACGGACTTAACTTAACAAGGATGTGCGCTTGAAGTAGTATTGAATGCAGGTTGAAATCAGAGACTTCTTTTATGTGAGTTTATCGGATGTAAACGTAATGACTTTCAGCTTTTTGTGCCTCCTTCCCACTTAGACTTTCCACACCGTTATCTGAGTCAATGGCCGATACTGTTCATCAAAGATAAAATATTTTGATATCGTTGCAAACCAACCTGTAGATGCTCGGTATTGGAGTCGGGGGGGGGGGGGTTCTCCCATATATGAGCTATATAGGTATGTGCTGCTGTGAAGGGTATGGTTTTCAGGCAGTTTAGTCTGGGATAGGGTATAGTATTCGGAGATTTTTGGTCTAGAATCGGGTATCATTTTCCGCGAAACTGATTAGTTGCGTGAAGAATTTAGTCTAGACAAGGTTTACTGGCAAATGGCATTTAAAAATCAGTACGGTGGGCGGTACGGCATTTTTACTGACCCATGGCATCTTAGACTGTGGTAGTAAAAGAGTTTCTGGAAAATAGCGAGTCTGGCATAGGTCTAGGATAGGGTAGGGTTTTTCGGTGTTGGGTAGTCTAGAATAGGGTTGCAAAATGCGGCTAAAATGGTCTAGTATAGGTTAAGGGTCTCAGAGTCCCAGGGGCACACCCCCACCCAAAAATTTGCGGAGTCCCCCCCCCCCCGGGTACTGGAGGAAGGAAAATGATAGTGGTCTTTGTATCTTCTTATTCAGTCCTCTTCGTTCCTGATGGAACATAGGGCCAGTGCAGTGTTCTTTGCTTCACGCCACTTTAGTCCTCTCTCCTCCAACTCTCACATTCTCGTGCGCCTCCAGCTGGCCGGTGTCTTCCTCTTTTGCGCTTCTCCTGCGGGCTCCACTCAAGGGCCCTCTTGGCCACGTGTCCGTCTGGTCTCCTCAGTGTGTGACCAATCCAACCCCACGCACTCTTTGTTTTATTTCCTCTTCTATCGGCCTCTGCCCTGTTTGCTTCCAAAGCTCCTCATTACGTATTCTTCTTGACCACCAAATCCGCAGGATGCTCCTTAGGCTCTTGTTGATGAACACCTGCAACTTCTGCTTCAGTTCCTCGGTCAGCTTCCAAGTTTCCGAACCATACAAGAGCACAGCCTTCACATTTGACCTAAAGACTCTCAACTTGGTCCTGGTTGTTAGTGCCCTAGACTGCCACGTTGGTCTCAGCATCGCAAATGCCTGCCTCGCCTTCGTTATGCGTGCCTGGATGCCCTCATCAGTTCCTCCCTTTTTGCTCACAATACTCCCGAAGTTAGTTAACTCGTCCACCTCCTCTATCCCCGCCCCCCCCCCACCCCCCCCCCCCCTCTCCTGCAATCAACACACCATCATCACGTTTGGTACCGACACGCAGCAGCTTTGTCTTTGTGGCATTGATCTTCAGGCCTACCTTCGCACCTTGCTCGTCCAAAGTCCGTGTCTTGTCCCTCGTATCCTGCATTCTGTGTGACAGTAGGGCCAGATCATAGGCAAAGTCAAGGTCTTTTAAGGGTGTTGTGAATGACCAGTGGATACCAAGCCTCCTGGCAAAAGCCGTCCTCGTCACTCGGGGCCCGTTTCTCAAAACTCCCGGTAACTTTTCGGGCCCGAAGCCAAATATTGAAATCAAAATCTAAAGAATAAAAGCGCAGGTCCTAGCGAACAAACCAGTCCATTTGGTTTTGCTAACTGATAGTTTTATCGTATTATCCGCAAAACTTTTGAAACCTCGATCTTAAATGAAAATAAAACAGCTTTCCGGGCCCGGTAACTACCGGGTCTTTCGAGAAACGCCCCCCCCCCCCCCCCCCTTCCCGGTATTTGTATCAAGGAGCATGAAAACCTTCAAATAGGTATCAGCGACATCACGCCCACGACTTTTTTACACATGCATAACGATGCATTCCTACTAACAACACAAAAAAAGGAAGCCAGGCACAACACAATAAGTGTTTTAAAATGTTTAGAGATATAAGGAGGGGGACGGTCGCTAGTCTCCTCCTGTTTTTTTCAGTTGGCAATTTTTTCTTTGCGCCGCTCCCAACTAACCGAATGCCAAGAACAAGATAATCTAATTTCCAGGTCCCCCTCAGGATAAAGGTTAAGAAAAAGCTGCAACTAACGCCAGAGGTGCGAGCGAAGAGGTGGGTGGAGTTGTATGTTCCCCCAGACGCGTTATTCCTTATGTTTCTCATCGTAAACTTCTTCACGTGTTGGTCTGTTTACTGATGTCTAATAACTCACAATAACAGTTGGCGTCCTTACTCGACAGCAAAAAAGACTTTCCATCAAAAGAGCGCGCGCCCAGTTTAAGTACGAATTTGCTTTTATGACGTTATAAAGTCTTAACTTCGTTCTGCGACACAAACCAGTTTAGTCGTGTGGCTCTCACAAAGGGAAAACGTCATTTGTGACAACATGGAAACTTGTTTATTAAACCACCATTTCTTCTGAACACTGTTAAGAACTCAGTGCGCTCAGTTGCTTTGAGAAACACCAACAATAAAGGTAAGACTTGCTTTTAGACTTACAAACCTCGGGGACCTTTTTGCGCACAGCGTAAGCTGGCAGCAACGGTTCGGCGAGCTTACAAAAAGTCGTTATTTTATATCCTAGTCGAAGAACAGTTTTATTTCTTCGAACATCTAAGATCTCCTTTTGAATCTCAATACCAGCTTATATTTAAGCTTTTCTTAAAATAAGTAAAAGTTCTGTGTTAAATATTTCATTTTACCACCTCTTTGCTCAATCAGTCGTTTAGAATTCCTCTTTGTGTTTGGATGTTTGTTGCTATGGTTTCTATGTGGACCTGACGTAGTAGTAAAACGTGCGCGCGTGCACTTGGAAGTTTACGGAACATCGCTTCTCTTTGCTATGAAGTATTAACTGTCTCCTGGCCTAAATGGAAGGAAAGTTTGCGAATGCAAGAATTTCAAAACTTCATGAGCCTTAATGTTCAGAAATTTTTAAATTTACTAGGATGAGCGCTATATTGAATGTAAATCAGAAACCCATTTTATATGAGTCTATGATGTAAATGTAATGACCTCAGCTTTTTGCATCATTCCTACTTAACATTTCAACACCTTATCTGAGTAATTCAGTTATGGTTAATGGATACCGTTAGTCAAAATAAAATATTCTTTATATCATTGCAAATCAACCTGTAGATGCTTTGTTAGAATTGCCACAAGTCGACCTTCGTTTTTTTGGTCGAGTTTTATTTGACAACTTCGCGCGCGGAATTAAGTTTAGTCGCGAAGAACCTAACTTAGCGAAAATAAGTATTGGAAGGGACTTGTGGCAAGTCTAATGCTTTGTACTGGAGGAAGGAACTGATGATAGTGGACTTTCAACTAGGTATCAGCGACATCATGCCCCCGATTTCTCTTACACATAACGATGAATTCCTGTAAGCAACACTTATAAAGGAAGCAAATGAGTACGGAGATAGCAAACAATTATGGATGAGTCTTTTTTGTGCCTGGCGGATTCAGACAAAAGTGATCCATGTCACTGTTTCATCTTTGTTTGAACCCTCCAGCACAACACAATGAGAATGTAAATTATTTAGGTAATAATCATCATCATCATCATCATAACGGACATTTATATGGCGCACTTTCTATGTGATACCAGAAACCCATATATAAGTGGGTTGAAACGTGCAACTGTCTCTTGTTCGCTTCAAAACAAGCCTCCGATTATTTAATTTGCTAAGAAGTTGTTACAGCCATATTTAGAAAATCAAGATAAAAAATATTAACCAATCAATTCGCTAGAACAACTTGCTTCCAATCTCGACGGACCGAGGGGTTTCCAAATATGGTACTAGGCAAAAAATGAATATTCGGAAGCTGTGAATACGCGTTACACGTTTCAACCCACTTATGGGTTTCTGGTGATACTCAAATGCGCTTTACAACACCGCTAATGCAGTTAAAAACAGGAGGGACGGTCGCTAGTCTCCACTCTCCACCCGTTTTTTTTCAGTTCACAAACTTTCCTTCGCGCCGCTCCCAACTATCTAAATGACTAGAACAAAATAATCTAATTTCGGACCCCCCCCCCCCCCCCCCATGGGAAATAGTTCAAGAAAGAGCTGTAGCTAAAGCCAGATGTGTAAGCAAGGAGGCGGAGGGAGTTGTATGTTCCTCCAAAATCGCTATTCTGTGCGTTTCTCATATCGTAAACTTCTTCACATGTTGGTCACTCTGTTTAATGTCCAATCTGACTCACAGTTACAATTGGTGTCCTCGAATCGATCGACAGCAAAACAAAAGAATTTCGATCAAAAAAGCGCGCACCCAGTTCTTTAACGTTCGAGCTTGCCTTTGTGACGTTAAGTCTTAACTTCGATCTGCGTTGCGAGACTAGTTTGGTCTTGTGGCGTTCACAAAGAAAAAAGTCATTTGTGACAACGTGAAAACTTGTTTTAGCACATGACCTTGTTAGGAGCCCACACACCTGCTTCAGTAAACACCAACAAGAAAGGTGAGACTTGTTTTTGGACTTAGAAACCTGGGAACTTTTTTCGCTTAGCGTAGGCTGATAGCAAAGGTTCAGCGAGCGCGCGAAAAAGTCGTTAATTTCCCTAGTTAAAGAACAATTTCATTCCCTTATGATCGAAAGATTTACTTTTCATTGTCAACACCAGCTTCTGTTTTAGCTTTTGTTAAAATGAGCAAAAGTTCTGTACTAAATATTCCATTACTGTCTCTTAGCTCAATCAGTCGTTTAGAATTCCTCTTTGTTTGGATGTTTGTTGCTGTGGTTTCCATGTGTACCAGACATTGTGGTAAAATTGGCGCGCGCACTCGGAAGTTTTCGGAACGCCGCATTTCTCTGATATTCTATTTCCAATTCATCAACAAGTTTATTTGTAGTATAAAGTGATTTATGAGCCTAATGTTCTTACATCTACTAGGATGCGCGTTGGAGTAGTATTGAATGTGAATCAGAAACCCTTTTTATATCAGTTTTCTGTAAATGTAATGACTTTTAGCTTTTTGTATCCTTTCCACTTAGAATTTCCACACCTTATCAGAGTTATTCCGTTGTGGTTAATGGATAGCGTTCATGAAAGATGAAATATTCTTTATATCGGTTGTAAGCCAACCTGTAGATTTTTGCGACTAGAGGAAGGAAAATGAAAGTGTTCTTTGTATCAAGATCATGAAAACCTTCAATTAGGTATCAGTGACAGCACGCCACCGATTTCCTTCACATGTAACGATGCATGCGTGCAAATAACACCAATAAACGAAGAAAAGTGTTAATGGATATGGCAAATAAATATGGACGAGTCTGTGTTGTGCCTGGCAGGTTCAAACACAAGTGATCCATATCACTGCACCACTTTTGCCGTTGAAGCCGCCAGACACAACACAATCAGTGCTTTTACAAATGTATTTTGATACATAGGGAGGGAGACGGTCGCTTGTCTCCTCGCGTTTTTTTTTTTTTTTCAGTTCCCCATTTTCCCTTCGCGCCGTTCCTTACCATCTGAATACCTAGAACAAGATAACCTAATTCTCAGGTCCCCCTCAGAAAAAATGTTGATAAAGAGCTGTAACTAATTACGCCAGAGGTGCAAGGGAGGTGAGGAGGGAGGGGGAGTTATATATTTCACCAGGATCGTTATTCCGTACGTTTCTCATATCGTAAACTTCTTCACGAGCTGGTCGTTTTACAATTGGTGTCCTTACTTGACAGCAAACACAACTTTCGATGCTTTCGATCAAAAGAGCGCGCACCCAGTTAACGTTCGAATTTGCGTCTGTGACGTCAACTCTTAAGGTTACAGTGTACCTTCAGATCGAAAATTTATTGAAAATTTTTTTTTGGCGTTAAAATAAAGTTTACAGAATGAACTTTCATCCAAAAAAAATATCGAAAAATAGTGAAAATTGACGGAGAAATGACGGTATAACTTTTGTGGGCGGAATTTGTTTATTAAGCGATATGTTTTTTTAAGCGCCGTTTTCTCAAAGTTAATTTTTCGTTTGTTGGGGACACTTTAAAGAGCTACAACTCAAAGGGAATTTGTTCGATTTTCCTTAAATTTGGACAGAAGCTAGGCTAACATACAACCAACAAAAACATGTCGGCGAATTTCTTAATTCCGAAAACTTTTTCGTCAAGAGCCATTTCCGTGCGATCATTCCAATTTTTTTCTCCCCTTTTCGAAAATATTCTGTAACTTTTCACTGCAATTGAATATGGGAAATCGCCGACACGTTTTTTTAGCGCTTCGTGTCCGGAAACCCGAGAACAAATCAAATTAGCAAAATATAATAATCGCTTTGAGTTATAGCGTTTTAAAGTTGATTCGGACGTTCGAATTTAGACGTCGTAAAAAATTCGACAATTCATTTTGTTAGCAAATGGTTTCCATATTTAGATAGCCAGCTCTATAAGCTTTAATTTGATATCTGGGTTTAGTATATTAAGTGTAATCTTAAGACGCTAGAGCTGTTATACTGGAGACACCCCCGAAGGTACACTGTAACCTTAATATCGTTCCGCGTCGCGAAAACAGCTTAGTCGTGTGCATGGCGTTCACAAAGAAAAAAAAGTCATTTTTGACATGAAAACTTCTGCAATCAACACATCATCCTCACGTTTGGTACCGACACGCAGCAGCTTTGTCTTTGTGGCATTGATCTTCAGGCCTACCTTCGCACCCTGCTCGTCCAAAGCCCGTGTCTTGTCCCTCGTGTCCTGTATTCTGTATGACAGTAGGGCCAGATCATAGGCAAAGTCAAGGTCTTTTAAGGGTGTCGCGAAGGACCAGTGGATACCAAGCCTCTTAGCAAAAGCCGTCCTCCTCACCCGGTGTTTGTATCAAGGAGCATGAAAACCTTCAAATAGGTATCAGCGACATCGCGCCCCCGAATTTTTTTTACACATGCATAACGATGCATTCCTACAAACAACACACAAAAAAAAGAAGCCAGGCACAACACAATAAGTGTTTTAAAATATTTAGAGATACAAGAAGGGGGACGGTCGCTAGTCTCCTCCTTGTGGAATAGTCTGAACAGTAAAATGAACACTTAGATTAGTTTCGTTTACAAATGTTGTTTATTGCTTCCGGTCAGCGGTCGTGACTGTTTAGAACTCGTGATTGCTTACGTCACTTGAACATGCGTGGAAAATTACGGAGAGAACACATGTTTTTATCGCTCGACTCGCTCGACTCGCTTGTGTTTAGCCGCTATTGTAATCCTCTTAATAGAACAGTTTAAATATATTTGAGTTCCTCGACACAGTCGTATTCATTTCTTCACATTTTTGGTGCCGGGACCAGGATGGAGGAACTAACCAAACTGTTAGCATCGAGGAGAGCACTCAAGGCGCATGTAACGAAGTTAAAGCAGAAAATCGATGACATGACGCAAGACACAATCACCGAAACGAAGATAGCTCTACTCAGATCCCTCGTCGATCAGCTAAAACAGAAGAAACAAACCTTTCAGGAACTTAACAACAAAATAGCGGATTTGCTGGAAAATCCTGAGGATCTTGAACAAGAAATACTCGCAGCAGAGGAACTAAATGGGCTTATCTTGGAGAAAGTATACGTCACCGACAAGTTAATTGAACTCGCAAGCAAGAACCTCAATCAGCAGGTGTCATCTCCTCAAAATACCGACATTACCTCCCCAAGTTCATCGCAAACTGGACAGCAAAATCAGCAACCCATTTCATCCACGTTAACCGGAACAACAGGTAACGGTTCTTCTATTGATTCACATGCCGCATCAGAGAATTCATCGAACACGCCGCCACCGGTGAGTACAACTCATTCATTTCAAAGTAATCGTTTACCTAAACTCGTGCTGCCATCGTTTAATGGGGACCCGCTCGAATGGCAAGCCTTTTGGGACGCTTTCCGGTCGGCAGTACACGATAACACTACAATTAGCGATGTACAAAAGTTCAACTATTTGAAGGCACAACTATCCAACGGTGCCGAAAGAGTCATCGCTGGGTTACCATTAACGAATGCCAATTACACTAAGAGTGTAGAGTTATTACAAGAAAGGTTTGCTCAACCCCACAAGATCATCAACGCACACATGGAAGCACTACTTAACATACCACCGCCAACTGATCATTTAAGTAGTTTGAGACTTTTCTACGACTCGGTTGAAACTCACATCCGGGGACTTGAGGCATTAGGCAAGACAACGGAAACATACGGAGATATTCTTGTCCCAATTATTCAGAAGAAATTACCTAACGAGATCAAGAGAAATCTAGCAAGACAAAACGGTAACAAGGAGTGGCATTTTGATAATTTGCGTAAAGCAATATTGAATGAGATTGAAATCTTAGAGGCAGGACAAAACAGTTCCAGTGATTATGAATTTAGTGACAACTCTACAAGTTCTGCTACCGCTGCATTCTACATGGGTTCAAAGCCACATTCGCCTCTTTCCCCTTCTAACTCTGGTCGTCACCCCACCAAACAAACATGCCTTTACTGCAAGGGTGAACACAGTCCAAATGATTGTAATGTTGTGACAGATAAGGAAAAGAGACACGCCCTTGTACGCGATGCAAGGGCATGTTTTAACTGTCTTAATCGTCATCCAGTATCTCAATGCAAATCACGCAACCGCTGTAAGGTATGCCATCGGAAACATCACACCAGTCTTTGTCGGAATGTCGAGACACCTCCCACAGTAACACCCACTGAATCAACTGCAAACAAGGTTACAAGTACACCCAGCACAGACAAGGCTACGCTACCTTCAGTTCCATCCCTACACATTGGTGATGCAAACAAACATACACCCATCCTACTGAAAACAGCTGTAGCACCTATTGGAAGCCACAATACCCACATCAATGCACACATTCTATTTGACGAGGGTTCCCAACGCTCCTTTATCACCTCAAACGTTGCAGCCAAACTTGATCTAAAACCGGAAACACAAGAAACCATATCACTGTCAACCTTCGGTGGGAAAACATCATCTGTTAAGCGCGTTGACACTGTTACTGTTTACCTTAAAACTATTCAAGGGGAGACCATACCCATTCGTACAATCATTGTACCAACCATAGCTGCGCCTCTCACTGCCTACACTGGTACCAATGTAAGGGATTTACCACATCTAAAGGGACTGACGTTAGCACACACTAACGTTGATGATTCACCTTTCACAGTTGATATTCTAATAGGTGCTGATCATTACTGGGATGTTGTTGAAAACGAGATTGTTAAAGGTCCAGGTCCCACAGCAGCCAAATCAAAGATAGGATACCTCCTATCAGGTCCCCTTTCCGAATGTAACAATTCAGAGAACCCCAACGCTTCTATTTTACATGTTATGACTGATCATCAACAAGAGGAATTTGATTTGGAACGTTTCTGGCGCATTGAATCAGTTGGTGTTCAACCAACCTCATCGGAAGACACATTTGACTTCCTACAGTACTATCAAGACACATCTATCATGCTGGAGGACGGACGATACAGCGCAAAGTTACCATGGCAACCAGAACACCCTCTTCTACCGTCGAACGCAGAAATTACGAAGCAGAGAACTCGCTCCATGGTCAGACGATTGGCTACAGATCCTGAGAAACTGCGCATGTACAATGACATCATCCAAGAACAACAGTCTCGAGGTTTCATCGAAAGGGTAACAGATCCAAGCACAATAAATGGTGTATGTCACTACATACCTCACCACGCCGTCCATAAGGACTCTGCCACAACTCCCATACGCATTGTGTATGACTGCAGTTTCAAACAAAAGGAACACCCCAGCTTGAATGATTGTTTACAGTCCGGCCCTCCACTCCTCAATGACCTTACTGGTGTACTACTACGCTTCCGTCTCCATCAGTATGGCATAACTGCGGACATTGAAAAAGCGTTTTTACATGTAAACCTCGACGAAGGCGATCGTGATGCCACACGTTTCTACTGGCTATCTGATGCAAACGACCCAGAGAGTGAATTCATTGTGTACCGTTTCAAGTCTGTTATGTTTGGTGCCACAAGCTCTCCCTTCATCTTAAATGCCACACTCAACAAGCACCTTACACAGTCTGTGGATCAAGTCAGCATCGATTTATTAAGAAATCTGTACGTGGACGACCTCGTATCCGGAACAGGTGATAACGTATCAGCAGTCGACTATTACAAGAATGCCAGGAACAAATTGTCACCCGCGGGCTTCAATCTCAGGTCATGGAGTTCGAACAGTCCTGGAGTTCAGCATCTTGCAGCCAACGATCACTTCCTTGACATCAGCCCAACCAAAAAGGTTCTTGGAACGATGTGGGATATAAATTCAGATAAACTACGATTCCCGTATAAACAAACAACTCCTATTCCTCAACTATCAACAAAGAGAGAGGTTCTACAAGAAACAGCAAAGGTCTTTGATCCACTAGGCCTTCTTCAACCAGTCACAGTTGCTGCCAAGATCCTGATACAAGAACTGTGGCAGGAAGGAATAGATTGGGACGAACCTCTTCCACCATCTCTTGATCAAAAATGGCACGTTCTAGCGAAGGAGATTACAGACGCCACTACACTCGAGTTCCGGCGCCGATACTTCACTCCTGATGACAGTGTCAACAGCAACAACACAGAACTACATGTCTTTGTGGATGCAAGTCAGAAGGCTTACGGAGCTGTCGGCTACTTAGTACGAGGGGACCAGTCATCGTTTGTCATGGCAAAGTCGCGCGTTGCACCAACGAAGAAACAACTTACTCTTCCAGAACTCGAACTTATGGCAGCTGTAACAGGCGCACGTTTAACGTCATATCTACAGGAACAACTGCCAGTTACAAGTGCCACATTGTGGTCCGACAGCCAGATCGTTCTTCATTGGCTTAACAGCACCAAGACACTGAAACCATTTATCAGTAATCGCATCCAAGAAATCAAGACACTGACGTCTGTTACCAACTGGAAGTACTGTCCTACAACTGATAACCCCTCTGATCTACTCACAAGAGGAATAACAGCACACCAACTGAAGACCTCTCTGCTGTGGAAGCACGGTCCTACATGGTTACCAAACAAATCTCAGTGGCCCTCATGGCCTCCCACAGAAGTTCTCCATTTGCTAGCTTCTGATCTCCCCACCGAGGAGACCATTAGAGAAGGGTCGTCGAACACCACTGTTCCAGATCAACAGCAAGGCCTTCACCGCCTAATTAACCCATCAGATTTCAGCAGTTTATCGAAGCTTCTACGTATAACTGCCTATGTTTTCAGATTCGTCCAGCGTTTAAAGAAGAAAGAAACTCAACAAGGACCAATCACAGCTAGGGAATATGATCGTGTCATGACGGAGTGGGTAAAGAATCGTCAATACGCTGTCTTTCCTACCGAAGTTAACAATCTTCTCTCCACGTCTCGCCATCGTTTGACTTTGGTACGCCAGCTTCGCCTTTTCCTTGATGACGACGGTCTTCTACGCTGTGGTGGGAGAATTCATAATGCCCCGTTAAGTGACAACACTAAATTCCCTCTATTACTACCAAGCAAAGACCACTTCACAGATCTAGTAATTCACACAACCCACGTTAAACAACTTCATGCAGGAGTCAACGCGACACTCACCGCCCTCCGTCAAAGCTACTGGGTCCCGTCTGGTCGACAACGCGTCAAAAACCTAATTGACCACTGCGTAACCTGCAGAAAGGTATCAGGAAGAGCCTACAATGCACCAGATCCACCACCGCTTCCCAAGTCAAGACTGCAACAAACACAACCTTTCGATGTCACTGGTGTCGACTTTACTGGAGCCCTGTATGTTCGTAACGCTGGGATTGAAACAAAGGTGTACATTTGTCTGTTTACTTGCACAACAACCAGAGCCATTCATCTTGAAGTCGTTGAAGACTTAACTGTCGAAGCTTTCTTACTCGCATTTCGCAGGTTTGCGAGTCGCAAATCTCTTCCAAGGAAGCTGATATCTGACAATGCTTCAACATTTCTATCAGCAAACAATGAACTAAGGGAACTGTTTCAATCTGATACACTCAAGGAAACACTTGCAAGACAAGGTATTGATTGGCAGTTTATCCCCAAGAGGGCGCCTTGGCACGGCGGGTTTTGGGAACGCCTAATCGGCCTCACGAAGTCCACCTTAAAGAAGGTACTGGGCAGAGCTGCAGTCAATCTGTGCACTCTTCAAACTATTGTTGTCGAAGTAGAGGCAATTCTTAACGATCGCCCCCTGACCTATGTGTCTTCAGACATTAAGGATGCAGAAGCTCTAACCCCTGCGCATCTTCTTTATGGTAGACGAATTACGTCACTTCCACATCCACTAGTAGGGAACGACGAAGTGAGTGATCCTACCTACCAAGAAAACACAGATATCCAGAGGAAGGCAAAGCGTGTCGCCCTACTGATTCAACACTTTTGGCAGCGCTGGAGCCATGAATACCTCACTTCCCTTCGAGAGTTCCACAAAAAGTCCGGAATTAATGCAGAAACAGTGAAGGTTGGCGACGTAGTCCTCATCCACGATGATCGTCCTAGAGTAAACTGGAAACTAGCACTTGTTACATCCATTAATAGGGGTCACGATGGATTTGTACGCTCCGCAAATGTACGCACAGCTAACGGAACAACAAACCGCCCCATAACAAGATTGCACCCTCTGGAGATTCAGGCCAAGGAAGTGCAGAGCCACACAACAGATGTAGCTACCACAGCACAAACCCCAACCCCAGTGAGAAGATCTCAGAGAGACGCTGCCCGACGTGCTGTAAAGAGAATTGCTGACTGGACAAGGGATATTCGCGCGCCCCCGGAGGATGTGGAATAGTCTGAACAGTAAAATGAACACTTAGATTAGTTTCGTTTACAAATGTTGTTTATTGCTTCCGGTCAGCGGTCGTGACTGTTTAGAACTCGTGATTGCTTACGTCACTTGAACATGCGTGGAAAATTACGGAGAGAACACATGTTTTTATCGCTCGACTCGCTCGACTCGCTTGTGTTTAGCCGCTATTGTAATCCTCTTAATAGAACAGTTTAAATATATTTGAGTTCCTCGACACAGTCGTATTCATTTCTTCACACTCCTGTTTTTTCACAATTTTTTCTTTGCGCCGCTCCCAACTAACCGAATGCCAAGAACAAGATAATCTAATTCCCAGATCCCCCTCAGGATAAAGGTTGAGAAAGAGTTGCAACAAACGCCAGAGGTGCGAGCGAAGAGGTGGGTGGAGTTGTATGTTCCCCCAGAATCGTTATTCCTTATGTTTCTCATATCGTAAACTTCTTCACGTGTTGGTCTGTTTACTGATATCTAACTAGCAGTAATCAAAGATTAATAAGTGCGTTCGAAGTTCAATGAATTTAGCTAAAATCATAGGAAGAAGATAGGAGCAAATGGTGTATCTAAACAGCAACATGAACAACAGTAATTTTAATAGTGAAACCAAAAAATGTAACAAAACATGTCTATCTACTTAGTTACAATGTAGTTCAGATACTGATTATGCTAGACTAATTTTGTAACGGTATTTAAAAACATAAATAATAGTATAAACTCGAATACTGTAGTTGCAAGGGAAAATGTAACAAAACATGTAAATTTGGCGCAATGGCCACCAAGTACAAAGACTCAGTTTGTATAGTTTGTATTTGTGACCGCTATGGGTCAGAGCACAATGACTTGGTTGATTTGTAATCGGTTGATTTGCTTTGTTGTTCGACAAACTCGAGGACATTAATTCGAAGCAGGACAGCAGCGAAGGTCTTCGGTTTGCCACCAAGTACAATGACTCGGTTTGTATGGTTTGTATTTGTGACCGCTATGGGTCAGAGTAATCCGTTGATTTACTTTGTTAGTCTTTGTTGTTCGGCAAACTCGAGGACATTAATTCAAAGCAGGACAGCAGGGAAGATCTTCGGTTTGTTGTAGTTGGGACGCCGATGTCGGGCTTTCCACATGCTCTTGGAGTACTAATAACTTTCCTGGTAAGACTGACAAGTTGAACCGATGAATTTTTTTCAGAAAAATCGCATGGAGTTTGAGAAAAATGATTGCACTTACCGAATAATCCAAAGATATCTACACTACGGACGCACGAGGTATTTTTCAGCTGAAAAGGTGGAGCCGCAATTTCTTTGGCCAGTTTTTGGGCTTAAAATTGGTACGCGCGCATAATAATTATTCAAAATGGCGCAGATTTTGAACATCGCCCGTTGAACCAAAAAATCTCGATTCTTCACGCCTGGCATGCACGGGTATCCCATCGTCCACAGGATCCCCAAATCCGGTTGAAATTAGGATGGCGTTCTCCTTACGTCGAACGCAATAACTCACGTTATAATATAGAGGGCAAAATTACTGAATGCTGATTGGCTGACGAAGAGGGCATTTTTTTCTTAATTGAGGGCAAAATTACTCGCTCCTGATTGGTCGAGCATCAAAATTTCTCACTCGTGATTGGTTGAGCGCGTCGTTCTCGTTGCATTCAGTTAGCTTGGCGGGATTTTGAAGAAGTTTCCCCTATTCCCGATAATAGTAGACATAGATTATGAATCATTCACTGTTAAATAGGAAAACTGACTGCTGCACTGGGTAGGTGGTGTAGTCCAGTGTAATGCAAGCACCAGTCCCCGTTTATTGATACGAGCACGAAAATGGTAAAAAAGGAAGATGTAACCGGAAAAAGTCCAACGCTAATAACGAACTCTGTCATATAGGTCATAGATTGACAATAATTGGTACAGGTTACAACTGCGTGCCTGCTGCCCGTCAGGAAAAACCCCCTTTTCATTTGGAGGAAACCTGAACCCTCCCGAATGCAGAGCTAGGCACTTAACAAATACCTCGAGGGAGAGAGGTTGAAAAATTATGATGTAAATACAAACTGTAAATACTTACATCTATGTATAACAAACTGTGACATTACGGTAAGAATACGTTATACAAAGCAAGAGGTAATTGCTGTTTGCTGGGCTTAAAATTCTCTACCGACAGTTAGAAAAAGCGTGAAAATACAAGAAAAAATACGCAAAAACTAACGACATGCAGCGATGTCAGCGTAGAATGGTTCACCGCAGTAAAATCCCGCCCATATATGACGTCTCCATGACAACCGTCAAAGTAGTTGAACCGTGAAAACAGTTATTTGCTGCTATTCTTAGAACCGCAGCAAATAGCAAAATTTACAAGCGGAGCGCTCGCATGTTTCGCCGGAGATTTTGTTATAAACTAGCAGTAATCAAAGATTAATAAGTGCGTTCGAAGTTCAATGAATTTAACTAAAATCATAGGAAAATTTAGGAGCAAATTAGTTGAGAAGAATTTAAACAGTAACATGAACAACAGTAATTTTAATAGTGAAACCAAAAAATGTAACAAAACATGTCTATCTACTTAGTTACAATGTAGTTCAGATACTGATTGTGCGAGACTAATTTTGTAACAATAACATGAATGATAGTAACTTGAATAGTTGCAAGGGAAAATGTAACAAAACATGTAAATTTGGCGCAATGGCCACCAAGTACAAAGACTCGGTTTGTTTGGTTTGTATTTGTGACCGCTATGGGTCAAAGCACAATGGCTTGGTTGATTTGCTTTGAGACAACTTTGGGTCAGAGTAATCGGTTGATTTGCTTTGTTGTTCGGCAAACTCGAGAACATCAATTCAAAGCAGGACAGCAGCGAAGGTCTTCGGTTTGCCACCAAGTACAATGACTCGGTTTGTTTGTTTTGTATTTGTAACCGCTGTGGGTCAAAGCACAATCGCTTGGTTGATTTGCTTTGAGACAACTTTGGGTCAGAGTAATTCAAAGCAGGACCAATTCAAAGCAGGACAGCAGCGAAGGTCTTCGGTTTGTTGTAGTTGCAGTAGTTGGGACACCGACGTCGGGCTTTCCACATGCTCTTGGAGTACTAAAAACTTTCATGGTAAGGCTTTGACAAGTTGAAGCGATGAACATTTTAAGAAACATCGCATGAAGTTTGAGAAAAATGATTGCACTTACCGAATAATCCAAAGATATCCACGCTACGGACGCACGAGGTATTTTTCAGCTGAAAAGGTGGAGCCCGCAATTTCTTTGGCCAGCTTTTGGGCTTAAAATTGGTGCGCGCGCATAATAATTATTCAAAATGGCGCAGATTTTGAACATCGCCCGTCCATCGAACCAAAAAATCTCGATTCTTCACGCCTGGCACGCACAGGTATCCCATCAACCACAGGATGCCCAAATCCGGTTGAAATTAGGATGGCGTTCTCCCAACGTCGAACGCAAAAAGGAATGAAATCGGAAGATACCTAAGAAAGGAATTCTACAGGTGAATTACAGCATTTTACGCCAAACAGGAAGCGATTATTTGTGTCAAATCTTGGATTAACTAGGCGCCTGCAGCCAGTTTGCGACGTTGAAGACCTCGAAGAAATTCTTTCATGGCGACAAAAGGTTTTAAAGTTCCATCACTTCACTGAATGAAAAAATGCGGATTTCTGCGGACCTAAAGAGAAGAACTTTGACAGATTTTGCTGAAAGGGAAAATATACGTTTAAAAGGAGAAAGAATAAGGCTAAAAGAAGTGAAAGAAAGCAATTAAATCGCCAAACGTGCAAGCAAGTTTGAACTCTCGCCATTTGTTGTTGTTATCAAAGCGGCAAAAACTTCAAAACACAGGTACGCTTAAATAAAACTTTCTTTGTTTTTGTCGTTAAGTGTCTTTTATCGATAAAAATCAGGCTATGTTCTCTAGATGTACATAACAGCCAAATGTATCTTCGACCGAATAGAAATTTATTTAACCACGACCACAGTGAGTTGAAAAGTTTTTCTTGTCAGTTTGCGAGAGAGTACACTTCAGGTGGTTTCAAGTCTGAGTGACTCTTAAAAAGTCTGAAAGGTTTCCCTATAATTTTGCGCTCAATATTATAAACAAGTAATCGCATGTTCCCTCGTAAAATTAAGGATTAATATCACTTGTGTTTTCAGAAGCTGTAGAAATTGAAGCGACTCGGGCAATTTCTACAGCTTCTGAAAACACGCGTGATATTAATCCTTAATTTTACTCGGGCCTATGCGATTACATACACCTTATTCGATGGTTTAACAGGTAATACGCGCGGATATTTTACGAGTTGCGTAGTATTTTTTCGAGCCCCGCAGGGGCGAGAAAAAATACGCGCAATGAGTAAATTGTCCGCACGTATTATCTGTTAAACCATCGAATAAGGAATTTATTATTTGACTGAAATTCATATATCATTATGATAGCTTGTGTCTTGAAACCGGAATGCTAAGGTGTAATACGGCAATCTACTGTGTAATACGCTCGGATATTTTGCGTGTTCTCTTTCCCATATAAGGTAAAATGACGTCACAGTCGAATAATAAATATACATAACAGTTGGTGTCCTTACTCGACAGCAAAAAAGACTTTACATCAAAAGAGCGCGCACCCACTTTAAGTACGAATTTGCTTTTATGACGTTAAGTCTTAACTTCGTTCTGCGACACAAACCAGTTTAGTCGTGTGGCTTTCACCAAGGTGAAAAAGTCATTTGTGACAATATGGAAACTTGTTTATTAAACCACCATTTGTTCTGAACACTGTTAAGGCTTTGAGAAACACCAACAATAGAGGTAATGTACCAGTCAATTCCAAGACCGCCCATCCCCCGCCCCCCCCCCCCCCCGGGCAAACCCCCGGGCATTTGACTTTTTTTAAAAAAAATTGTCAAATGCCCCACCATGTGGGCAGTTTATACGGTCAAATGCCCCACCGTGCAGGGCTTCACAGAGCGTCAAATGCCCCACCGTCCGGGCAAGGAGGGATTAAAGTAACTAGTTACAGTGGGTTTCAGCTTACTTTGGCCGCGCCAGTTGCCAAGTTCGTTGGGAAATTTGACACCACGTTGCGAAGTTGTCAATTACATTTGTCAGTTTGCCAACCAAATTGCGAACTTTGAAACGAAGTTGGCAACTTCGGTGCCAACGAAGCCTGTATGTATTAAAAGTCTGAAGTTATTCTTAAACGCTATTTGCGATGTCAAAACAATTTTTAGCCGATCTGGATGGTTTTCTTCAACATTATTTTGTAGACTTGCCAAGACAAATCTATAAACTGGTGCTGTTCGGATTGTTTTCGAGGTGAGATCACGTACGCTGTAAGATGCATGCCGCTATTTCAGTTTTGAATTCGACCAACATAAATCGTATATTATCTTTCATGTTCACTTTAAATATCTTGCAATCTTTGCTTGTGCTGTTGTCTGTTGTTTATATATCTCTTAGCTAGATTTAGTTTCAGCGAAAAAAATAGAACGATATTGCAACTTCTGAACATATGTTTCGAAGTACTAAATGTAACCGGAAAGAATGGATTACGAAATCTTTTACCTTGCGACCGCTGACCAACGTTTTTGTTGAAGTCAAATGCCCGCCCCGTCGGGCCTCGTTTCACGTCAAATGCCCCACTATGTGGAGCTAACCTCTCGTCAAATGCCCGGGGTGTGCCCGGGGAGGGGATGGGCGGTCTTGGAATTGACTGGTACATAAGACTTGCTTTTAGACTTACAAACCTCGGGGACCTTTTTGCGCACAGCGTAAGCTGGCAGCAACGGTTCAGCGAGCTTACAAAAAAGTCGTTATTTTATATCCTAGTCGAAGAACAGTTTTATTTCTTCGAACATCTAAGATCTTCTTTTCAATCTCAACACCAGCTTATATTTAAGCTTTTGTTAGAATAAGTAAAAGTTCTGTGTTAAATATTTCATTTTACCACCTCTTTGCTCAATCAGTCATTTAAAATTCCTCTTTGTGTTTGGATGTTTGTTGCTATGGTTTCTATGTGGACCTGACGTAGAAAAAAAACATGCGCGCGTGCACTCGGAAGTTTACGGAACATCGCATCTCTTTACTATGAAGTATTAACTGTCTCCTGGCCTAAATGGAAGGAAAGTTTGCGAATGCAAGAATTTCAAAACTTCATATGAGCCTTAACTTTCAGAATTTTTTAAATTTACCAGGATGAGCGCTATATTGAATGTAAATCAGAAACCCCTTTTATATGAGTTTATGATGTAAATGTCATGACCTCAGCTTTTTGCATCATCCCTACTTAACATTTCAACACCTTATCAGAGTAATTCAGTTATGGTTAATGGATACCGTTAGTCAAAATAAAATATTCTTTATATCATTGCAAATCAAACTGACGATAGTGGACTTTCAACTAGGTATCAGTGACATCATGCCCCCGATTTCTCTTACACATAACGATGAATTCCTGTAAGCAACACTAATAAAGGAAGCAAATGAGTAAGGAGATGGCAAACAATTATGGATGAGTCTTTGTTGTGCCTGGCGGGTTCAGACAAAAGTGATGCATGTCACTGTTTCATCTTTGTTTGAACCCTCCAGCACAATACAATGAGAATGTAAATTATTTATAGGCAATAATAATAATCATCATCATCATCATCATAACGGACATTTATATGGCGTACTTTCTTTGTGATACCAGAAACCCATAAGTGGGTTGAAACGTGCAACTGTCTCTTGTTCGCTTCAAAACAAGCCTCCGATTATTTAATTTGCTAAGAGGTTGTTACAGTCATATTTGGAAAATCAAGATAAAAATATTAAATAATCAATTCGCTAGAAAAATTTGCTTCCAATCTCGAGGGACCGAGGGGTTTCCAAATATGGTACTAGGCAAAAAATGAATATTCGGAAGCTGTGGATGCGCGTTACACGTTTCAACCCACTTATGGGTTTCTGGTGATACTCAAATGCGCTTTACAACACCGCTCATGCAGTTAAAAACAGGAGGGACGGTCGCTAGTCTCCACTCTCCACCCGTTTTTTTTCAGTTCACAAACTTTCCTTCGCGCCACTCCCAACTATCTAAATGACTAGAACAAAACAATCTAATTTCGCCCCCCCCCCCCCCCCCCCGGGAAATAGTTCAAGAAAGAGCTATAGCTAAAGCCAGATGTGTAAGCAAGGAGGCGGAGGGAGTTGTATGTTCCTCCAAAATCGCTATTCAGTGCGTTTCTCATATCGTAAACTTCTTTACATGTTGATCACTCTGTTTAATGTCTAATCTGACTCACAGTTACAATTGGTGTCCTCGAATCGATCGACAGCAAAACAAAAGAATTTTGATCAAAAAAGCACGCAGCCAGTTCCTTAACGTTCGAGCTTGAATTTGTGACGTCAAGTCTTAACTTCGATCTGCGTTGCTTTGTCTTTGTGGCATTGATCTTCAGGCCTACCTTCGCACCCTGCTCGTCCAAAGCCCGTGTCTTGTCCATCGCGTCCTGTAGTCTGTGTGACAGTAGGGCCAGATCATAGGCAAAGTCAAGGTCTTTTAAGGGTGTCGCGAAGGACCAGTGGATACCAAGCCTCCTAGCAAAAGCCGTCCTCATCACCCGGTGTTTGTATCAAGGAGCATGAAAACCTTCAAATAGGTATCAGCGACATCACGCCCAAGACTTTTTTTACACATGCATAATGATGCATTCCTACAAACAACACAAAAAAAGGAAGCCAGGCACAACACAATAAGTGTTTTAAAATATTTAAAGATACAAGAAGGGGGACGGTCGCTAGTCTCCTCCTGTTTTTTTTAGTCGACAATGTTTTCTTTGCGCCGTTCCCAACTAACCGAATGCCTAGAACAAGATAATCCAATTCCCAGGTCCCCCTCAGGATAAAGGTTGAGAAAGAGCTGCAAATAACGCCAGAGCTGCGAGCGAGGAGGTGGGTGGAGTTGTATGTTCCCCCAGAATCGTTATTCCTTATGTTTCTCGTATCGTAAACTTCTTCACGTGTTGGTCTGTTTACTGATGTCTAATAACTCACAATAACAGTTGGCGTCCTTACTCGACAGCAAAAAAGACTTTCCATCAAAAGAGCGCGCGCCCAGTTTAAGTACGAATTTGCTTTTATGACGTTAAGTCTTAACTTCGTTCTGCGACACAAACCAGTTTAGTCGTGTGGCTTTCGCAAAGGCAAAAAGTCATTTGTGACAACCTGGAAATTTGTTTATTAAACCACCATTTGTTCTGAACACTGAAGAACTGCGCTCAGTTGCTTTGAGAAGGTACCAACAATAAAGGTAAGACTTGCTTTTAGACATACGAACCTCGGGGACCTTTTTGCGCACAGCGTACGCTGGCAGCAACGGTTCAGCGAGCTTACAAAAAAGTCGTTATTTTATATCCTAGTCGAAGAACAGTTTTATTTCTTCGAACATCTAAGATCTTCTTTTCAATCTCAACACCAGCCTATATTTAAGCTTATGTTAAAATAAGTAAAAGTTCTGTGTTAAATATTTCATTTTACAACCTCTTTGCTCAATCAGTCGTTTAGAATTCCTCTTTGTGTTTGGATGTTTGTTGCTATGGTTTCTATATGGACCTGACGTAGTAGTAAAACATGCGCGCGTGCACTCGGAAGTTTTCGGAACATCGCATCTCTTTGCTATGAAGTGTTAACTGTCTCCTGGCCTAAATGGAAGGAAAGTTTGCGAATGCAAGAATTTCAAAACTTCATATGAGCCTTAACTTTCAGAATTTTTCAAATTTACTAGGATGAGAGCTATATTGAATGTAAATCAGAAACCTCTTTGATATGAGTTTATGATGTAAATGTAATGACCTCAGCTTTTGCATCATTCCTACTTAACATTTCAACACCTTATCCTCGTAATTCAGTTATGGTTAATGGATACCGTTAGTCAAAATAAAATATTCTTTATATCATTGCAAATCAACCTGTAGATGCTTTGTACTAGAGGAAGGAATTGATGATAGTGGACTTTCAACTAGGTATCAGCGACATCATGCCCCCGATTTCTGTTACACATAACGATGAATTCCTGTAAGCAACACTAACAAAGGAAGCAAATGAGTAAGGAGATGGCAAACAATTATGGATGAGTCTTTGTTGTGCCTGGCGGGTTCAGACAAAAGTGATCCACGTCACTGTTTCATCTTTGTTTGAACCCTCCAGCACAACACAATGAGAATGTAAATTATTTAGGTAATAATAATAATCATCATCATCATAACGGACATTTATATGGCGCACTTTCTATGTGATACCAGAAACCCATAAGTGGGTTGAAACGTGCAACTGTCTCTTGTTCGCTTCAAAACAAGCCTCTGATTATTTAATTTGCTAAGAAGTTGTTACAGCCATATTTGGAAAATCAAGTTAAAAATATTAACCAATCAATTCGCTAGAACAACTTGCTTCCAATCTCGAGGGACCGAGGGGTTTCCAAATATGATACTAGGCAAAAAATGAATATTCGGAAGCTGTGAATGCGCGTTACACGTTTCAACCCAGTTATAGCTTTGTGGTGATACTCAAATGCGCTTTACAACGCCGCTCATGCAGTTAAAAACAGGAGGGACGGTCGCTAGTCTCCACTCTCCACCCGTTTTTTTTCAGTTCACAAACTTTCCTTCGCGTCATTCCCAACTATCTAAATGACTAGAACAAGATAATCTAATTTGCCCCCCCCCCCCCCCCCCCACGGAAAATAGTTCAAGAAAGAGCTATAGCTAAAGCCAGATGTGTAAGCAAGGAGGCTGAGGGAGTTGTATGTTCCTTCAAAATCGCTAATCTGTGCGTTTCTCATATCGTAAACTTCTTCACATGTTGGTCACTCTGTTTAATGTCTAATCTGACTCACAGTAACAATTGGTGTCTTCGAATCGATCGACAGCAAAACAAAAGAATTTCGATCAAAAAAGCGCGCACCCAGTTCCTTAACGTTCGAGCTTGCCTTTGTGACGTCAAGTCTTAACTTCGATCTGCGTTGCTTTGTCTTTGTGGCTTTGATCTTCAGGCCTACCTTCGCACCCTGCTCGTCCAAAGCCCGTGTCTTGTCCCTCGCGTCCTGTAGTCTGTGTGACAGTGGGGCCAGATCATAGGCAAAGTCAAGGTCTTTTAATTGTGTCGCGAAGGACCAGAGGATACTAAGCCTCCTAGCAAAAGCCGTCCTCGTCACCCGGTCTTTGTATCAAGGAGCATGAAAACCTTCAATTAGGTATCAGCGACATCACGCCCAAGACTTTTTTTACACATGCATAATGATGCATTCCTACAAACAACACAAAAAAAGGAAGCCAGGCACAACACAATAAGTGTTTTAAAATATTTAGAGAAACAAGAAGGGGGACGGCCGCTAGCCTCCTCCTGTTTTTTTTTTTCAGTTGACAATTTTTTCTTTGCGCCGCACCCAACTACCCGAATGCCAAGAACAAGATAATCTAATTCCCAGGTCCCCCTCAGGATAAAGGTTAAGAAAAAGCTGCAACTAACGCCAGAGGTGCGAGCGAGGAGGTGGGTGGAGTTGTATGTTCCCCCAGACGCGTTATTCCTTATGTTTCTCATATCGTAAACTTCTTCACGTGTTGGTCTGTTTACTGATGTCTAATAACTCACAATAACAGTTGGCGTCCTTACTCGACAGCAAAAAAGACTTTCCATCAAAAGAGCGCGCGCCCAGTTTAAGTACGAATTTGCTTTTATGACGTTAAGTCTTAACTTCGTTCTGCGACACAAACCAGTTTAGTCGCGTGTGGCATTCGCAAAGGTAAAAAGTCATTTGTGACAACATGGAAACTTGTTTATTAAACCACCATTTCTTCTGAACACTGTTAAGAACTGTGCTCAGTTGCTTTGAAAAACACCAACAATAAAGGTAAGACTTCCTTTTAGACTTACAAACCTCGGGGACCTTTTTGCTCATAGCGTAAGCTGGCAGCAACGGTTCAGCGAGCTTACAAAAAAGTCGTTATTTTATATCTTAGTCGAAAAACAGTTTTATTTCTTCGAACATCTAAGATCTTCTTTTCAATCTCAACACCAGCTTATATTTAAGCTTTTGTTAAAATAAGTAAAAGTTCTGTGTTAAATATTTCATTTTACCACCTCTTTGCTCAATCAGTCGTTTAGAATTCCTCTTGTGTTTGGATGTTTGTTGCTATGGTTTCTTTGTGGACCTGACGTAGTAGTAAAACATGCGCGCGTGCACTCGGAAGTTTGCGGAACATCGCATCTCTTTGCTATAAAGTGTTAACTGTCTCCTGGCCTAAATGGAAGGAAAGTTTGCGAATGCAAGAATTTCAAAACTTAATATGAGCCTTAACTTTCAGAATTTTGCAAATTTACTTGGATGAGCGCCATATTGAATGTAAATCAGAAACCCCTTTTATATGAGTTTATGATATAAATGTAATGACTTCAGCTTTTTGCATCATTCCTACTTAACATTTCAACACCTTATCTGAGTAATTCAGTTATGGTTAATGGATACCGTTAGTCAAAATAAAATATTCTTTATATCATTGCAAATCAACCTGTAGATGCTTTGTACTAGAGGAAGGAATTGATGATAGTGGACTTTCAACTAGGTATCAGTGACATCATGCCCCCGATTTCTCTTACACATAACGATGAATTCATGTAAGCAACACTAATAAAGAAAGCAAATGAGTAAGGAGATGGCAAACAATTATGGATGAGTCTTTGTTGTGCCTGGCGGGTTCAGACAAAAGTGATCCATGTCACTGTTTCATCTTTGTTTGAACCCTCCAGCACAACACAATGAGAATGTAAATTATTTAGGTAATAATAATAATCATCATCATCATCATCATCATCATAACGGACATTTATATGGCGCACTTTCTTTGTGATACCAGAAACCCATAAGTGGGTTGAAACGTGCAACTGTCTCTTGTTCGCTTCAAAACAAGCCTCTGATTATTTAATTTGCTAAGAAGTTGTTACAGCCACATTTGGAAAATCAAGATAAAAAATGTGAAGTGATATATATGAAAATAAATCATATATGAACCAATCAATTCGCTAGAACAACTTGCTTCCAATCTCGACGGACCGAGGGGTTTCCAAATATGGTACTAGGCAAAAAATGAATATTCGGAAGCTGTGAATGCGCGTTACACGTTTCAACCCACTTATGGGTTTCTGGTGATACTCAAATGCGCTTTACAACACCGCTCATGCAGTTAAAAACAGGAGGGACGGTCGCTAGTCTCCACTCTCCACCTTTTTTTTTCAGTTCACAAACTTTCCTTTACGCCGCTCCCAACTATCTAAATGACTAGAACAAGATAATCTAATTTCGGCCCCCCTCCCCCCCCCCCCCCCCCCCATGGGAAATAGTCCAAGAAAGAGGTGTAGCTAAAGCCAGATGTGCAAGCAAGGAGGCGGAGGGAGTTGTATGTTCCTCCAAAATCGCTATTCTGAGCGTTTCTCATATCGTAAACTTCTTCACATGTTGGTCACTCTGTTTAATGTCTAATCTGCGTCCTCGAATCGATCGATAGCAAAACAAAAGAATTTCGATCAAAAAAGCGCGCACCCAGTTCCTTAACGTTCGAGCTTGCCTTTGTGACGTCAAGTCTTAACTTCGATCTGCGTTGCGAGACTAGTTTGGTCTTGTGGCGTTCACAAAGAAAAAAGTCATTTGTGACAACGTGAAAACTTGTTTTAGCACATGACCTTGTTAAGAGCCCACACACCTGCTTCAGTAAACACCAACAAGAAAGGTGAGACTTGTTTTTGGACTTAGAAACCTGGGAACTTTTTTCGCATAGCGTAAGCTGGTAGCAAATGTTCAGCGCGCGCGCGAAAAAGTCGTTAATTACCCTAGTTAAAGAATAATTTCATCCCCTTTAATATATGATCGAATGATTTACTTTTCATTGTCAACACCAGCCTCTGTTTTAGCTTTTGTTAAAATGAGCAAAAGTTCTGTGTTAAATATTCCATTACTGTCTCTTAGCTCAATCAGTCGTTTAGAATTCCTCTTTGTTTGGATGTTTGTTGCTGTGGTTTCCATGTGTACCAGACATTGTGGTAAAATTGGCGCGCGCACTCGAAAGTTTTCGGAACGCCGCATTTCTCTGATATTCTATTTCCAATTCATCAACAAGTTTATTTGTAGTATAAAGTGATTTATGAGCCTAATGTTTTTACATTTACTAGGATGCGCGCTTGGAGTAGTATTAAATGTGAATCAGAAACCTTTTTTAAACCAGTTTGCTGTAAATGTAATGACTTTCAGCTTTTTGTATCCTTTCCACTTAGAATTTCCACACCTTATCTGAGTCATTCAGTTGTGGTTAATGGATAGCGTTCATGAAAGATAAAATATTCTTTATATCGGTTGTAAGCCAACCTGTAGATTTTTGCGACTAGAGGAAGGGAAATGAAAGTGTTCTTTGTATCAAGATCATGAAAACCTTCAATTAGGTATCAGTGACAGCACGCCACCGATTTCCTTCACACATAACGATGCATGCCTGCAAATAACACCAATAAACGAAGAAAAGTGTTAATGGATGTGGAAAATAAATATGTTGTGCCTGGCAGGTTCAAACACAAGTGATCCATATCACTGCACCACTTTTGCCGTTGAAGCCGCCAAACACAACACAATCAGTGCTTTTACAAATGTATTTTGATATATAGGGAGGGAGACGGTCGCTTGTCTCCTCGCGTTTTTTTCAGTTCACAATTTTCCCTTCGCGGCGTTCCTTACCATCTGAATACCTAAAACAAGATAACCTAATTCTCAGGTCCCCCTCAGAAAAAATGTTGATAAAGAGCTGTAACTAATTACGCCAGAGGTGCGAGGGAGGTGAGAAGGGAGGGGGAGTTATATATTTCCCCAGGATCGTTATTCCGTACGTTTCTCATATCGTAAACTTCTTCACGAGCTGGTCGTTTTACAATTGGTGTCCTTACTTGACAGCAAACACAACTTTCGATGCTTTCGATCCAAAGAGCGCGCACCCAGTTAACGTTCGAATTTGCGTCTGTGACGTCAACTCTTAGACAAACAGCTTAGTCGTGTGCATGGCGTTCACAAAGAAAAAAAAGTCATTTTTGACATGAAAACTTCTGCAATCAACACATCATCCTCACGTTTGGTACCGACACGCAGCAGCTTTGTCTTTGTGGCATTGATCTTCAGGCCTACCTTCGCACCCTGCTCGTCCAAAGCCCGTGTCAGTCTTGTCCCTCGTGTCCTGTATTCTGTATGACAGTAGGGCCAGATCATAAGCAAAGTCAAGGTCTTTTAAGGGTGTCGCGAAGGACCAGTGGATACCAAGCCTCTTAGCAAAAGCCGTCCTCCTCACCCGGTGTTTGTATCAAGGAGCATGAAAACCTTCAAATAGGTATCAGCGACATCGCGCCCCCGAATTTTTTTTACACATGCATAACGATGCATTCCTACAAACAACACACACAAAAAAAGAAGCCAGGCACAACACAATAAGTGTTTTAAAATATTTAGAGATACAAGGAGGGGGACGGTCGCTAGTCTCCTCCTGTTTTTTCACGATTTTTTCTTTGCGCCGCTCCCAACTAACCGAATGCCAAGAACAAGATAATCTAATTCCCAGATCCCCCTCAGGATAAAGGTTGAGAAAGAGTTGCAACAAACGCCAGAGATGCGAGCGATAGTCCAGTCATTTTGTAATCGGACCCGCTACTAATTGCAACAGAAGCTTTCTCATCATAAACCAGTTAGAAATAACCTATTTATGAATATACTTAAAGTCTCTAAAGATCCAAGCATGGGAACACCTCCAAATACGATTAACGTCAAACTCGCTCTCTGCTGCAACATAGAAACGAGGCTATAAATCGAAATTCGCTGTTAAGCGCTTTTTATTGGTATTAATCGAGCCATTTTCCTTCAAAACTAAAAAAAATACTCTTAATACATTGATTCCAGGCCCTTATCTGGAAAAATGTTCCCATAAAATAGTAACTTAGTAAAATGTTGGGTTATTCAAAAGTTTACATTGGCCGAGACATAGTTTTTAATAATTAATAGTAACATTAACAAAACAAACCTATCTTCTCGCTAGAGAGTCATAATTGTATTCTAATATACACATGCTATACAAGTTAGTCTTCCGAATCTTCACTTTCGTAGTCCAGAGCATTAGGATAATTAGTGCACGCAGACCCTTTGCACTGGCCGCAGGCTGGAGAACACTGCATACCATTCTTTGCGACACATGCACCTCATAGTGTTACAGTCAGACAAACAGTTGCATCGGATTAACTGAAGAAGCGAGTCTGGGGCAGGCGGCAAGTCCGTCGCAACAGGAAATAATTGATCACCAGTGACTTTTCATCCCCAGTCCTCTAGCAACATTTCTGCATCCTCTCCCTGCCACTACTTCACTTGTAGATAGACGCGCTGGCTGTGAAATCGGGCCGCTGCTGCACTTGGAGGGAGATTCTGTGGCCATATATGAGATGTCTTCGTTGCACGTTTCTCGAAGTATCGCTGATACCTAAGAGCGTCAAGACCAACCCCTGGCTTACCACCGAAAAGTGACACGAGTGCCCGTCAGATACAGCCGAATGACAGCTGAACACGTTAGCTTGCTCTCTGAAGTATGGCACATTCTCAATTTTCTTCAGCATTGGTGCCTTGCCAACTCCATACAGGCGTGAGGTGGTGTCACATCCGGTTACGGCGTGAAGAAACAGGGGGTTTCCGCAAACTTCCCTACCCAGCTGATCTTTGACTTTCTTCATAATATGCCAAACTCGTACACCTCTCGCGTTTGCCTTTGGCGTTGGTATAAAATAGAGATTACAGCGATCTTCGGAAGCATACACTGTAATCGTACAAGAGGACTAGCAAATCTCGAAGCGAAGCTGGCGGCCTGCAATATTAGATTAAAATGTCTTATTGCATTTTCTCTATTAAACCACCATATAGCACACTCATAGCAGCATCCACAGTGAGGTGCGCACGCACTGCCAGTGCAATAGCCTTTCTGGTCATTAGACGCATATATCAGTTCTAAGACTTCTCGTAAACCGAACCCCGCCATCAGAAGGCCGATACTTCCGAGAAAGCTGATCTCCGCGTAAAAAGCACCAAGACGCACGATCACATTGCGCAAAACGCTGTTAGCTGGTTCCGTCTGTATTATATTAAAGGCCTTTAACCACAGGGGCTGATTAAACGTGATGATTGGATTCGTAATTCCGTGTTGCTTAGCATGCTCAGAAACAAAGTTCATGGCGGAAGAGATAGACGTGACATCGCTCGGATTCATATCGATCATAGGAAGAAACGTAACAGAAGACTTGCCCTGCGGGGTGCCTTCCTTGGTGAACAGATTGTATCATGCTACTCCAAGATGGGCGCGGGGTGCCAACAGTAGAGATACCTTCCACAGGACGCCGAGGTTAGCAGTTCGGTCTTCCGCTCGTACAAGAACAAGGGTCTTTATATTTGATCTCCACGTTCACCTGTTTGGGCCCACATGGATATAGTTCTACCCTTCCAGTTGTCGAAATTTCTTCTGGAGTAACTTCGCGTCGCGGGACATCACGATTGTGTTTGGTGCCAGGTGTAAACGACTGCAATCATGCTCATACTGTGGAAGGTGTTATTGACATCCAGTGTCCTAGTGTTGTGGTCGACGTTGTAGGTCGTGTACTAGACAAACTCGCCATTAAAATAAGGTATATTAGTTCCCTGGCCAAGCGCGGCATTCTGGTTGAACATTTGCACTTCTTGGTTATGATGAACAAAATCCGTGTTGATGCAAGGTGCCAATAAGGAAGCGCGAGGCACACTTGTGGTGCAACTGAACTGCAAGCCCGATCTGTAAAGGTGCGACAACGACTCGTACGTGGCCGCGCAGCTTAAACAATGGCCTGCCCGACTGACGCTACCTTCAACGAGTTATTTGTTTCTGAGACAAGAACTTCCAGAAATGCTGAAAGTGTAGCGGGAAGATAGTAGACATGTGATTCGGCATCGGTGGCTAGCGCGGGGTAGTTGTCACTTGATGTCGCAATTGATTTGACGTCCCGTTCTATTAGCTTAGTAGCTGCTGTTTTGATGATGTTCATTTTTAACCCGTGAATATACGCGCATGCGTAATGAACGGGTTATCGGTAACGGCGACTGATATGCAAATGAGTCACTCACTCGCTCACTCCTTCCATCAGATGTAAACTTAGTGACGTAATGCTTTGTTACGAATGCGTTTTGTAACAAGAACAGCGTGAATCCAGCGATAACAATAACTAAATTGGTGTAAACGAATATAAACAACAATAAGCTTAAAGATGTTTCGCATTTGAAGTCTTTAATGCGACGTTAAAATCGATCTAAAAGGAATTTTCAACTGAGACACGCGTTTTGATGGTTATCTACGTTTAAGTAATAAAATTTATCCCATTTCATGTCAGTGGTCACGGTGGTCGAGTGGTGAAAACGTGGACTCACAGCCGAAAGGCCCCGGGTTGTATCTTTTTTTTTTCGTTTTTTTTTTCTTTCTTCTTCGGACATTATGAAAGTGATGTACTGTATTTTTATTTTTTGCGTTTGTCAAAAATCCTTACGTTTAATTTAAAAAAAAATATTGAAACGTGACAGAGTGAAAACATATAAAGCTTACCGCATTGCGTTTAAACGCGTTACGCATTTCAAATTCACGGGTTGGCTCTAAGGAGCCTTTGATTGTTCTTCGATATCCACGTCATCTCGCTGCTCGTGGAACTCTTGTAAAATTGTAGCAGCAGTGGTTCAAAAAGTTACAACGCTCGGCTTACCGTTAATAACCGTTATTATGATCTTATCTCCAAGATACTCAAGAAGTTTGGTTTTGATGTGCTGCCGCTATTTGTATCACTCAAATATTCTTCCATTATCTCCATTAGATCACTCACTGTTATCTGTGCGACGTCATTTTCTTCAAGAAAATTCGTGAATATCAAAAAAGCCTCGCGTTTTTCTTCATCCCGGGGACGACCTACTTTCCTCTTTTTGACAGCAGGTAGCTCAACCGCTTCATAAACTTTAGGTAATTGCCTCTTTGTGCAGACGTTTATACTGCAGGTCTGGTGGTAACCCGCGTCAGCAGCAGGCAAATCGTGCACACTTAGAAGCCTAGCATTTATCGTTTCAGACCACTCGCCCTTTCTCTCTGAACAAATTATCAATATCGTGTCTCTCTTTTCAATTGTTGCAAACCTGAATGCTTCCCCCAGTCTTTTTCTCTGTTCTCCGAACTCAACTTTGGTGCCACAAAAGATACAGTCAGTCTTGAGTGAGAAACGATGTTCTGCTTTGCGTTTTAGAGAGCGACGATTACTAGTTGTTTCAGACGAAACAACTAGTTTAGCTCGCTTGATGTTGCTGGGAAGGCAATACTCTCGCTGACAGTTCTGATGCACCTGCTGCCCAGGAACCGTAGTGATGGTATCATTCCGCTCTGTGCTCGCCCGATTTATTCCCTCGCTTCCCTTTTCTCTTAGAGTTACGACGTCAACCTCACCACGGCAAGATATTTTTTTAAATAACACAGTTTACTGTTTCATCCATGATTCAAAATCTTTTTTTCTGAAATTATAGGCAAATTGGATAGTGTAAAAGACATTAAGACAACGATAGATTTGTTTCTGCCCAAAGCAAATCTCAAATACGTAATGCAATTTCTATATACAGCTATATGGTACTCGAGAACGTCTAGGTTGATTTCATAAATGTGACTTAAATTGGCTTTCTTGAACTTGTTTAAAAGTTTGGTTTTATTCTTGCCGAACTTATGTCTTCAGTGAGAATGAATTGCAGACAAATTGTTTTGTGTTCAAAGCGCATTTATTATTCGCATGATAAAATTTAATTTTAGAAAAGGTTTTAATTTAGGGATTTCTAAGTTATGAGAAAAAGATAACACACGAAGCGCGAAGCGATGAGTACAATATCTGTTGTTTTCACTGAGATGAAATTCGATCATTTTGGGATTCACTACTCAGGTCGCAATGAATTTTTCTTGAATTACCGATAACCTTAGCACATAACCGTACTGTTTCTTTTAGCATAAAAATTTCTTTTTCAACTTTTAACTTTTTTCGCAGAAGACAAAATTCTTTACTAAAGGCCTCAGCCAGATAGCTAACAGCGCAGACGCTTTCTGCAAGCTTTGTGTTTTTTGCTGATTAAAGAATTTTAATTGAGCAATTATTTGATGTAATCTGTACCCTTTTATGTATTAAAATGGACTTGCCTTAAGGAAGAAAACACGATAAACTCTTTCTCTCTCTGCTAGCGCATGCTCCACGTGGTAAAAGCTCACGCGATACAGCAGACAGTACTTGCAGCTTCGTTTCCATGCTGCATTATATGGGGTTCTAATAAAACTCGTTTTTAGTCATCTTCCCCCACTCAGATTTTCAGAGACTTTTGCTATGTTATAGAGGACATGTTCCTGGACCAAAAGGCGTTAAAAAACCTTCTGTTGCAATTAGTAACAGGTTGACCTATTTTTGGCGATAAAATGCCTGGACTACGAAGAGGTGGGTGGAGTTGTATGTTCCCCCAGAATCGTTATTCCTTATGTTTCTCATATCGTAAACTTCTTCACGTGTTGGTCTGTTTACTGATATCTAACTAGCAGTAATCAAAGATTAATAAGTGCGTTCGAAGTTCAATGAATTTAGCTAAAATCATAGGAAGAAGATAGGAGCAAATTAGTTGAGACATTAATTGAGAAACACGAAGTATCTAAACAGCAACATGAACAACAGTAATTTTAATAGTGAAACCAAAAAATGTAACAAAACATGTCTATCTACTTAGTTACAATGTAGTTCAGATACTGATTATGCTAGACTAATTTTGTAACGGTATTTAAAAACATAAATAATAGTATAAACTCGAATACTGTAGTTGCAAGGGAAAATGTAACAAAACATGTAAATTTGGCGCAATGGCCACCAAGTACAAAGACTCAGTTTGTTTAGTTTGTATTTGTGACCGCTATGGGTCAAAGCACAATGACTTGGTTGATTTGTAATCGGTTGATTTGCTTTGTTGTTCGACAAACTCGAGGACATTAATTCGAAGTAGGACAGCAGCGAAGGTCTTCGGTTTGCCACCAAGTACAATGACTCGGTTTGTATGGTTTGTATTTGTGACCGCTATGGGTCAGAGTAATCGGTTGATTTACTTTGTTAGTCTTTGTTGTTCGGCAAACTCGAGGACATTAATTCAAAGCAGGACAGCAGGGAAGATCTTCGGTTTGTTGTAGTTGGGACGCCGATGTCGGGCTTTCCACATGCTCTTGGAGTACTAATAACTTTCCTGGTAAGACTTTGACAAGTTGAACCGATGAATTTTTTTCAGAAAAATCGCATGGAGTTTGAGAAAAATGATTGCACTTACCGAATAATCCAAAGATATCTACACTACGGACGCACGAGGTATTTTTCAGCTGAAAAGGTGGAGCCGCAATTTCTTTGGCCAGTTTTTGGGCTTAAAATTGGTGCGCACGCATAATAATTATTCAAAATGGCGCAGATTTTGAACATCGCCCGTTGAACCAAAAAATCTCGATTCTTCACGCCTGGCATGCACAGGTATCCCATCGTCCACAGGATCCCCAAATCCGGTTGAAATTAGGATGGCGTTCTCCTTACGTCGAACGCAATAACTCACGTTATAATATAGAGGGCAAAATTACTGAATGCTGATTGGCTGACGAAGAGGGCATTTTTTTCTTAATTGAGGGCAAAATTACTCGCTCCTGATTGGTCGAGCATCAAAATTTCTCACTCGTGATTGGTTGAGCGCGTCGTTCTCGTTGCATTCAGTTAGCTTGGCGGGATTTTGAAGAAGTTTCCCCTATTCCCAATAATAGTAGACATAGATTATGAATCATTCACTGTTAAATAGGAAAACTGACTGCTGCACTGGGTATAGGTGGTGTAGTCCAGCGTAATGCAAGCACCAGTCCCCGTTTATTGATACGAGCACGAAAATGGTAAAAAAGGAAGATGTAAGCGGAAAAAGTCCAACGTTAATAACAAACTCTGTCATATAGGTCATAGATTGACAATAATTGGTACAGGTTACAACTGCGTGCCTGCTGCCCGTCAGGAAAAACCCCCTTTTCATTTGGAGGAAACCTGAACCCTCCCGAATGCAGAGCTAGGCACTTAACAAATACCTCGAGGGAGAGAGGTTGAAAAATTATGATGTAAATACAAACTGTAAATACTTACATCTATGTATAACAAACTGTGACATTACAGTAAGAATACGTTATACAAGGCAAGAGGTAATTGCTGTTTGCTGGGCTTAAAATTCTCTACCGACAGTTAGAAAAAGCGTGAAAATACAAGAAAAAATACGCAAAAACTAACGACATGCAGCGATGTCAGCGTAGAATGGTTCACCGCAGTAAAATCCCGCCCATATATGACGTCTCCATGACAACCGTCAAAGTAGTTGAACCGTGAAAACAGTAATTTGCTGCTATTCTTAGAACCGCAGCAAATAGCAAAATTTACAAGCGGAGCGCTCGCATGTTTCGCCGGAGATTTTGTTATAAACTAGCAGTAATCAAAGATTAATAAGTGCGTTCGAAGTTCAATGAATTTAACTAAAATCATAGGAAAATTTAGGAGCAAATTAGTTGAGAAGAAACACGAAGTATTTAAACAGTAACATGAACAACAGTAATTTTAATAGTGAAACCAAAAAATGTAACAAAACATGTCTATCTACTTAGTTACAATGTAGTTCAGATACTGATTGTGCGAGACTAATTTTGTAACAATAACATGAATGATAGTAACTTGAATAGTTGCAAGGGAAAATGTAACAAAACATGTAAATTTGGCGCAATGGCCACCAAGTACAAAGACTCGGTTTGTTTGGTTTGTATTTGTGACCGCTATGGGTCAAAGCACAATGGCTTGGTTGATTTGCTTTGAGACAACTTTGGGTCAGAGTAATCGGTTGATTTGCTTTGTTGTTCGGCAAACTCGAGAACATCAATTCAAAGCAGGACAGCAGCGAAGGTCTTCGGTTTGCCACCAAGTACAATGACTCGGTTTGTTTGTTTTGTATTTGTAACCGCTGTGGGTCAAAGCACAATCGCTTGGTTGATTTGCTTTGAGACAACTTTGGGTCAGAGTAATTCAAAGCAGGACCAATTCAAAGCAGGACAGCAGCGAAGGTCTTCGGTTTGTTGTAGTTGCAGTAGTTGGGACACCGACGTCGGGCTTTCCACATGCTCTTGGAGTACTAAAAACTTTCATGGTAAGGCTTTGACAAGTTGAAGCGATGAACATTTTAAGAAACATCGCATGAAGTTTGAGAAAAATGATTGCACTTACCGAATAATCCAAAGATATCCACGCTACGGACGCACGAGGTATTTTTCAGCTGAAAAGGTGGAGCCCGCAATTTCTTTGGCCAGCTTTTGGGCTTAAAATTGGTGCGCGCGCATAATAATTATTCAAAATGGCGCAGATTTTGAACATCGCCCGTCCATCGAACCAAAAAATCTCGATTCTTCACGCCTGGCACGCACAGGTATCCCATCAACCACAGGATGCCCAAATCCGGTTGAAATTAGGATGGCGTTCTCCCAACGTCGAACGCAAAAAGGAATGAAATCGGAAGATACCTAAGAAAGGAATTCTACAGGTGAATTACAGCATTTTACGCCAAACAGGAAGCGATTATTTGTGTCAAATCTTGGATTAACTAGGCGCCTGCAGCCAGTTTGCGACGTTGAAGACCTCGAAGAAATTCTTTCATGGCGACAAAAGGTTTTAAAGTTCCATCACTTCACTGTATGAAAAAATGCGGATTTCTGCGGACCTAAAGAGAAGAACTTTGACAGATTTTGCTGAAAGGGAAAATATACGTTTAAAAGGAGAAAGAATAAGGCTAAAAGAAGTGAAAGAAAGCAATTAAATCGCCAAACGTGCAAGCAAGTTTGAACTCTCGCCATTTGTTGTTGTTATCAAAGCGGCAAAAACTTCAAAACACAGGTACGCTTAAATAAAACTTTCTTTGTTTTTGTCGTTAAGTGTCTTTTATCGATAAAAATCAGGCTATGTTCTCTAGATGTACATAACAGCCAAATGTATCTTCGACCGAATAGAAATTTATTTAACCACGACCACAGTGAGTTGAAAAGTTTTTCTTGTCAGTTTGCGAGAGAGTACACTTCAGGTGGTTTCAAGTCTGAGTGACTCTTAAAAAGTCTGAAAGGTTTCCCTATAATTTTGCGCTCAATATTATAAACAAGTAATCGCATGTTCCCTCGTAAAATTAAGGATTAATATCACTTGTGTTTTCAGAAGCTGTAGAAATTGAAGCGACTCGGGCAATTTCTACAGCTTCTGAAAACACGCGTGATATTAATCCTTAATTTTACTCGGGCCCATGCGATTACATACACCTTATTCGATGGTTTAACAGGTAATACGCGCGGATATTTTACGAGTTGCGTAGTATTTTTTCGAGCCCCTGCGGGGCTCGAAAAAATACTACGCAACTCGTAAAATATCCGCACGTATTATCTGTTAAACCATCGAATAAGGAATTTATTATTTGACTGAAATTCTTATATCATTATGATAGCTTGTGTCTTGAAACCGGAATGCTAAGGTGTAATACGGCAATCTACTGTGTAATACGCTCGGATATTTTGCGTGTTCTCTTTCCCATATAAGGTAAAATGACGTCACAGTCGAATAATAAATATACATAACAGTTGGTGTCCTTACTCGACAGCAAAAAAGACTTTCCATCAAAAGAGCGCGCGCCCACTTTAAGTACGAATTTGCTTTTATGACGTTAAGTCTTAACTTCGTTCTGCGACACAAACCAGTTTAGTCGTGTGGCTTTCACAAAGGGAAAAAGTCATTTGTGACAATATGGAAACTTGTTTATTAAACCACCATTTGTTCTGAACACTGTTAAGGCTTTGAGAAACACCAACAATAGAGGTAATGTACCAGTCAATTCCAAGACCGCCCATCCCCCGCCCCCCCCCCCCCCCCGGGCAAACCCCCGGGCATTTGACTTTTTTTAAAAACAATTGTCAAATGCCCCACCATGTGAGCAGTTTATACGGTCAAATGCCCCACCGTGCAGGGCTTCACAGAGCGTCAAATGCCCCACCGTCCGGGCAAGGAGGGATTAAAGTAACTAGTTACAGTGGGTTTCAGCTTACTTTGGCTGCGCCAGTTGCCAAGTTCGTTCGGAAATTTGACACCACGTTGCGAAGTTGTCAATTACATTTGTCAGTTTGCCAACCAAATTGCGAACTTTGAAACGAAGTTGGCAACTTCGGTGCCAACGAAGCCTGTATGTATTAAAAGTCTGAAGTTATTCTTAAACGCTATTTGCGATGTCAAAACAATTTTTAGCCGATCTGGATGGTTTTCTTCAACATTATTTTGTAGACTTGCCAAGACAAATCTATAAACTGGTGCTGTTCGGATTGTTTTCGAGGTGAGATCACGTACGCTGTAAGATGCATGCCGCTATTTCAGTTTTGAATTCGACCAACATAAATCGTATATTATCTTTCATGTTCACTTTAAATATCTTGCAATCTTTGCTTGTGCTGTTGTCTGTTGTTTATATATCTCTTAGCTAGATTTAGTTTCAGCGAAAAAAATAGAACGATATTGCAACTTCTGAACATATGTTTCGAAGTACTAAATGTAACCGGAAAGAATGGATTACGAAATCTTTTACCTTGCGACCGCTGACCAACGTTTTTGTTGAAGTCAAATGCCCGCCCCGTCGGGCCTCGTTTCACGTCAAATGCCCCACTATGTGGAACTAACCTCTCGTCAAATGCCCGGGGTATGCCCGGGGAGGGGATGGGCGGTCTTGGAATTGACTGGTACAGCGTAAGCTGGCAGCAACGGTTCAGCGAGCTTACAAAAAAGTCGTTATTTTATATCCTAGTCGAAGAACAGTTTTATTTCTTCGAACATCTAAGATCTTCTTTTCAATCTCAACACCAGCTTATATTTAAGCTTTTGTTAGAATAAGTAAAAGTTCTGTGTTAAATATTTCATTTTACCACCTCTTTGCTCAATCAGTCATTTAAAATTCCTCTTTGTGTTTGGATGTTTGTTGCTATGGTTTCTATGTGGACCTGACGTAGAAAAAAAACATGCGCGCGTGCACTCGGAAGTTTACGGAACATCGCATCTCTTTGCTATGAAGTGTTAACTGTCTCCTGGCCTAAATGGAAGGAAAGTTTGCGAATGCAAGAATTTCAAAACTTCACATGAGCCTTAACTTTCAGAATTTTTTAAATTTACCAGGATGAGCGCTATATTGAATGTAAATCAGAAACCCCTTTTATATGAGTTTATGATGTAAATGTAATGACCTCAGCTTTTTGCATCATTCCTACTTAACATTTCAACACCTTATCAGAGTAATTCAGTTATGCATGGTTAATGGATACCGTTAGTCAAAATAAAATATTCTTTATATCATTGCAAATCAAACTGATGATAGTGGACTTTCAATTAGGTATCAGCGACATCATGCCCCCGATTTCTCTTACACATAACGATGAATTCCTGTAAGCAACACTAATAAAGGAAACAAATGAGTAAGGAGATGGCAAACAATTATGGATGAGTCTTTGTTGTGCCTGGCGGGTTCAGACAAAAGTGATGCATGTCACTGTTTCATCTTTGTTTGAACCCTCCAGCACAATACAATGAGAATGTAAATTATTTATAGGCAATAATAATAATAATCATCATCATCATCATCATCATAACGGACATTTATATGGCGCACTTTCTTTGTGATACCAGAAACCCATAAGTGGGTTGAAACGTGCAACTGTCTTTTGTTCGCTTCAAAACAAGCCTCCGATTATTTAATTTGCTAAGAAGTTGTTACAGTCATATTTGGAAAATCAAGATAAAAATATTAACCAATCAATTCGCTAGAAAAATTTGCTTCCAATCTCGAGGGACCGAGGGGTTTCCAAATATGGTACTAGGCAAAAAATGAATATTCGGAAGCTGTGGATGCGCGTTACACGTTTCAACCCACTTATGGGTTTCTGGTGATACTCAAATGCGCTTTACAACACCGCTCATGCAGTTAAAAACAGGAGGGACGGTCGCTAGTCTCCACTCTTCACCCGTTTTTTTTCACTTCACAAACTTTCCTTCGCGCCACTCCCAACTATCTAAATGACTAGAACAAAACAATCTAATTTCGCCCCCCCCCCCCCCCCCTCCCACGGGAAATAGTTCAAGAAAGAGCTGTA
>JAJGOT010000251.1:1052500-1132500 GCA_022457155.1 Cladopsammia gracilis | reverse complement strand
ATAATATGACTAGAAAGTAGAAGAATAGTCGTGCAGTGCGAGGTTGCTTGAACTCGAGCGGGGCCGGACGGCTTTTCCGGACCGGCTCACGCAAACCCGTCCGGCCCCGCTCACATCACCTTGCGATTCTATTTTCTGTAGGATTGCGTCAGCGGACCGTACGGTCATATTATAATATAGTGTATGTTATGTTGAGAACTGATGAATTTCAGTCGAGTTCTGAAAATCACACAAACTTAAGCCTAAATATGAATCTGGATTACCCATACTTAGGATGTCCTTTTTTCGGAGAGGTAGGCGGAGATTAATTAAATGGTAATAATAATCCAACATAGGCATATATCTAGAAAATTTATTACACAAAAATACAATAAAAATGTATTTAATATAGTGCATGTTTAAAGGGTATTTTTCAAAAAAAAGTCGGAAAATGAACTGTTCTTTTTACTAATTTTGAAAATGTTCCCTTTAAGAGTAAATCCGTCGTATGTCACTGTATGTGTTTCTCGAAGAATTATTGTTTATATTCTAACATATATAACATCACAGAAGCTTCTGTCGAAACATGTTATATAGAATTTTTAAAAAAATCTATTTTTCGGCTTAAAAATATCATTGCACTAGCTAGGAGAATGTCATTATAGATCATTTCTTGTCAACTATATTTTGCGAAGGTAATGTTTGTCCATCGCGATAAGGGTCTTTATGTTAACAGCAGAGTCCTTAGAAATTTAAACAATTTCACTACGAAGTCATTCAAAGCTCAGTTGTCTGTGCGGATTTCGCTTCTTCTGCTCCGTCTTCGGGCTCCGCAGGTTTATCTCCACCCTCACTCGGTTTCTCTTCGCCTTCACTCGGTTTCTCTTCGCCTTCACTCGGTTTCTCTTCGCCTTCACTCGGTTTCTCTCCGCCTTCACTCGGCTTCTCTTCGGGTTTCGGTTCCTCGCTCGCCGGTTTCTCTTCGCTGTCTTTCGCCGTTTCATCAGCTTTCGGTTCCTCGGGTTTCTCCGGCTCTGCTTTGGGTTCTTGTTCAGCTTTAGTCGGTTCACCACCAGGCTGGGCTGCTAAGGCTCGTCCAATTCCACAAACTGAACAAAAAAAAAACAACAACAACAGATAATAAGGTGCGGTGGTCACTCGAGTGTCGTAAAACCAAAACCAAAGTGATCTCACTGGCCAATCACAACAGACACAGACAATCCAATGAACCAATCAGAGCTTGAAGCAAATACATGTCGCCCGTGTCAAGCGCGGGAAAACGCGTACGAGCAAGTCACGATTGGTTTCGGTTTTACTTCTGATTCGCTGATAGGCGGTTTTTCTTGAGTGTCTAAAACCAAAACTAAAGTAATAACTTTGGCGAACAACAACAAACACAGACAGTTCAATGCACCAATCAGAGCTCGAAGCAATGCTCGAAGCAATTAATACCACCGACGCCAAGTTACGACTAAGTTACGATTGGTTTTGGTCTTACTTCTGATTGGTTAATCAAGTTGCCCGAGATTTTTTTTAGCCAATTACAAAGCGTAGCAATGCAGAATGCGCTCTTCGCTGTGAGGATCAACTCTTTATTTCATTCCACATCCGTATAGTGGCGGATCTGGGGGGGGGGGGGGGGGGCTCGAGCGCCCCGACCCCTTCCCTTATTCACTCCCCCCTTCCCTCTTACGATGAAGTCTAGATCCAATTATGATTTCTTTCAGATATTCATGGTCATGATATTCTTCACACAACAAACTCGGTTCAAGGTTTCTAACAAGACAGTGTTTGAAAAGTTTTGTTTGATTTTAATCGATTTTTTTTTTACATTTTAATTTCGCGCATACTAATTTTGGCGGCAATTATATTTTCACGTTCAGAACTCGAGCTTGCGAAAATTTCCTGTTGTAAGGTACTTTTATTTCATTGCAAAGAGAGACTGTCCGTTCCCAGGTCACACGGCACGAGCTCACCTCTCTTGATAGTGTCCCGGATGCTGGTCTCAACATACGTGTCATACTTGTCACTGAGTGAGATGGCCTGACGGAGAGGGTCTGGGATGCTCTGTTCAACTGGTTTGATCATCTACAAGAAATTCACATAAAAAATAAGTCAAATATATTCATCAGTAAAAGAATACTGCGTGCCAAACATGATGTCAATGGAAATTTTTGTAGGGCCGGACGAAGTTACTGAACAGGCCGAGGCATATCTGCTGTTTTTTTTTTAAAGTGCCCATGTGATCAAATTTTGATTTTCATTTTTTTTACATTTTCGTGTACAATTAGACTTTCTTACTCATCTTGCCAAATTTCAATTCATTACGAACATCAGAAATCATTTTATATTAACATTTATTTCCGAGAATTTACGGCCGCCATTAATCAACCTTGTTCCAAGGCTTGGTTGCGAATGGGAGAAAGTGACGTCAAAGACTCAAACATACCTCACGGGTTGAAATTATAATAACAATCAGCATAGAAAATTGCACAAAGAACATGTCCAAAGTTTTTGTTGCTTTTCGCGTGATTTTCAATACTTATTGTTATTATAATTTCAACCCGTGAGATATGTTTGAGTCTTTGACGTCACTTTCTCCCATTTGCAGCCAAGCCTTGGAACAAGGTTGATTAATGGCGGCCATAAATTCTCGGAAATAAATGTTAAAATAAAATGACTTCTGATGTTCGTAATGAATTGAAATTTGGCAAGATGAGTAAGAAAGTCTAATTGTACACGAAAATGTAAAAAAATGAAAATCAAAAGTTTGATCACAGGGGCACTTTAAGTGACTAGGAGTAAAGCGTTTCTCCCCTGGATGGGATGCTAGGCTATCTCAGGGTCACCCCCAGCATTATGTAAGCCAGTGCCTTTTCTCCACCTGGACAGAAAGAAATAAAGAGGAGTTCAGTTTCTTGTGTATGGAAAAGTCAAGAAGGCAGATACAAGGCTTGAACCACCGACCTTCACATCGAAAGTTCGACGCGCCATACCTATGCACCGACAGACCTGGCGCCGTGCGTACTCATCTTCATCTCGTCTCTCCTCTCACATTAGGATAAGTAAAGCAAACACCCAGAAACAGTCAACTCTCTCAAAGCCGACACCGCTGAAAGGAAGACACCTCTCTAAGGCGGACATCAGGGGTCAGCTTGTTCTCGCCAAATTTCACTTCATTGTTTGTAACGAAACTCTCTGTGCTTGAGATAGTCCCGAGGGTGTCCGTCTTAGAGAGTTCACTGTATGACGAACCCTGCTTGTAGCTGTGGTTACAATCATTCATCTACCATGGTTAGGATCAATAGCAGCTGCTTTCATAAACTGACGCCCAATCTCACTTTTGACTCTGTCGACGAAATCCTATGGTGTGACCATTCAAATGAAACCTCTTCAGCAGCACTTTTGCATGGTACCATTTGTTCTAACTTTTGACTCTGTCGACGAAATCCTATGGTGTGACCATTCAAATGAAACCTCTTCAGTAGTACTTTTGCATGGTACCATTTGTTCTAACTTTTGAGTCTGTCGACGAAATCCTATGGTGTGACCATTCAAATGAAACCTCTTTGCAGTACTTTTGCATGGTACCATTTGTTCTAACTTTTGAGTCTGTTGATGAAATCTTATGGTGTTACCATTCAAATGAAACCTCTTTGCAGTACTTTTGCATGGTACCATTAGTTCTAACTTTTGAGTCTGTTGATGAAATCCTATGGTGTTACCATTCAAATGAAACCTCTTCAGCAGTACTTTTGCATGGTACCATTTGTTCTAACTTTTGAGTCTGTTGACGAAATCCTATGGTGTGACCATTCAAATGAAACCTCTTCAGCAGCACTTTTGCATGGTACCATTTGTTCTAACTTTTGAGTCTGTTGATGAAATCCTATGGTGTGACCATTCAAATGAATCCTCTTCGGCAGTACTTTCGCATGGTACCATTTGTTTTTCAATATTTTACAAAATTTGGGATTTTTCTTGAATTTTGATTTTTGGCACTCTTGAGAGTTAAAGGGTTAATAAAACACTACGGCGATGGGAACGAGCACGTCAGTAACAGATGAAGTGACACTTTACCGGTTTGCAAATTTCATCAGTCAGGCTGTGGGTGTGAGGTACCAACATACACATCATAGCGTCCATCAGATATTCGTCCAGTACAACTTTCTGGTCCTCGTCGTATTTCTGTTGATTAAAGCATGCAGTAGTAGCAAAATATAACGATGACAGTATAAACTGGTACATATACGAATTCAAAATTACAAACATTTGGCTGGGCTAATAAAAAATCTAAAATTCAAATTCCAACTGATCACCTGGGAAGAGCTTGGAAAGTCTCAGGGATAAAAACAGGTACATATGTAACAAACGGGAAGTGGGATGAAAGGGATGGGAAGACAAGTGAAAGGAAGTCCAGGGAGGTACCCCCCTACCCCCTACCCCCCTACCCCCCTACCCCCCTGACCCAGCCTCACCCCGCCTCCTCCGGCTCAAAAACTATAATATAATATAGGGTGCATTCCATTGGGAAATCCGTTTTCGGATTTTGAAATCCGGATTTCGGATTTCCCCCGGCAATGAAACGCAAAATCCGAAAACGGATTTCGACGCACCGAAACCCTTTTCCGCGATGGATTTCCATGAACAATGGGAAATCCGAAATCCGGATTTCAAAATCGAAATCCTGATTTTCCAATGGAATGCACCCATATTCCACTGTCGGTTGTTTTATTTCACTCCTGTCTCAATCTCTTCTCCTTGTCGTAAGGATCAGTTTTGCCGTTTTTACATATTCGTTTCCAGCTCACACCACCACCAAACCTCACTCCTTCGCCTTCTTACATCGAGTACAACAGCAATTAGCGCGGAAACTCCTTGCCAACAACACTGACGTCTTCTTTGACGGCTTTCATGACATCCGCGGCAGTTTGGTTGTTTGTGACTCCCTACCTCCCTTACCCAGCCGCACCCTCTCCCCCCCGGCTCACACCACCATACTTTCCCACTCCTTCGCCTTCTTACACTAAGTACAACAGGCATGAGCGCGGGAATTCCTTACCAACAATACTTCTTCTTTGACGACTTTCATGACATCCGCAGCAGTTTGGCCGTTTGTGTTGGCATCAGTTCCATCGATTCCTTCATTAAAACGCTCCTCAAATGTAAAGATGGCTGAATCCAGGAACTGAAAAAAGAAACAAACGTTCAATATACATTGCTACAAAACTCAGGTCAGTGGTTTTGTACAGATCTGTGTGTAAAACGCAAGCGCTAAAACCACAGGATAACCATCATCTGCTAGTGTGGTGGACTGTGCTAATGGCTGTGTCGGTTTTAAATTTAGCCTTTTTTAAATGCGATATTTAGGGCTTTTGAAACAGATCAAACTCTCAATTTTTGAGTGAATCAAACTTCAAGTTTGTAAAACCGCCCTCGCAGGCTTTTAAATCAACAAAACACATAGCTTAGTTCATTTTAATTCTATTACCTAGTTCCTTCGACCCAGATTCAATCATGGAGAAATCAGTTTAGTGTTATGCTAACTTTTGAATCTGTGGATGACCTATGGTGTGACCATTCAAATGAAACCCCTTCGGCAGTCCTTTTGAATGGTACAATTTGATTTTAAATATTTCACAAAATGAAATTTGGGATTTTTCTTTTTCTTTTCTAAACTGTACACGTACCTGAGCCAGTGCGTCATTTCCAATGTCTTTCACGATGTAGCCATTCAGCTTGTTGATGCGGTCATCATACTTGCGCAGATCCGAATAACTAGCAACACACTTCTTAGCGTCATACAGCACTGAGGACGAACGAGGAGCATAGTCCAGCGTTTTAAAGAACTAAAGGATAAAGGAAAATAATAAACAACAATGACGACAAGAAAGTAAATAGAGTAGTTAATTAGAAAGAGAAAGATGTAATATTCGTCATCAGGATGTCACGAGTGTGCGACAAGGATTGAACCTAGTATTTTGGACTATTGAAGCAAAGTAAACGCTAATTTAGACTGCAAAACAGTCGGTTTTTCACTCTTAAGCCATGCGAAGTTCGAAGCAAGAGGCGCGAAACGCTGAGACAAGCGGGGAGAGGCGCGAAACGCCGATCCGCGCACGAGCCTAGGGTGCGTGAGGCGAGGAAAAATTTTTTTTTAGCGTCTCTCCCAGTCGCATTCTACGTATCCACAATCGCTCCAGATCTTTTCGGTCGCTCACCCTTTTTTCGGAGGACTCGCGCAAAAATACGGACTGTTTTGCAGTCTAACGCTAATAAGTATATACTGAAACAGTGGATAGCATTGTTGGCGCGCTCTGATTGGCTACTGAAACTCGGAATAGCAAGTGCTATTCACCTCCCAGCAATTCGGCGCGAAAATTGTAATCGTTGACAGGAATAAATGAGTTAAAAAGCATCATTTTCGTTATAATTTATTATCTCACAGTTTCAGTATATACTAAAACAACTATTCACCTCATTGTAGGTGGGAAGTGGTGGATATTTACCGAGCCGCGACAATCCACTGAAACTGCTATATCAGCATGGATTTCAATTTATTTATCAATACGTAGACGAATGAAAATGATCTAGCAAATTATGTGACATTTACTGAATACAAGGGCGTAAGTTCATACCGACTTCAAAGACGCCTCAATTTCATTGGTGTTCTTAGCTTCCTCGATGACCTTGTCCACTGTCTTAATAAAGATTTTCCTTAACTCCGCTATGCCCTCCTCCATCTACAACAAATTAAAAAGAAAAAAAAACATTGTACTGAAAATTAGCCTGTTCCAGGCGTTGAGATAGTGGGGGGCACCTGATAAGCGGTGCGCGGAGGAAACATATCGCAAGTGTTTTCCTCGTTTTCCTCCTTTGTTTGCACACCGGTTTTTAGTTGTTTCCCGGCTCCACAATCTTAACACCTGGAACCGGCTAACTGAAAATAAACCAGGGAATCCTGAGGGAAAACTGAAGCCAAAATCTTACATAGCCATTGAAATGACTATTTTAAGGGTCCTTTAGATGGAAATACTCATGAGAAGCGAGAAGTTTCTACATGTCTCAAATTCTGGTAAAATATATACAATCGTCAACAAGAGTCTCTGGGACACTTGGATAACTGCCGCCTCTTTCATATGTTTTCAGCATTGTAAATCACTTAGGTCATAGCGTTACTACAGTGTACTAATACCCTATCCTCCCCCCTCCTCCTCCCGCGAAACAAACGTTACTTAACACAACACTACTTTTGAACAGGAAAATCAACAAACATTGTGATGTGGGAAAGGGGTATTTTCAGATTAATTAGTTTAATAATTCAACACATTGATAACAAAGCACAGTTTGAAGAAAAAATATCGAGGCCTGTCCGTCATTTTTGCATTCTCTTGTCAAAATGCGAAATTTACCTCCATCGTTGGATATACGTCATGTAGACATAGCGTATATCAATAACTTTTTGACCATATTTGGGCAGTGTATCAATGTGTTGAATTATAATTTCTCTTGATTGTCTCTTGACACAACTAGCTTGATCTGTTTGGTTTATTTACTTGAGTACTAATGTGAGACAAACGTTTTTGAAACGGAATCTAAGTTCCGAATTTGGAGAAATCACAGCGTTTCTTATTTCCAGCGATCGCGTCCATGATCATTAAGTAACAATGCGTGTAAGAACTGGGCAATCTTCCATTGTTCTGCGGCATTTCGCTTTCCCCACATACGATTGTTTAGATTTTCTTACTGAGAATGCATCAACCCATGGACAACATGTTTTTGAAATAAAATGTACTGAAACTTTATTTTAAAGCGATATTTCTTTTGTGATACAAGATTTTATCCAATCATGAGACTCCAAAACAATGGCCAAGTAAGTCTTCTAATTTTCTATGTTTCCCACATAGAAATTTTGCTGCATTGAAACTCAGAATAGTTTTCACTAAATAAATAGGGAATCAATAAGTAAACTAGAGGGAAATAAATGCGCTGCCTGATGAAGTAATAGTAGACTTTCATGTTTTAGCCAATGAGGTGGACCGTTTCAACAATACCACAATAAACACCTTTCTGCATTCCTTGCCGTTGGGCTGCCTAGTTCTTACTAGGACCATTACTTAATTTTGTAATCTCTAGCAATCATTTGCAAAAGAGTATCAAGGAACTTTTAAAAAGCAGTAATTTTACCGAGACGATTCGTTTATTGGCCTTTGGTGCTCTCGTGTTTTTTCATGTGACTTACATCGAGAGAAGAAAGAAAAAACCTTCCTTACCTTAGGCTTTAGAAGTTCAACTATCTCTTTCATCATATCTTCCATGTCTGTCAAAACTTTTTCCATGGTACTTTTCAAGAGTTCTAAGAACAAAAAACAGATCATTTTTTAGATACGTCTATGCACAGTGTGGTTGTCCTGCAGCGCCAAGAATATAATTGTCTCAGTATAAAAAAAAAAACAGTTTAAAAGCCGTTGATAATGTATAACTAAGGGTATTGGCGTCTAGCACCAGTTAATTTGTATGGCATAATAGATTTAGATATACTCCATATCATATTGAAAAAAAAAAATTACAGTGAATATTTAAACTTTTGGAACCTTTCAAAGATTAGAAAAAGAAAAGGTGCTCTTTGAAGTATTGCCCTGAACAACACAAATTGAGCAAACGCAAAAGGTGCACATTCCTTTTCTAGATTTCACTGAATAACTGAACTCCTTTCCGTCCCCCTCCCCTCACTCAATTTTGCCTTGAAGGTCTTATGAGTCACATGGGTCACATGCCTTCTTTTTGGGGTCAACAAAAGATTAACAGAGAAGGAAGAATTGTTGAAGTAAGAGTTATCCTAGTCGGATTTATAAGACACTTTGAGCTGTCTCAACTGTATTGTCTGGAGATGTTGCATTGATTTTATGCTCCGTTTAAAAACCCTTTCACTCCCAGAGTCATTATGGAGACATCTAGACTAAGTATAGTTGTAACTTTTGAGTCTGTGGATGAAATCCTATGGTGTGACCATTCAAATGAAACCTCTTCAGTAGTACTTTTGCATGGTACCATTTGTTCTAACTTTTGAGTCTGTGGATGAAATCCAATGATGTGACCATTCAAATAAAACCTCTTCAGCAGTACTTTTGCATGGTACCATTTGTTCTAACTTTTGAGTCTGTGGATGAAATCCTATGGTGTGACCATTCAAATAAAACCTCTTCAGCAGTACTTTGGCATGGTACCATTTGTTCTAACTTTTGAGTCTGTTGATGAAATCCTATGGTGTGGCCATTCAAATGAAACCTCTTCAGCAGTACTTTTGCATGGTACCATTTGTTCCAACTTTTGAGTCTGTGGATGAAATCCTATGATGTGACCATTCAAATGAAACCTCTCCAGCAGTACTTTTGCATGGTACCAGTTGTTCTAACTTTTGAGTCTGTGGATGAAATCCTATGATGTGACCATCCAAATGAAACCTCTTCAGCAGTACTTTTGCGTGGCACCATTTGTTTTTCAATATTTTACAAAATGAAATTTGGGATTTTTCTTGAATTTTGACTTTTGGCACTCTTGGACAGGAAGTTAAAGGGTTGAAAGGGTTTTCAGTTATAAGGAGGTTCAGTACTGCAGAATTCACACATGCCTGATAAGTCCCACATGACTTTGCGCTGCACTGCTGCCAGTTCATCTTTCTTGTCTTTGATGGTTGGTTCCAGGACAGCTTTCATTTGCTGCGATGACTCCTGCATCCCCTTCCACGATGGTATCACCATGGCCATCACAAGAGAATCAAGTGTCTTCACAACCTGAATGAATACAGTTTACAAAAATACCGTCAAGATGAAAATACCTCAAGATGAAAGTACTACATTTTACGACAAACACATTCTAATCTGGTGGGCTACCTGTGATTTCATGGATTTACTGTGTTCACACACGAAAAGATTTCTATTCTAAATGCAACTTGATAAAGGCAAGGTTAAATCTTAACGTGATTTCCACTGCTACATCTATAATGTGCAGTGCATATACACAAGTAGGATGGGGTGGTACAAGAATATTTATTATTGTATAATCATTATCTGTACTTCCCTCGCCCTGTATTTGTAGCGTGCATACAGATATCTCCTATTTTCTTTGCTTTGAGCAGAAACAACAACAACAACAACAACAACAACATTTATTTGTACTGTAAATTAAATAAAATTACAGCGCTGTATACATAATATGTAAATTAAAAATACATAAAGTAACTGGTTACCCAAAATAACTAAAAAGCTAAACTAGATGGGTGACCATCATTTATTAATTAAAAATAATATACATGTACACGCAAGTCAGAAAAGTGGCATTTCTTAAATTAACTAAATTTTAATGTACACACCTTAAATAGAAGTGAGGATTACAGAACAAATATTTAACTATTATAGCGCAAAAGCACTATAATAGTTAAAATTAGGCGATATTAACGTTATAATTCAACACATTGATACACTGCCCAAATATGGTCAAAAAGTTATTGATATACGCATTGTCTACATGTACATGATGTATATCCAACGATGGAGGTAAATTTCGCATTTGGACAAGACATTGCAAAAATGACGGACCGGTCTCGGTATTTTTTCTTCAAACTGTGCTTTGTTATCAATGTGTTGAATTATAAACACATACTGTATGTACGCAGGCTATGTACTGTATTTGTTACATGTACATGTATGTAGCAGTGCGCAACAAATTGTTTCAGTTTTCGGTGGAAAATCTATTCAGAATGCTTTGTAGTCACAATTAACAATACCAAAAACTAGAGCCCAAAAAATATTATCAGCTTGGAAACATGGAAACCAACCTGCTCCCTGATCTTTTGTCTCATTGTCCAGTTTCCTTTAATTTCACAATACACAGAGCTCATCACTCGATAATTGATTCTGTCCACAAGGATGTCACTTAGCACCTGCAGTAAAGAACAAATTCAATAAACAATGTTATGATATGACCTGTACTGGGTACCAGAGAATCTCTTGTGGCATGCTTTTGTGAGATGTCATGGCTGTCTGAAGGACAACCAACCGCCTGGAGGCTGGCAACGAGCAGCGAAGCCGCTGGTAAAAATATGAGACATGAGAGGCATGTAATATGAGAGAGAAAAAATTAAATATATTATTAATCAATCCTATTACTGTATTAATTAATCTTACTATTAATCAAATTTTTTAACTGACCTGCTCCTCAGTGCCTTCAACCCTCGACCTCCAGTACGTTTTCCAGATAGCAGTCTTAAAAGCTGCACGGCCCACTGGGTCTTCACTCTTCAATCCTAAAGCCACAGAAATCAGAACAAGGAACACTTAAAGAACAATATGATAACTGACAAATACACATACACTGATCTCTCTGCAGGGTTTTCATTAAGAATTTGAGTAGCAGGAGAATAGTGTAAAGTAACAGGAGAATATTATGAAGGAGCGAAGATAGCTACATATTGCCATCAAAATTCAGCCGGAGAATTGTTCGTAGTAGGCGGAGAATTCTCCGATCTCCGATACCTAATGAACACCCTGTCTCTGTAAGCTGGATGTCCTCGGGACCAGGTCTTGTCTGCCTTAGAGAGATTCCCGCCTTATAGAGAGTTTAGTTACAGACAATAAAGTAAAATTTGGCCGGAACCAGCCAGCCACTGGTGTCTGGCTAAGAGAGGCCATGTCTGTTTTGAGAGAGTTGAATGTACATATAATTCATGCTAAGTGACAAGATTTCTTTGTACATGGTACAAGGCTTGTTTGCCTTCATTAATTTTATGAGGTGCAGGGATCAAGACAGGAGGGACCGTTGTACATCTTGTGTTTGGACAAAAGAAATGGCTTAGGTTTTAAGTCTATCATGATCAATAATATTGTCGAAAACCTTTCATGCGATGACAGGCTTACCGTCAGCTTTTCTGCAACAAATTTTGAAGGTCTCAACCCAGGCTTTTTTGTCGTCTTCATTTTCAGCAGTGATGAGATAAGACCTCCTTCTTGAGTGACCCACCTCAAAAGTATGTTCTGGTAACTTATCTGCAGCCCCTATATCCTTCTCATCCACACCTGAAATGTGACATATTATATGATTACAGTCTTATTTTTAATAAAATAGTTAAATGTGTCTCTTCTGTTACACAGTATAAGTCTTCACAAGTCTAATAGCTCACAACTGCTGGAGCTTAACCCATTTTCTGTACCATGAAGTGACTGCGAGTATTACTACTTCCCTCTCAATGGGATGCTAGTCCATCACAAGGTTATGTTATGTCGCCAGTACCCATGTATACACTTGGGTGGAGAGAAACAATATGTAGCAAAGTTTCTTGTCTAAGGAAACAACATGACGGCAGAGACCAGGCTCGAACCACCATCCTCCAGGCTGAAAGTCTAATGCACTAACCACTAGACTACTGCACCTCCACTATACAGTAACAGTATAATAATTTGTTATTGTAAATGGGATTTAATGACCTTGTAAGGGAGACTACTAAATAATGTTTAATAGCCGAAAAGTCTTCCCTTCACTAATGGGGCTTGTAGCCAGTATTTACACAACCAATGAAGCTGCCTTTGTAATTTTTTTATGTTGTGTTTTTTTTGTTATGTTAGTGCCAACGTCCAAACACCATTGACCTCTTTCATAATGGTAACCGATTTATATATGTATGTTAATTAGCCTCACTGGCCTCGGTAACATGTGCAAAATTCAAAAGAATTTTTACTCTAAAATGAGGCCAGTGAGGCCAATTAGCATACATATTAAAGAATAAATAAATTGGCTGCCATTATGAAAGAGGTCTATTTCAAGGCAGGCAGGGTCAAATATCCCCCATTCTACCAAACAATGAATTAGAGTGTGGAATGTACATGATTGTGTATTTTGTGTGGGAATACAGAATTTTTATTTGACATTGAAATTACAATGTAAATGTTCATAAAACATTTACTTCATGACTCAACAGCTACAAACAAAGTACACTTTACCCATCAGTTTTGCAAGGTTCTTGAGTCTCTCTGCCATTGTTTCATCCATATCAGCATGAACTTCATAACCACAAGGAAAGATAGTGCCTTTGGGTTTGAAGCCTTTCTCAAATGCCTGTTAATGTTAAGAATATTCATACACATTGTGTAGTTCCAGAAAAAATCCATGCCCACCCCATGGAAGGTTATTGGAAATTCCTAGGGGGGGGGGGGGGGGGGGTCTTAAAAGCCAACATTTTAGAGGCAAAGTATGAAGCTAAATTGGAATTTCCTGGGGGAACAGGGGGTGCTAAACAAAAAAACTTTCGTGGGGGGAGTATGGATATTTTCTGGAACTACACATTTACATTGTAAAGCACACTTACAGTACATGGTCAACACAAGAAATTAACCAAACTTCTGGACAAGCATTACATGTACTGTAAATACAAGATCTAAATTTAAGTCATCTGGTTCAAATGGCAATATTTAACTGCTATACAGTACATGACTGTACATGTATGAATTATTTTACTGTCCTTGCCAGACAGACAGTATAATTGAAGGGCTCCCTGCAATAACGTCCTAAGTGCATTTTTGGAAAATCTTCACTGAAATCTTGGATTTTTGGCCTCAAAAGGGACTCACTTGCCAAAATTATGACTGGATCATGTAAATATGACTGTAAGGATTTAAACCAGGTCAACAAAATTAATGTTCTATCTTCGAACAGAATAATTTTTATTTTTGAAAAGATACATAGGGTGTCCTGGGGGCCATAGGGTCTCATAGGGGCCCAAAACATTTTCTCAAAGATGTGGATTTTCTTCCCCATTTTGGAGCTGTTTTAAGTACCTTAACAATAATAAATCATCAATTTGACAAAACTGAGCTTTTAAAGGCCTAAAACATACAATTTTAGTGAAAGTTACCAAAAACGCACTTAGGACATTCTTGCAGGGAGCCCTTCAATTTATACATTTATACAGGATGGGAAGGTGGAGGAATGTCCTGTATCTCTGATGCATACATGTAGCAATCTCAGTGCATTCAATAAGACCCAGCAGCCGCTGGAGCTCCGGCGGGTGTCCTGTCGTGAATCACCCAGTAAAATTCATGCATCTCTCTATAAAGGGGAGATATTTTCAGTTTCTTATTATTGCTCTCTGACGGGTGCCGCACAAGGGCAGCCACCTACTTAAAATCTTATTGAAAGCCCTGATTATCTGATCCATTAAGACTCACAATACAGTGTACATGTAATGTCCAGCATGCATCTTGCAGGATGCAAAGAAGCTGCCATAATCTACATGTATGCGTACAATTGATCAAAGAATGCCTCTTACCTTATATAAAAGCTAACCATTTAAAATCAGTGCTTAGCCCTAATCACAAAACTGAGTGCTTACTGAAATGCGTGACACCTTAATGTCACAAGTTTATTTTACACACAGTTGTTTACAGGCAGAGGTACAAATAAATGGCCCATTTCACACTAGAAGACGGACAAATCGTCTGGACGGACAAGTCGTCCGACAATTTATTCGTGTAATGTGAATTCTAGATGGACAACTCACCTTGTGTTGGTCATCGTAAATTCATATCTGAACGAACAAACAATCGATTTTTAAAGCAAAGGGCCTGGCACTAACAGGCTTGGTTACCTTGCTTGCTATCTGCCATTTTGATTTTCCCATAAACCATCACTCCCTTTACTAGTTCCATTCCCCTTAACGAGTACTGGGACCGAGATACAACCATTTGTTCGTCTGGTGTGAATTTAAGTCGGACTTTGGACGACTTATCCGTCTAGACGAACAAATGGTCCTCGAAAAATTGTCTTAATAGACGGACAAATCGACGGACAAAATCAGATGACTTTTACATCCAAAATTTTGTTCGTCCCGTTTTCACACTAAGACAACTTGTCCGTCTGAGACGACTTGTCTGTCCAGACGATTTGTCCGTCTCTAGTGTGAAAACGGCCAATGAGAATGAGCTATGTGTTTAAAAATTTCAAACCAGTTCAAAAATTTTAAACTGGTTTGAAAAAAATAAACTGGTTTAAAAATTTGAAACCAAAGATTAAATTTGAACTACAACATGTATACCAACATCACATTATATAAAGTACAAATACAGAGAGTGAGGCAAGTACTAACCTCTTCATTTTCAAAATAGTCCACAGAGTAGTCAGGATTGGCAACAAAGTAACGTTTCTTCCAGTTCTTCACCACTGCTCCTTTTTTGGTGAGGAATCCCTTCTTAAGTGGATTTTTGAAGCTGTCCCACTACAAAAGAATGATTCAAAAGAGAAATACATTTTATTTATTAATAATTTTATTTTATTATTAACACCTCGAAATGTTAAATTATAACCAGAGGCCACATTATTATTCCCAAGTACAGTGTTAAACTTGGAGGTGTGGTGCAGATGGTCCGGGCATGGTAATGGATTGCAACTTGAAAAAAATAAATAAATAAATAAATAAATAAATAAATAAATAAATAAAGGTAAAATAATAATAAAAAAAATTTAAAAATTTTAAAAATCAGGACAAATTCTTTCAAGTTCTTGTTTTCTCTTTGAGGAATCACTTCATAGTTTCATCTTGATGTTATAAAAGCATTTTGTGTATAAGCAAAGGTGCTTAGTCAAATATTTAAATTACTAGTAGTAAGTGAAAATTAGGGGAGTGCGTTCGACAGGGTGGGATGATGGTACTAGGGGGTGAGGAAGTGGGAGGTGGAGGCAAGGGCCAATAGGCGTTGGTGTGGGGAGGGAGGGTGTTAAGGAGTGGCCAATAGGAGTGGTCAATAGTTTTGTCCAAAAACCAGCAAAATCACCAAGACACTACCCCTTAGAACCCGCTAAAAATTAAGGTCATCACCAGAGGGTACTACAATCTTTCTTTGGGGTCAGGTAAAACAGTCGCTGACAAACTACATGTACAGTACGAGCTGCTGTTGTGTCCCTGCCAAGTCTACCACAGCTAACACTCCCAAAGTCAGTTATGGAGTCTGACATGTAGTGTAGTTCTAACTTTGGAGTCTGTTGACGAAATCCTATGGTGTGACCGTTCAAATGAAACCTCTTCAACAGTACTTTTAATGGTACCATTAGTTTTTCAATATTTTACAAATGAAATTACAGGTGTAGGAATTTTTCATGAATTTTGTCTTTTGGTACTCATGGGAGTTAAAGGGTTAAAAAAATGGATTCACATCACTGACATCACTTACTGGTCTATGTAATAACTTGTAAACTGGTTTTTCCTCTGCAAATGATTCAGCATCAATCTCTTTCAAGGTTTGCTTTGTATATTCAACTCCATAGGCAGTATTGTAAGCTATGGTAAATTCCTTCAGAAATTCTTCTGAAATGTCTAAAAATAACAAGAGAGAGTTGTAATGAATGTGACTGTAAATTTATACACAGTCTGTAAGACAGTTGGAGATTATGGCCCTGGCCCAAAATGACAGCCCTGCAGACCACACACTGTGTGACTGTTTGAAATATGTATCTTTAAAATTTAAGGAAACGTGTGGGAATACCGAAAGGTTCATGTTACCATAATTTTAAATAAAAAGTAATCATCACTTAAATGTTGTGTATTGTCATCCTTGCGGAAGGCGAATTTTGGCAATTTGATGGGTTGTGGTCCAACAATCCCCATAATTCACCCTAATGGAGGGCAAATGGCATGATTGTCACAGGCCATCACAAAAAACTCCAGCCCAGCCCAGTCAAAATGTGCTGGCAGTCGGCGATTTGCCGCCTACAACGAAATATCTGCCACCTACTCAACACTATAAAAGTTCATTGATAACAAATATGAGGTCTCTCCTAGTTCAAATTGTAACCAAAAAAATCGATACCAACGTTTCTTCTGGTGAATCAAGCCGTAAATTCGAGTAAATTTTTGACACAAACTGACCTTGCTGAACAGTGGGGAATGGGGCCTAGGAATGCCTTGAACATAATGTGGGAAAATGAGGAGCGTGAACAGTCAGCAGTCAATGCTGAAAATAACTGGGATTTGAGAAAAAAAAGCTATTGAGTAGTGTTATCTATAAGCAATCTAACAGGGGCTGAGTTTACCCCCAAAATGCGCCAGATGCAACCATTTGAAGCCGAAATTTTCAATTTTTTCCAGACCCACCTAGCAGCCAAGGGCCTTCGGCTGCCTACTACTCAACCCATCTTGCCTGCTACTCAGAAACATTTTGACTGGGCTGCAGCCGCACATCGTTCAATCTTTGACTGCTGGATTTCTTAATATTACTTGGTGGCTTGTACTTGATGTTTTGGACAGATTTTCAATTGAAAGGCATGAGAAGAAACCCTTGGCTTTCAACTTGCCAGGTGTGGGGTTTGTAAGCTTGGTGATCAGAATTTCTGGGTGAAAATAGGTTTGGTGCTTGACTGGTCCAAGTCGGTCTTTCCACCTTTGTCTCTCTACTATAGGTGTCTTAGCCCAGGGGAAAAGAAAACGGTGCAAAACCCTTGAAACCCAAAATTTGCCATTTTAAGCTGCAAGGATGACAATACAGAACATTTAAGGAAAGATTACAATATACATTAATTTTGAAAAGATATTATTATATGTACATATTCATTGCAATATGCTATGGTTATGTGAATCTTTAGGTATTCAGACCATGCATTTCCTGTTTATTTTGAAAGTGCAAATGCTTAATCGTTGCATACTTTGTGTGGGCTCAGAGCAATTTTAGAATACCCGACCCCTTATTTACATATCCCAGTATTTTTAAAGAACAAGGCATATGAAAACAAAAGGATCCATTCTTATTCAATGAGACGCAAATAAGTGGCACAGGAAAAAATACCAGGTTCCCAATTTTGGATATTTTAGGGTATTTAAAGAATACCCCAAAAAATCCCAAATTTGGAAGAGTGAGACAAGTCCCAACCTTGGGAATTTGCTGGCTGGGACTTGTCTCACTTTGCCAAATTTGGGAATTTTGTGGGTGTTCTATAAATACCCCAAAAAATCCCAAAATGGGAATCAGGTATTTTTTCCTGTGTGGCCGGGTGATGTACATTTTAGCCATGGGCTTCCTGTGTCCAGAACAACCTGATACACTGACATGTGTGGGGGACAACAATAATATATCAATTTCATGACCTCATGCTCCCTGATTCGTTTCCTTCAGATTAAATAAACTTACCATTTTTTAAAAAAGCTTCCATAACATGCACGTATTAGTGTGTAACGTGCATGTAATTGTGATAACTGCATTCTTGCCCGATACAGTGTTGTAATTTAGTCCACAGCAACGTTTTGTCCGGCGAGATTTAAAGTGGAAAATATATAAACCTGTCACTCTATTGTACATGTATATATGCAGACTGATGTCCGAGGTTGTTTTGGTGAAAATTTTAGTGAAAAATTAAGCTCGCATTGCAAGCTTATGCGTACATGAAAGTATATAAGTCTTATATAAAAATTATAAGAAAGCTAAATATGTCGACAAGTTGTTATGGGCGGGTAAAGATTGATACTGCAGCGCTGTAGCATTCTTTACAGATCTTTAGTTTGTTAACTGGCAACTGATTGCATTTTTAATGGCACAGTTATGTAAATGAAATAAGCAAGACAACATAAAAAAATTGTGTTCTACAAGTAAGCTTAAGTTTTATTCTTGCAATGCAACATATATCCGCATGTCTCCCTCGTTTGTATAAAGAGACTAAAGAGCTCAGACAAAGTAAATAAGAACTTACCTTCGATTTGCTGCTTCTTGGAGCCGTCTAGGGGTAGAAAATTTCCCATTTCTATAAACTTATTAGACCTAGACAAATAGATTAACTGAAAAGTTGACTTTAGTCCTGCGAATCAAACGTGAGCAAATGTTTTGTGAAATGAGCCTTGCGAAATCCAACTAAACCCTTGCTCGTACGAGCATTCCAGGGGGCGGAGCGGAAAATATGCTGAAACATCGTCATCCAACGGAAAAGATCACACAACAAAATACCCTTTTTTAGGCACAATATTGAAACATGAGATATATTGAGGTTGATCCGCGTCGTCAATCATGAGTCATTTCCTCCTGCGTCCTTATTACAACGAGTTAGCGGACTTATGCGAGAAAGAAAAATTTATCGTGTAATATCACCAAGGTATAGACACACTACACTATAGTGTGGCTTACATGACGTAGATATCATTGGCCGAATTCATAAAGATGGCGGACGGCCATCAAGAAAATACACAAAGCGTGCACATCCCAGAGACAAACGAAAACGGTGCAAATGACGTTGAGGATGCAGACGAGGTTTGTAATATATATATTTTTTAAAAGGTGGATCGATCTATTTTTAATTCAGATTCGACCTTCTCACTCAGATCAAAGATGAGTTTAGACTGTGACTTTACCCGGCGGCACCAATCAATGAAAATCAATCATTGATTGCCAATCAATACAATCAATAATAATCAATAATAATCCATTGATTGATATTGATTGGTTCAACCAATCAATAAAAATCGATACTCACTCACCCAGACTCCTTAATTGCTATTGATTATTATTGATTTTTATAGATAATCAATAACTGATCGTGCAATGTAAAAACCGGCATTTCAAGGCATTTGAGATCAGATTTGACGACTATTACCTTGATTCTCTGGCGGCCTCAACGGAAGATGTCAAAGCAATTAGAGGTCGCAATAGCCATATATTGTGTCGTAAAAGGATACCACCAGTGTCCTTTTCACATGAACGAAGAAGAAATGACTTGTTTTCCGCTAGTAAGAAGAGGGGAGAATGCGGAAATGCGTTCAAAGTTCTGAATGATCGGGGGCAGCTTGGCCACCTCTCCCTTATTTTATCTTCTCTTTCAGTTGCAGGGGTAAATGTTGGTCAATTTTCGCACGTTCAGGTTGCATAGAACTGAATTCATTAAGTGATAAAATCAAAGCTTTTCTATGTGAAGGACTTAGTATTTTTTTCCAGATTGAAAAAGTAAATGCTTATTTTACTACTTGTTAAGTTTTAATGTTGTGCTGTCAAACGATGCATGTAAGGTATGTTTGAGAAACGTTTATCTTTTACTAGACTGCATTGACTAGCTAGAGTGCTGAAGAATTTAAATAAACTTACGACAAATAGCAAACATCAACTTGTCGTTTGCAGAGAATTAGAGAGATTAAGCATCGCGTAATTTCTATCCGCGAACGGCAAGGATGGTCGAGGCAGGCGCCGTTTTCTACGCGACGAGACCCGCTTTCATATACTGTGCGACGGCGAAAGGCAGATAACAAGCTTACATTGCAGTATATGCGATGGTTTATCTCTCGCATTCTCTGTAAAACGGCAAACGACAAGCTGATGTTTCCCATTTGCCGTATGCCGGAAATGCGATGCTTAATCTCTCTATTAAGCTTCGCATTTAACGCAAACAGGAAATGTAAGCTTGTCGTCTGCCGTTTGCCGTCCAATAGTGTATAAAAGCAGGACTCATCACGTACAAATACAGCGGCTGCCGTGACTATCCCTGCCGTTCGCGGGTAAAAATTACACAATGCTTAATCTCTCTAATGAGGTAGTTACAAACTCATTAAAAACCATCGCGTGTACCGCAAACGGGAAATGTAAACTTGCCGACTCTGCCACTTGCTGTTACAAAATATGTGAAAGCAGGTCTTCTCGCGTTGAAAACAGCAGCTACCTTGACCATCTCTGCCGTTTTCGTGACGTTCTCGTTCTCGTTCTCGTTCCATTCTTTCTCTGTCCGCCTTGCGGACACTTCGCTATGACAGACATCCTGTTATCCCGGCAAATATAACTTCACGGTGCTAAAAATGTAACTCCCTCTATAATACGAACACTAAATCGTGTCTGTCTGCGTGCCGGATCGATATACAATTAAATAGGTAATAAAATGTTGTTGTTCAGTTAATTTTGTTGTGGTATTAAAAATGTATTTATTCTTTTTACAAAAGCGAACTTTTGTCACAAATAAGAACAATTACGCTTTAATAGGGCGTTTATTGGAATCGAAAACGGAGATTTTAGTTTTCAATGAAAATCAATATTAATCAATAGAAATCAATGATAATCAATGAAAATTGATACTCACTCAACTCCAAGGCAATGATTTTTATTGATTTCCAATACCAATCAATTAATTGGTATTGATTATTATTGATTGTTATTGATTATATTGATTATTGCTTTTCATTGATTGGTACCTCCGGGGACTTTAGTACGTTTCAGTGAAGTTCTGAAAATAGAACACTGAGAGGTGAATGTAAATGCAGGTTAATTTGGTTTAACTTTGTGCCTGCTCTTAACAGGATTTGCAAGTTGATCTTGATCTCGGTGAACTAGATCTCACCTCTCAAGATGAATTCATTTTGGACGAAGTCGATGGTAAGTGCGAGGGGAAACAAAAACAATAAAATAGTAGTTTTAATTTTTTTTTCACGGCGTAGTTAAATTGACACATACATGTATTTGTATTACAAAGCAAAAATAACAGGAACAACAGGAACAACAACAAAGCTTTGTATAATAAAAAGGTACCAGCAAAAAGAAAAAATACAATATAGTATACTGTATTGTCACTGTTTACAAACATTAGGTCAATGTTTTTTGTTATTCAAATTTGCCAACTATTAAACAAAAGAACTATTTGTTTCAACAGTCAATAGTTCTCTGGTTGGCATATTAATAACAATAGGTGACGAAAAATATTGCTATTGGTATTTATTGTTTTTTTTTTTCAATTTATGAAAGTTTATTATTTGTAAAGCCTGGTTTCCATATAATCGCAACGATCACAGCGATCGTTAGGATTGCGATCGCAGAAATAGAAAAATAGAAAAATTTCTATCTCTGCGAATGTAATCGCAACGATCGCAAGGATCGCAACGTTTTGGGTTCAATATGATTGCAAGGGTCGCAAGAATGGCAGTGATCGTCAATCGTAACGATCGATCACTGCGATCGTTGTGATTATATGGAAACCAGGCTTAAGAGACAGAAGTAGCAAATTGTTACTCTCTTTGTATTTTTAGTACATATACAAGAAAATTTGGAAGACGAGTTGGTGAAAGAAGCTCTAGAAAAAGTAAGTGGCAATAGCTTGGTTATACAGACAATACAAGCATGAGCATATAGCCTGAGCTGCATAAGGGTGTTTACATGTACACTGCTTTGCAACACGTGCACAAGGTCATTACATTGTGCCAGTGTAGGCCCAGTTCTTTTAATAATCTTTAAGTGCTCTTGTTGTATTAATAAGGTGCATAAAAATACTGTTTCTTATCTCTGCTATTTATTTTAGGGGGTAGACCTCAGACAATATTCAAGGCAGATTGAAGGTGAATTACATGAAGTGGAGAATGCTTCTATTCTGGACTGTATCCTTTACATGATTCTCATGGGGATTTTTAATTTGATGCTGTTATAGATGACTTAACAGTGGGTAACTATTAGGACCTGTAATCTATATTGTTTTATAGATGTTAATTATTTTTTATTTTTTTTATTTTTTTTTTTTTTTTTGGGGGGGGGAGTCATCATCATCATCTGTTGGCTGCAGAGCAGGCGACTACAAGCTTCCTCTAACCACAACGATCCTGTGCCAATTCAGACAGCTTGTCCGGGCCAATCAAGTTGTCTGTGTCACCCAAAAGGTGTTGAATGTATCTGAGAAACAGGGTTCGTTGCCTTCCTGGTTTCCTCTTTCTATGTGATGGAATATACAGTGCATACCCCTTGCATGGTTCATCATCAGGCATCCTGAGTACATGGCCCAGAAACCTCAGTTGACGGGTTCTGACATTTTCCACTAGCGGGGCAGTCTGGGTTAGGTTAGGGTTAGGGGGAGGGATGTATTTATTCAGGACCTCTCTGAAAAACACTATTACAGTAGTGATGGGCATATCCTTACTGCATACTATTACATTTTATTATTATTGCTATTACATTATTTGTCATGTAGATACAAACTAGTCACTTCATGTACCTGGGCAAATTTTCTTCATCATTCAGGTACAATGGAGTGCTACAAAAACTTAAATTTGCCTCTGTTCCTAATTTCAAGAACTGAGGCAAATTAGAAGGGCTTATATAGAGTCATCAGAGCATAACGGTGCCAATACCTCACCCCCAAATTGCAATAAGATGCTGATTTTTGGCAGGTCTGCATTTTTTGTCATGCTCTTTCCAAATATTATATTTCTAATCAAATTTTTTCCTCTAATTTCACTTATAAAATTCATTAATAATTCATAAGGAAAATACAAAAGAAATGAATGTTTAATGAAGGTTTGTAAACCCCAATACAGATCAACTGGGTTGATGAATTATTAAACAGTAGCACTAACTTTTGATACAGATCTCTGCTGAGCTAATTAAAATGCATTAACTTTTCATACAGATCTCTACTCATTGTTTCATTTCATAAGTCAGTAATAAGTGATAGATAAGTGATAGATAAAATATTCGCGCCTGATCTGTATGGGCGTTTATAATGGCTCAGCCTACGGCTCGCCATTGTAAATGCTCATACAGATCTCCCGCTCATATTTTATATATCACAAATTTGGTTTTTGTGACATCATCACTTTATGGTTCTATGGTGCAGAAACGTGGAACTCATTTCCATCAAATGTGATAAATCTTCTAAGCCTATAAGTAGAGAGTCAAAGTAAAATAAATTGTGTGTATGTAGCCTGTAGATTTTAAATCAGTTTACCTTTGTTTAAATATTGTTTGTTAAGGTCATCCCAATAAAATGTTTCTTTTCCTATCGCCTTCCCTCTTGTGAAAGTGGATCGGTTGGTCGGGCAAAAAAACATTGACCAAGGGATCCTCAGTTCAGAAAAAACCTGGATGCTAAGTAAGAAGGCCTGGTTATACGTGTGCTTTTGATTGCCAATGTTTTCCAAATCCAAATTTACTCCTTATCTACAATGGAGGCTAATAAATTAAATATGAAAGATTTCTATTCAAAACACATGTTTAAAAAGTAAAATTTTGCTTGTCAGACAGTGTATCTGCATTTTTTTTTTTTTACTTTTCCAAAAAAATGGGTCGGTCGGGCGATGGGAAATGAAACATTTTATTGGGATGGCCTAATAAAGAAAAAAAATTTTAAATTAATTACCGGTGATATGCAAATCCATTTATTTTGCAAGACTGATTTACTTTGTGCTCAGTATTAAACTTTCAAACTCATCAAGAGTCTGACGCAAGGCATTTTATTCCAGATGAAACATGTGTATCTGAAAGTTTAAACTTAACCACAGTTGACTAAAAGATATAAAAGAGAGTGAAAATATTGCAAGCCTTCACAACCAGATTGCCTCATGTGACACTATTCTTGAGGCAAGTTGCTTTCACTTGTTTAATAGCCAGCAGTTTTGAAATTCCTTTTACTTTTCAATATTCTAATTAGTAGAGATTTTTCTGTTCTGTCTGTAACATGAGGTTCCTTTCCTGTTTAGCTTGTTTTTCCATACATGTAGCTGGAAACCAATCTTTTACAAAACGGTGATGTCTTCATCTATCCATTAAGTCCTTTTGTTCCAAAATCAGGGGCGTTCCTAGCATTTTCTGATTGTTAGCTTTGATGGTTGTGAGTGTAATATTGTTAGTGCGCTGAAGGGCCCTCATCTGGGGGTCAGTGCATACGTAATTTGAGACTGAGGTAAAATGCACTTTCTTACTTAGTGTCTGGCATATCTTTTAAACAAAACTGACATGAGTGAACCTTTTTAAGAAGAACAAACATACAGTCGTGTGAACTCTGACTAGCAACACATTGGTTGCAAACATATCTGAAATCTTGGTGGAACTCAAAGAAATTTGAAAGCTAGTCATCTGTTCTTGTTGGTCAAACTTTGCAAATCATGGCTTCTACATAAATGGGCAATGATGTCTCTGTACATACACATGCGTCAGGGCAAGTGCTGAGAGTAGCTCTGTTTTCATCGTTGAATGTAAGAGAGCGAGTTGTGATCGAGCAATGCTCTTGTAAATACGCTTTTCAACAAGTCTACACTAAGTCTACAGTTGGATTACCGCTGAGTCGAGCAGCCAAGATTGTGAATCATTCAAATACAACTCTTTTAAAAACAGTTATTATACCATCTGAACGACTTGTAACTCCCCGCTTACTTGCTTAAAGGCACATACACCCCTGAAAGTTAAGTTATGTTTTGTTAATAAGACCTTATTATACCCATGTGGCATTTAAACTACCCTGTACCATGTCATAGCTGTTAGTGAGCTTTTTTCTATGCCTTCCGTAAATCAGTTTATAGAATTATGTTAAATTATGTAAAATTTGTTTTTTGTACCCTTATTGAACACATACACTGTATCTCATTCCAAGGTGCTCCTTAATTATCAGGTGGTGTAATTTTAAACAATAAAATTTGCCATCTCTAATTTAACATCCATATGATATCAGAAAAGACTTTTAACTTAAAAGTTGCCTCAGTTGCTAATATTATATTACTCTTCAAAAAGAACCTTTTATTTTACTTGCTGCACTGAAATAATTTCATAATAACGGGATAACCCTGATTTCAAATACAGTCTGTAAAGAAAAGAAATATTAAATTATTTTTCTTCTTTTCATCTTGAAACAGAGTATGGAAACGATGCTTACAAGTTTCCAGGTAAGCGTATAATTATTTTTAAATATCAGGCAGCATACCGGTAGCTGCAGACATCTCTTATGACAACTGTTAAAAACATAGCAGATATTCTGCCCTCATTGGACATTTCTTTTTTTTTCATTCTGTACCTTTATCAGGAAGATCTTGGCAGCATAAGCTCTGAAATCCAAACTCTTCAGGAACAGTCATTATCCATGAATATCAGATTGAAAAATAGACAGGTGAGTAATATGATTGTACTTATTGATTGAGTGGGACGACCAGATAGAAAATGTTTGGCTTGAGGTCATGTTGTACGGACCAAGTGCGACGAGGTCCTTGCACCATGAGTGAGAGCCCATTTATAGTTTTCCCATCCGGCCAAACCTAACTCAATCAGTAAGTATTTTATCATATGACAAATTTGGAGACAAAATTGTTTCAAGGCAGTATGCTTTTATGATGGCCATACATCTTTAACTGGCCCTGCTTGCACTAATGTGTATGGCCCTCATACAGGTTATTTTGTAAATAGTTTTAAAAAGAGCACATGTGCTGAGCTATACGGGTCATAATATTTTTATTTTAATAATGTTAGATGTCAATGGACCTCACTATTGTATCTCACAAGATGCTTAATTGTGAAGGTCCACCAGCTCAACCACTTTTAAATTAATTTGATGTCAACAAGAGCTAAAATCAAAGAGCACTGAAGAGGACTATAAATTGAAAGTTTTTAGCTATAAATCCAGTACTTTTTGTCTCTTCTAGGCTGTCAGGGGTGAGCTGAGTCAGTTTGTGGATGAAATGGTCATCACGGAGTCCATGCTTAAGTAAGTAATCAATAAAAGCGCTCCACTGTACATCTTGTTCCAACACATAATGTTGTTTCAGTGCTTTTTGCGGTAGAGGGGATCTTGTTGTCTTATGCACTAAATTGGTGTATTATTTTGGAAGGTATATTGCGTGAGCAAATGGATGTCACTCATTGATAAAAGCACAAACCTACAGCACTTGTATGTAAATGCAACATTCATTTAACAACTACATGTACATATATATGTGCTGTTTATATATGGTGTTTATATATCGCGATTGGTGTGATATGCTAGAATTTGCACATCGAAGGTGGATTTTATACATAGACTTCGCCGACTTTCATCATGTCTCCTTCACCAAGGTTTCAAATCTACGCTCCTTCGTAAATCGTTTACTAAATTCTTCAAATGCCACAGTGCTATGATTGAGAAGTATGGCACTACACTACGGGAGATGAGACTAGAAATCCAGAATTGAGAGACACCGCGATATCATTTGTTATTTTAGATCCTTGATATCATCCTAGCGCCCTTATTTAATTTCTATATTGCTTCCATTCAGTTTGATGCAGGTGCACGCACGCAATTTTCCAAAGTCGTGCTTATGCTTGGCTTATTTAGTTCACATGTGTGCTTAGTTCGTTATTAACATTTATTTTGCGTTGTTTTCCTTACTAATATGTCTTGTCAGTAACTGTGCTCACACTGTGGGTGGCTCCTCCTAAAATGTTCTGCAACTGGTATAGGATTTAATGGAGCCAAAACCAATTGTGGAATTGCACACATTTTAGGCATCCTACTGATGAACAGTTACGAAATTCAGATATGTTTAGAAGCCACATTTATTTGAAGTCTGTCCCCTTTCAATTGCAAGTAGAGGTTGGATGCCCAGAAACAATTACTATTTCTAAGAGTAATATACTAAGAGTTCTTAATGAAGGATCCACAAGCCTGGAGTAAATTCAATGCGGGCGAGTGATAATTAAGACGGAAGAATCTTGTTATGACAAGCTCGTGCATTTTATTTGTAGACACATTGTTGAGACACCAGTGACAGAGCAGACATTTATTGAACAGCTTCATGAACTGCACCACAAGATTGACTTTGCAAAGGAGCAGTCGTTCAAAGGAGCTTTGTCTGTTAACGATGTAGGAGATACGTTAGACAAACTCAAAGTCAAGGTAGTGTATGAGGACTAAAATATAATTGAGACTCTTGTTAATGGCAATCCCCAAGATTGATTGTCAGATTTTTAACAAAAGAAAAAAACCCTTTATTTAAGAATCAAAGGGCTCTGAGAGATATCTCGTAAATAAAAACAACGTAAGGTTATGTTCACAGATCGGTTTTAATTTCCCATGCTGAGTTTGAAGTCAAAGAATTGAAGGTTAAAACAGATTGAAAATGACCAGAACATCTTAGCGTGACATAAATATGCATTGTGTGAAATGAGACTGCCTGGACTGATTAAATGACATAATACACTGAGTGAAATTTGTGATCCTCGCTGTGTGCTCTCAACTTAAACAGTTGAAAAAGCAACCTGAAAAAAATTTTGGTTTGAACAGGATTCAAACCCATGACCTTGCATTGCACCAGATGACAATTGTTTTCAATAGTAATAATAGTTTTTTCTTGAGCATGGCAGGAGGCAGGGGTAGGCTTTTTGTTTGATTTTGTTGATGCGTCAGTCCTTTAGGTCCAGTACTTTATCACCTTCGAGGATTTAATAGAATTCAGTGTATCTAAGTAGAGCATACCGTAAGCATGGCACGTTGCAAGGGTAGGCTTTTTGTTTGATTTTGTTGTTGCATCAGCCCTTATCACCTTTGAAGATTCAATATAATTCAGTGAAATGTCTTTAAGTAGAGCGTTCCGTAACTCAGCAAGTAATAAAAATATTTATTGAAAGCATTAAGTTTCCTTTTTTGTTAATGTTCTGCTGCTTGAACAGGAAATCGCAAAAATTAGTTCCCAGCAGAAATTTCAGTCATCTTGAGCCGCAAAAAATTGTTACCACAAAACGCAAACATCGCCAATTCGCAAAAATAAAACTCCCGCAAAAATTTGCTACACGGTATAGAGCAGTTTTCAATTGAGTGTCGAAAGTAATTACACAATTGCTTTGGTTTTGCATTGCTACGCTTTGTGATTGGCTAAAATATCTCGCGCCACTTTCTCAACTAATCAGAAGTAAAACCAAAACCAATAGTGACTTGCTCGCACGCGTTTTCCCGCGCTTGGCGCCGCCGACATGTAATTGCTTCGAGCTCTGATTGGTTCGTTGGATTGTTTACGACTGCTGTGATTGGTCAGAGTAATTACTTTGGTTTTGGTTTTACGACACTCAATTGAAAACTGCTCTATAGGGGAATACATGCAAGGAGCCCTTGATAACTTGGGATGCTACAGTAGATGTTAAATGCTGTTCCATTTTGTGTTTCAGGCTGTACAAAAGATCCGAGACTTCGTGTTACAGAAAATTTATCAGTTTCGTCGTCCAATGACTAATTACCAGATTCCACAAAATGCCCTGCTCAAGTTTAGGTACAGAAATTAAAGTGTTGTTTGTAAACTGTTTTTTTGTGTGTTTGTTTTGTTTTAATGATCTGCTTTGGTCGAGATGTCTACACAAACGGTTGTGTTTTATGCTGCCGTGAGTAATAATTGACTTCGTACGACCAGATTTTCATGACCCATTGGTGGTCCTATAAAAGGGGTTCCATTAGAGTACACTTCTTTAAAACTAATTAAATGTGGATTTAAATCAGAACGTTGTTTACTTTTCAGATATTTTAATGAATTTCTGATGGCGCATCATCGTCAAGTTGCAAGAGAAATACGAGATGAGTACATCGAGACCATGAGCAAGATTTATTTCTCTTACTTTAAAACGTACATCACCAAACTCCTCAAGCTACAGGTAAGCTTGACGCTCTCTGTCCTAACACTTAACAGTGATCTATATCTTACTTCTCCTCAAAGTCTCAAGGCAGATACAGGCTTACAGGTTGAACAAAGTGACCGCTCGCGAAGGGTAAAATGGGCGCCATACATGTATGTGTGTGTAAAACTATCCTTTTGGTCGAGGGTCGGAGGCCACCGGCGCTACTGTAGGACATTGCACAAACGACAATCCTGTGTACTGTTGCATGTGTTCAGCGAAAATCGCAAGCGAATTTCGTCGCTGCCTGCTGCGGACACACTTGACGATTTTTCTGGCGATTCCCGCTCCACGTTCGTTTCCAGGGCTTTCTTTGCGTCCAAAATGGCAGCTTCCGTCCTTACATACGTACGCACAAGGCCTTTGTATAAAATCGCACCATCTGGTTGGTTGAATTATCTGTCGAATGACCGCGACGAGTGTATAAAATCGCTGAAACGGGCGCACATATGAAATCGCCTCTTTCGCCTGCCAAACTGCAAACGAAAATCAGAGCAAGCCTTCAATTCATTTGTACAATAAAACGTAGACTACGAGCAGTCTCTCTTTCCCAGCTTAGTCCGTCGAGCGAGAAAAGAAAAGACATTAGCGAGCGGATAATGGCCACGCCCTGCCTCGCCCCCAGTTTCGCGTGACCATTATCCGCTCGCTTATGTCTTTTCGTTTCTCGCTCGACGGACTAAGCTGGGAAAGAGAGACTGCTCGTAGTTTAAATAAAACGTGTCTATTCTCTCATGACTCTCCATATTACATTACACCCTCAACTAACTTGTGTCAATTTTGTTTGTCAATGTAGTTCGAGGAACTTGCCGACAGAGATGATCTTATGGGAGTGGACGACAATGCAAAAAGAGATATCCTTTCATTGCTAGCGGTTGTTTTTATCCCTTTCCAACTGACATAAAGACTGAATGTGTGACATCAACTAATACAGTCACCCTCCTCTTATGGTATAACACCCTAAAAATGACCCCTGTCATGACTCCACCCTCACAAGGTTGCTATTTGTATTGTCCGAAACATGTGATTTTTCCATGGCAACTAAGGTTTGATTGGCAGGTCGACTGAAATGTTAAGTTTTTATTAAATTCTCTGTTTTGTACGTTTTCTTTGCTGTTTTTACTTTTGTAGGCCATTTGAGCATTATTTACTGAATTTTTTATCAATAGAAGTGATTTTGTGGAAATCCAAAAATCCTAGATAGTGGATCCAAAAACAAAATGATGTCATTTTACACAACATGACGTCATCATGGACATGTGACTAACTTAGATTAACTTTAGAGGACGTGATGGGCTATTTACTGAAGTTATAATGAGGTTTAGATATCGTGACAAAGCAAAAACCCAAGGGAGGGGAGGGAGGCGGGAGCGGGGGGGGGGGGGGGGGCACGGTGGGGTTATAAATTTGCTTGTACGTCTGATAGTTAATACATTATCCTTTTACTATTTTTTTCCCTCAGGAATCGGGATGTTAAAAAATGTTGAACGATTTAATTGATATGATAGATTCGATTTGTTTTCAACAACTAGCCTATCATTAAATGGATGCAAACAAAACGAGCAACAAGAACCAAAGTGCTACTTGTATTGTCCTAAAACACTTGTGGGGGTGACCGCATTTGTTGATGTCACACATTCGGTACTTAATTTGTTTTGATTAGACAGAACACAGTACCTTCAGCTACTTTACAAGCAAGTAAAACCAAATTCTGTTTTTCTACTGCATTTCTTTATGTCCAGTAAACCCCCTTTTGTTATCCTTGACTCCACTCAAGCATCTTCTCTGGGAAAGTCGCTCTGAAGAATCGTTCCACAATTTTTACGCTGGGAAGCCGCGGCAATGTTCTAACGAGCGACTTAGAAGAACCCGTCATTGTGCCTCATGCCGCGCAAAAGAGCGAGAAAAAGGTAACGACACTCTTTTCTTTTGTAATCCAGAACTGGGACAGCAGAGCTTGCCTGTATAACAGACGCTCCCTTGCATGACTCGCTGTCCGCGTTCGCTCGCAACCCGCAAAAGCGCAGGTTACGCATGCTACAACAGAGCCGGGAGGTGGGGGGTGGTGTTTGTCATTAAGTCTCACTTTTTCCCCCAAATAACCTTTATTTATAGGAACTGCGGCATCTTTTTGGCCACTTCCACCCGTACTTGAAACTTCAGCTCCCCACCCCCTTGAAATTACGCTATGTTATCTGATTACAACCTCGAAGGGCAAAAGAGCGAGGCAGTAAGGAAGGCTTTTCAGTAAAGGCCATTGCCATTGCCACCTAAGACCTCAGTGGGCTTCTTTTCGCCCACTGAGGTCTTAGGTTATTCAGGATTTCAGTTACTGTACGTCTTAGGTCTTAGGTTTCATGTGCTAGATACTTTTTCTTAGGTCTTAGGTTTCATGTGCTACAAACGGTCAAGATGTTTAATCCCTCAAGTTCCAAAAGTGCTAGAAATCAAAATTCAAGAAAAATTCTAAATTTTATTTTATAAAATCTATAAAAAACAAATGGTACGATACAAAAGTACTGCTGAAGAGGTTTCATTTGAATGGTCACACCATAGGGTTTCGTCCACAGACTCAAAAGTTAGAACAAATGGTACCATGCAAAAGTACTGTTGAAGAGGTTTCATTTGAATGGTCACACCATAGGATTTTGTCAACAGACTCAAAAGTTAGAACAAATGGTACCATGCAAAAGTACTGCTGAAGAGGTTTCATTTGAATGGTCACACCATAGGATTTTGTCAACAGACTCAAAAGTTAGAACAAATGGTACCATGCAAAAGTACTGCTAAAGAGGTTTCATTTGAATGGTCACACCATAGGATTTCATTAACAGACTCAAAAGTTAGAACAAATGGTACCATGCAAAAGTACTGCTGAAGAGGTTTCATTTGAATGGTCACACCATAGGATTTCATTAACAGACTCAAAAGTTAGAACAAATGGTACCATGCAAAAGTACTGCTGAAGAGGTTTCATTTGAATGGTCACACCATAGCATTTCATCAACAGACTCAAAAGTTAGAACAAATGGTACCATGCAAAAGTACTGCTGAAGAGGTTTCATTTGAATGGTCACACCATAGGATTTCGTCAACAGACTCAAAAGTTAGAACTACACTACATGTCTCCATAATTGACTCTGAGAGTGAAAGGGTTAAGAATGTTTTATTTCTTTCTTGTTTTGCAGTATTCTTTTGAAAGTTTGTTTCGTAGCATGCATTTTGCACTGCTGGATAACAGCTGTAGAGAATACCTGTTTTTATCCGATTTCTTTATGGCTCAAAATAACGCAGCAAAGGATCTCTTCACCGCAGTTTTTGGCAAAACATTGTCGCTGTTTCTGGTGAGTATTGCGGGTATGGTAAAGGCCATGTGCTAAAACAAGAAATTTCACGTAATAGAGCAGTTTTCAATTGAGTGTGGAAAGTAATTACACAATTGCTTTGGTTTTGCATTGCTACGCTTTGTGATTGGCTAAAAAATCTCGCGCCACTTTCTAGACCAATCAGAAGTAAAACCAAAACCAATCGTGACTTGCTCGCACGCGTTTTCCCGCGCTTGGCGCCGCCGACATGTAATTGCTTCGTGCTCTGATTGGTTCATTGGATTGTTTACGACTGCTGTGATTGGTCAGAGTAATTACTTTGGTTTTGGTTTTACTACACTCAATTGAAAACTGCTCTATATCAAACATGAGACACAGTGTTTCATCTCAAAACACCGAGAAGAGAGTTGAAAATATGACGCGCAACGGGGTATTTTTGACGAACTTCGAGGTGTTTGATCTTGTGATGAAATACTGTGTCGAATGTTTGATATTACTTCACAAACAAAATGAGTTTAGAAGGAGAAATTATGGATGCAAAAATGAGGAGTGTTCATCTGATTTCCAAACACTCATTAAACATTAATTTCCTTTGTATTTTCGTCATGAATTATTAATGAGTTTGAGAAAGATGTTTCTATGTTTACACTTAAAAAAATGGTCGGTTTCATTGATTTAGTAAAAGACTAGAAATATATTGTCTATAGCGTAATAAATACTGAGTACCGTAACAGAGTACTGCCAGAAACCCATAAGTGGGTTGAAACGTGTAATGCGCATTCACAGCTTCCGAATATTCATTTTTTGCTTAGTACCATATTTGAAAACCTTTCGGTCCCTCGAGATTGGAAGCAAGTTGTTCTAGCGAATTGATTGGTTAACATTTTTAACTTGATTTTCCAAATATGGCTGTAACAACTTCTTGGCAAATTGAATAATCGGAAGCTTGTTTTGAAGCGTACAAGAGACAGTTGCACGTTTTAACCCAGTTATGGGTTTCTGGTTCTGCTCAATAGCTTGAAAGTGAATCACTTTGGGGTTTCATCCACAAACTGAAAAGTTAGAATCATCTTGTACGGGATAATAAACAGCACCACAGGAAAGTACTGCCGAATGACAATAGCTTTCAGGTCAATACACATTTACGTCATAAGCATGAAAACGAGGCCTAAGGGCCACATCGCAATTAAAATAGCAGAAGCGCAGTCTACAACTGCGATTAAAAAAACTCTCACAAATGCTGTGCCGCTACGCTTTGTAATAATCCTTACGATAATAGGAAAGACTTGACGCCTCATGCATTTCCGAAGGATCCTTACCGATGGTTAGTTTCTCCATTGTCCACTTTTCAACTGACTTTCTTTTACTGTAACTACTCCAGGAATATCTTCTGGGGTTAATTTTTAATCTCTAAATCACAAATTGCTCTTGTTTTCGCCGCCATATTTACTTTTTTTGAAGTTTGCGGTAAGTTTGGTGGCCCTTGGGCCTCGCTTTCATGCTTACGTCGTAAGTGTGTATGCTCATAACATCACAGGGACGCACTGCCAGCAATTACTTTCCAATTTGAATGGTCACATGTTAGAATTTAATTCACAGACTCAACAGCAAAATCCACCTTGTATGGTATAATAAACACTTTTAAAATGACTGGAAAATTTTGTTTCCCGAGAATACCTATGTTTCCGGAGACGAAGTTATATAGCTTTCTTCGTCGTGGAAAAAAACACACTTTGAAAAACGCGCCGAGCACTCGAGGTAAACAGCAATCGCATCATAATCATGCCACCTTTTTTCACGGTCTGATTACGTGCGTTAGCGGGCAACTGTGCACTGTTATTACCCTCTGACGTGAAAATATGTTGCCCGCCCATGGACGTTTGGCGGGAAACAGCTTGTTTCTCAGATGCCATGTGACCACAAATCAACCAATGAACGCGCACGTTGTGTTGAGAAAAACTCCAGCTATATAACAAAAAACAGTATCAGCACCAGAAAAGCACATGCAGCTCAATAGCTTTTATTTGAATTCTTTAGGATAACAGACTCAAAAGTTAGAACCATCTCTTGCAGTATAATAAGCAGCACCACCAGGGGTCAATTCAGTAAAACGTTTACAAGTGTAATTAACAAGTGTAGCCATTGTTTCAGAGGTTGAAAACAATAGCTACTCTTGTAAATAACACTTGTAAAAGTTTTATTGAATTGACCCCAGGTTGCACTGCTCAACAGCTTTCATTTCAACAGTCACACTTTAGGGTTTTTCTGCAGATTGAAAAGTTAGGAACACCTTCAGTACAGCATAATAAACAGCACAACAAGAAAGTACTGCTTAATAGCTTTCATTTTCGGGGTAAAGGCCAAACTTAATCAGATTTTGTCTCCCGACGCGATAGACCTTTTTCCCGATACTGCAGCCATATTGATTTTACCCCCATAATGACCATTTCAATGCTCATTATGGGATGCCCAGGGGACAAAATCAATATGGCTGCCGTCTCGGTAAAAATGTCTATTGTTATTTTTGAGAGAAGGCCGTCTGATGTAATATTGTAATTCCTTGCCAACAGAAACAAATGGACACGTATCTGGAGAGTTGTTTTGATGCCATTGGTATTTTTCTGTGCATTCACATCGTTCACCGATACAGAATACTGATGCACAAGAGAAGCGTACCGGCCCTGGACAAGTAAGTTATAATCTTCTCTGGAAAACAACTTTCGTTTATTCGTACGTTCAATTGTTCGTACGTTCGTTCGAGCGTTACTTCGTTCGGAAATTGACGGTGCGTTGGTTCATACATTGTACGTTCGTTCGATCGTTCGCTATTTCCTTCTTTCCTTCGTCTTGACCATCTTTAGTTTTCATTTGTTGATTCTTTTTCTTCTTCTTATCTAGCTCTTCTTCTTCTTGTCTATCTTCTTTCCCGTTTTGCCTTCGACTTTCGTTCGCTTTCTTGTTTGTTCGTTCAATATTTTGGCCCCGTCCACACGTATCCGTTTTCGTTTGAAAACGCAAAAGTTTCTTCCCGTTTTTCAAAATCTCTCCGTCCACACGTAGCGTATTCGAATCGTTTTTGCCTGTCCACACGTATACGCAAAAACGACTGAAAACGCTTCAAATGTCTCTAAAGAGCATGCGCACCACTGAGTTTAGCCAAGCCTGCGAGTTGTTTGTGGCTTTTCATCGCTTTTTATCGCTTTCCTTTAGTCTTTGGAAAAATAGCATTCAAAAATGTCGAAAACTCAACGAAAGAGCGACTGTTTTGTTTGGACAGATGAAGCAAACGCATGCGTAGTGGACTGAATTCGACGTCTTGACGTCATCGTTTTCGAAAAGTTCCGTTTTCAGGTGTCCACACGAGAACGCGAAAACACCGTTTTCAAAAGTTTCCGTTTTCGGTGACCGTTTTCATCGGATACGTGTGGACGGGAAGCGAAAACGGAAAAAACGTTTGCGTTTTCAAACGAAAACGGATACGTGTGGACGGGGCCTTTGTTCGTCGAGGCATCCATCTATCTCCCCGAGCTCGGTACAAAGACGTACACGCACAGGAACGGAACATCGCTTGATCACTCCTTTACCCTTGGTTACTTTCACCTCCACATTATTCCTGCATTCATGATCCTCGCGAGAATTTTCATTCTATAAGAGCGGTTTTCAATTGTGCGTCGAAAGTTATCCCGCAGTTGCTTTGGTTTTGCATTGCTACGCTTTGTGATTGGCTAAAAATATCTCGCGCCACTTTCTCAACCAAGCAGAGGTAAAACCAAAACCAGTGGTAACTTACTCGCACCCATCAAGTTTTCCCGCGCTTGGCGCCGGCTATATGTATTTGCTTCGCGTTCTGATTGGTTCCTTGGAAGGACTGCCTCTGTTGTGATTGGTCAGAGTAATGACTTTGGTTTTGATTTTACGACGCTCAGTTGAAAAGTGCTCTATTTTGTCCCATTGCTGTTTATTGCCAAGTTTGTATTCAGATGGCTGATGCGAATAATCAAGGGACAGCAAATCTTCCCGGATGCCACAAAATATTTTAAGCCCCGATATCTACATACAAATTCTCCTCGCTGATCTCTCTATATTTCGTATGGTACCAGTTGGGAGAAGTTATTTTACCAAAGAGACATTTTATCTTCTTTGACCATTTTTGCAATTCTCGTGGCCCATGTATTTGATTGTAGTAAAATCAGTGGCAAGGAGAAACGAAATTCAGATCACTATAGGGAATTGAAGGGCGAAAGGAGAGAGCTGTTTTGATGAATACTGCAATTCTCATTGAATTTGAGTACGAGTCGTGTCTCGTACGTGCCTCCAGTTTTGCGACATTTGACTTATTCACCGGCCACTTATTGCTTATTCCCTGTCAATCAGTTGTTTCGTGCAATTCAGTTTGCAATAGTAAAATAAAACAAAGTAGAAAAGCAATAAGCTTGGAAAAAATATACAAATGGAATGCGAGACAACTTATCAGATTAAATAATTACTCGTGGCGCAGTCAACGAGTTGTAAATCTATCTCTGAGTTTTCTTTTTTGTTTCGTGTTACATTAGCGCATGCAAATTTATGCACGCATATTTTAGTTTATGTCGACGACTATATGGCTTTCAGCCATGAAATACATACCGCAAAATCTCTCCGTGTGTTGACTTAAGAAGCAAATGAAATAACTACAGCGTACAATTGCAAGTTTTCAAGACTGACAATGCAAGGCGTTCCCCGGGAGGCGTTCATGGATGGATAGGACTATTTGATGTGTTCGCCGCTAATTCGAGTGGGATTTTTGTTCCGACAAGAGTTGTGTTTTCTATAACTTGCAATTTGCTTAGCGATCAAGCTCTTAAGTGTCGGCTACTGGATGTAGTGTAGTCTTACTTTTTAACCTGTGAATACGCGCAAGCGTAATGAACGGGTTATCGGTAACGGTGGCCAATTCATGCACTCACTCACTCACTCTCTCCTTCCTTCAGCTGTAATCTTAGTGACGTAATGCTTTGTTTAAAATGCGTTTGGTAACAAGAACAACGTGAATCCAGCGATAACAATAACTAATTTGTTGTAAACGAATATAAACAATAATAAGCTTAAAGATGTTTCGCATTTGGAGTCTTTAATACAACATTAAAATCGATCTAAAAGGATTTTTCAACCGAGACACGCGTTTTGATGCGTATCTACCTTGAAATAATAAAATTTAGTCTAGGGTGAGTATGTGTTCCACGTTAGTGTAGTGGTTTGATGTCTAGCTTAATGTCGGGAATGACAGTCGGGAGGCCCATGTCACGCTCAGAGCCTTCTTCTTTTTTTCTAATCTTCTTTTTTTTTTTTCTTTCTTCGGACTGGACGTTATGAAAGTGATGTACTGTTTTTTTGGGGGCGGTCGTCAAAAAACGTTGTATTTTAAAAATATATATCAAACCGTGTCAGTGTGAAAACACCGCAATATTGCGTTACACTTTAACATTTGTTATCCACGGGTTGGCTCTTAGGAGCCTTTGATAAGACATAATTTTAAGCTTATGTTTCTCCGTAACTGCACTCAAAACATTCGGGAATCAATGCTGCAATGAATTAAAGGCGCCACGAGTTCAAGCTGTGTACAGCTTCTTGTTTATATATGTGTAATTCGATACCAGACAAGTCGAGGAAGATTCAAACATGCATAGCTTTTAAGAACAATTTAAAAACATTAAATCTCACTGGACTATGAGAGTGATGTGCGACAATTTTAAGACACGTTTTACTACTTTTATATTTTATGTTATATTTTACACTTAGTTAGATAAATATTGTCACTATTATAATTCGTAATCATTTTTAATTATAGCTTAACTTAAATTTATACACTTAAACTTTAATTTATACACTTCTAATGAAGTTTTATTTTTTATTTTTTATCTTTATTATTTCGTGGCGGACCTGAAAACTAGCTCTTAAGCTAAGGGTACCGACCACGCTAAATAAAGAATTGATTGATTGATTGATTGATTGATTGACTGACTGACTGACTGACTGATTGATTGATTGATTGATTGATTGATTTCAAAGATATATTTAATTATAGAAGAGATCAATTCAATCATTGCTCGGAACATTGATTACAAATTCCATACAGCTTGTAGGTCGGTTGGCGTTTGCACGTGGATAGAAATTACGTCGTTGTTAAGAGCAATTATTGTATTAAACAGGTCATGCCATGCCATGCTACCAATCAGAGAAAATATGCTCAAATTATACTGGGCACCTTGAATTATATTTTTGTAGCCTTTTGTAAACCGAAAGGTAAGTCTTTGTAATGTGACACAACCTTTTTCAAATCGATCAGACAATTCGTACTTGTTTAACGGCCTTCAATGAAGTGTTGTAACTCCTATTAGTGTATTTAAGTTGTAAATAGATAAAATAATTGAGTAAACTTAATTTATAAGTAAGTTTAAATTCTTAGGATTATAATTAATTAGAAATAAATATTTTTTTTAAATAGTTACATGTATTGTTAATTGTGATAGACTCTGTAGAATGGATTTTGGGTTTTTTTATTTTGATGTTATGATACGACTCACTTGAAAACCATTTTTTATTATTAATGAATGTGTTCGTTCGTCCATCAACAATGACGAGCAAGACCTCTCCCTCGACGCCGTTGATTACTTTCTGTGAGTCCGGAGGTGGCTGAAAGGACCAATCTGGGCACGAAAGCGTCTGCCACATGTGAAACACATGAGGTCAGCAGGGGTTGATGAAGTGCTAACTGAGCAGGATTTACGCATTAGACGTTTTTCCTTGGCTGCCTCCGTACGCTTTTCTTCTGCTCTCTTAGCGCCCTCGCTGATGAGGCTACGCCACTTTGAGCGGTCTTGAGCCAATTCTTCCCAGTTCTCAGGATTTATGCCCAGGGTTTTGAGAGAAGCTTTCAGGTTGTCTTTAAACCTCTTCCTTTGTCCACCCACAGATCTCTTACCATTAGTGAGCTCACCGTAGAGGAGCTGTTTTGGGAGACGGTCGTCCGACATGCGGCAAACATGACCAGCCCAACGTGCCTGACACTTCTGAAGGATGGAGTGTATTGATGGGAGGTTTGCCCTTTCGAGAACCTCAGTGTCTGGGACTCTGTCTTGCCATCCGTATTGAAGTAAAGATGATGATGCCGGAATGTTTTTTTAGTTTAACCCTGAAACGCATTTATTTGCTATCATCACTTTTCGCGTTGTTTTCTGCCTATTTCAAGATAATAAAGTAAGCGCCTGTCCATACTCATGCAAACACGATATATCAGCCGAGACACTGCCCGTCAAGTAGCTACAATAACATGGTTCTGATATGGCCACGCTACCTTTGTTCCTTTGTTCTTTTAAATCAGAGTGTACAATAATTTGTTCTTAAAGCGCTTTTCAATTGAGTGTCGAAAGTAATTACACAATTGCTTTGGTTTTGCATTGCTACGCTTTGTGATTGGCTAAAAAATCTCGCGCCACTTTCCCAACCAATCAGAAGTAAAATCAAAACCAATCGTGACTTGCTAAATTACTTTTATTTTTTGTTTAATTTTGTAATTTAAGTACTAAGTTTCTGGCAGGTCCCCACCAGCCTTTAGGCTGCCACATATCAACCTGCCTTAACAAAAAGTATATGTATGTATGTATGTATGTATGTATGTATGTATGCCCGAGCTCGTCCGCGTTTTCCCTCGCTTAGCGCCGGCTACATTCATTTACTTTGAGCTCTGATTGGTTCATCGGATTGTTTGCGTCTCTTGTGATTGGTCAGAGTAATTACTTTGGTTTTGGTTTTACGACACTCAATTGAAATCCGCTCTATACTGTCCTATTCTCAGTTATAAGAACTTTTAGATATTTACTCAATCGCACAGGTCATTTCAAAGCTTTGTATCATAACTGATGTTACTGATACCAAGAGAAAATGTCGATGGTGCAAGATTTATGGAATCCTTCGTCTGAAGAGATGTGTCATCCAGAGTTTGTTGCGTTGGGGAAACAGACTTTGGTGGCATTCTCTTCCAGATGTTTCGAAGTATTCCTTTCGTTTCCACCCTCAGATTTTCACTGAAGACAATGAACAGCCAGGGATTAACTGCGGCATTTGCATACGCAATCGAGAAGAACAGCCAATTGAGAAATATAGGAATCGAATCGTAAAAATCGTGGGCAAACTCCCGCGATAGGTGAATGAAGTGCACAGGAAGCCAAAAAATGGCCATGACGGCGACAACTATGGTCATCTTCTTGATCGCTGCTCGACGTTTCCTTGCTTGCCTGGCTTGGGCCTCTTGGATGACATCTCCAGGTGGTTTTTTTTTCCATAAAGCGAACGCGATGAGAGAATACAGGACTGTCATGATGACAAGTGGGATCGCATAGGTGATGACAACTCTCACGGTCATTTCTGCTTTCTGGAAAAGGACAGACATCTTCCATTCCTCTCTACACAGAGGTACGCCATCTCCATTCAGTTTAGTTTTGAATCTGTACAATAACCCACTGGATGTTACCCCAGCACATAGCCAAACGGCGATAATGGAACACACCGCTGACCTGGTTGACAGAGGCCTCCTTCGAGGGCACGCAAAGGCCACGTAACGGTCAGCGGCAATGACTGTGATAGTCCAAATCGAAACACAAATGGAGACGACCAAGAAAAATGGAATGATCTTGCATAGTATTGTTCCTACTATTCCTGGTATCCATGCACTTCCAAATAAGAAAAATGGCAGGTTCATGGCCAGAGCTGACGTGACTTCCACGAGATCAGCGGTAGCCGTGTTGGCCATTAACCAGTTGAACGGGTTTTTCCGAATACTCGTGCGCGTGCGCACAAGATGTATGACGATGAAGTTGCCAATGAACGAGAACAGGAAGATGATGGCGTTTATACTGACGATGATTATCTTAGTGACGTCACTGGCTTCATCGTACGTCTCGCCCTCTGGAGGATCAGTCGCGGTGGAGTTGCCTGTGTGATTAATGGCTTCCATTTTACAGCCTATGAAATAATAGAAGAGATCATTGCAGTCATGTTCTAGAAATTACAAATTACAAACATGCCAAAAATTATAAACAGCTTGTGGGGTGGTTGTCATTTGCACTTGGAAATTAATTACGTCTTTGTTAAGAAATTATTGCTTTAAAAACGTCATACCACGTGTTTCTATCGGTCAGAGACTATGCTCTCATTATACTGGGCACCTTTAATTACATTAATCGTATCAATAACAAAATGCACGATTGTGATTGGTCATGAGAAATAGGCGCGCGGTCACGTGGGTGTCCAATTATCCAATTACAACTTTTTGTAATACACCATTTCCGAGTTGCCTTTAGCCTCTCTATCAAAGCGAGGCTAGGTGCGAAACCTTTCATATGAAGCTATATGAAAATGAGTTTTCATTCACATGCAAATAAAACTTATTTGCGTATGAATGAAACTCATTTTCATATGAAAGGTTTCGCACGTAGCCTCGCTTTGATAGAGAGGCTAAAGGCAACTCGGAAATGGCCTATTGGATAGCTGTAATCGGACACCTACGTTGCGCGCGCGTCAACCAGGTGCACTAAATGGGTTATTTTTTTTTTGCTGTTTTTCTCGTGCTTTCAAAATGATAGAAAATACTCTTGACGTTTTGAGTGCGAGAAAAGTCCACGTAGACCTTGTTTTGTTATCGATGCGATTAATTATTAGTAATTGAACTTCGTGTCGTGCAATTCAGGGGTTATCGTGCTCGTAATTTCAAATCGTCCTCGCGCTGCATGTTAAAAACGCCAGCAGACAGGAGGCAGACCAGTTGGCTATTTTACAAGCGTGACCGAGTGGTTAAATTCGGGTCTACCGTAAAACAAATCCAGCTAGTGGTCAGAGCGGGACTTGAACTCGGTACCTTCGAATTTCAAGTCCGGCACCCTAACCACTCGACCACAATGCCTTCTAGTGTATTTTTTAATAGACCTCGGCTGAATCATTGAGTCTTTTACCGGCATCTGTGCAGAGTATATCGGTTATATTTTACCAAGCGTCATTTCAACCAACGTATTGGGGAGCATTAATCATTTGCCGTATGCAAACATCTCAAAGGGGAACATGATGTGAAAATGTTGTGCGTTTCAGTTTTATGATTAACTATATTCCGTCTATTCAATTTGGAAGATTACACATAACTGGAGAAGTGGCAGAATCGTAACTTAAAATTTACAAGAAAATCACTTATTGTTAGATCAGCGAGACAAGAATATCTGTAGCTGAAGAAAAATGTCCATTTGACTGTCAATAAGCTGTTACTGTATAGTAAACAGGAACACGGTATTAGCAGATATGAGTCACGTTTTGGCGGCGGATGTGTCCAAGCCGATCTTGAAGGGGAAGTCTCTGATGCGTAAATAAATACTGAGTAAAAAATACAAGTTGATGCGTATGTTTTGCACGAGAATGAAATGAAAACAAAATCAAGTTTATGGTGTTAAATTTTCGTATGCTTTTGCACTCTGTTCCAATCGCCCATTACAAAAACTGAATAGTCCATAGGATAACAACAAGACTGGTGATAACTTTTTTATACTTTATCAAGAAAAAGGAAAGAACTAGCTACTAAGAGTTGCTCATTTTTAGCCCATGGATGACGTAGTCATTCCATGGGCTTTCAGAGGCAGTCGAATGGCACTCACACACTCACTCACTCACTCACTCACTCGATTCTCATTAATTTATTCATCAAACTTGGATTGAACATTTTTCTCCTACCTCCCTTACTAAGTATTGGTTTTGTCCCAAGAGTCCATGCGCATATGTTTGGCACATTTAAGAGGGTACTAGAAAGGCGTACATTCCCCTCCCTCCCCCCCGGATAACATAGAGAAGATGCGGTCGAGTGTGATCTATCGGGGCCGGAAGATGGGTTTTCGTTAGCTTTTTCGTTCAGTGGAAAGCTTGTAAGCAAAGAACGATTGCTGCGAAAAATGGACATCGAATTGTTAAAGCGACGTTGAGAAATATCGACCATGTTTCATTTTTAGTTAGACGAACTGTGTACATTTTTGCTCATGCAATAACATGGAGTAGATGCGATCGAGTGTGAAGATCTATGGCGGCCTCAAGATGGGTAGTCGTTCAGTGGAAAGCTAATAAGCCAAAGAACACTAGCTGCGAAAGATGGTAGTTTCTTGGTGTTGCGGATGGTGTGATCACCAACCAAATGACCTAAAACAAAAGATTCAAAAGACACTGAACAATACCCACACCACAACACAAAAGCTAACCAACAATGGCTTCCGCAACACCAAGAAACACCCCGAAAAATGGATATTGAATTGTTAAAGCGATGATGACAAATATCGACCGTGGTTCATTATTATTTGGACGAATTGCCTAGATATTTTAACCAATGAAGTAAATGCGATCGAGTGTGAAGATCTATCGCGGCCTCAAGATGGGTTGTCGTTCAGTGGAAAGCTAATAAGCCAAAGAACACTAGCTGCGAAAAATGGACATGGAATTGATAACGGGACGTTGACAAATATCGACTGTGGTTCATTATTATTTGGACGAATTGACGATTTGTCTTTTAAAATTCTCTCTCGGATCGGAGGAAGAATGTAACAGGCAGGAGGGAATGAATGCTGTATCATCTGGTTTTATACGCCTGCTGGAATCGAAGAACCCGAAATTAAATTTTGTTAGCGGCGTTTTAATGTAAATACATGTATAAGGTTAAATCGTTAAATCGCAAAGGAAAGTCAATTGCAAATTTTGCCGATTGAAATATTCTGAAATATGACACGCACGGAGGGTAGTCTCTCATAGCAGATGTAAATGTAAATGTGCATTTGATAAGAAAGCAAAATACCACATATTTACAATCCCATTAATTCCTCTTCTCCTTTTTTATTCAACTATCTCTACTCTAATCCATTTTCATCCATGAGCTGGCTCACTGGAGCCTTTGATTATTATTGTAAGAGGAGGAAGTAAAGGATAGTCTTTTTTTAGTAACGGACACCTGAGATAAACACGCTTTTGATCCGAGTATAACTGAAGGCGCCAAACGCCGACTAGGTAGCTGAAACTTGAGCCCTAGCAGTTTTGTGAAATATAGATGGCAGTTAAAGTGATTCCACGGTTTTGCATTGCGCATCACTTACTGCGCATAATCGTCATTTGCGCGTGCACGAGCGCACGTACATTTAGAGCACAGAGGTTTCCTTTAAGACTGAGCTCGCTAAAAAATAAGTGGCTGTTTTCTCGTAAACGAGCACGGGCACCCCAGCTTTTTTAAGTCCTTTCTAATCAAGTACCCAAAACTTTTTTATGAGAAAAGGCTTATTAACTTTCTATTGTTGAAAATGTAATAAATGAGAGAAATAGAGCTATCGAGCTGAACTGCAGTTTCTCTGTTTTGCATTTTAGTGATCAGGAAAATGGATTTTATCTGATATTTGCGTTGTGCTAAGACTTCTCTGTCTAAAACGAATGTAAAACGTTTACCGATGTCCAACGCAATGTATGCGATGTCTTTTTTAGCATGTTCTCATGAGTTTTTTAGTTTTGAGGAGTTTTCAAATAATGGCAATGCAATCTATAACAACACTGCTAAAATGCCAAAATAGGGCATATTCGATGCCTGAAAGCTCCTTAACCAACACGTACGGGCGCCCCCATTTTTTATTTTAAAATTGACGTTCTCATATAATGAATATCTCGTAGGCAAAGTTTGAACAAGAATCTATTGTAAGTTCTATTTCAGTGGAATTACCTTAAAGATCAGTAACCGAGCGATGGGAGTTCTCTTGAAGTAAATCGTCAATCGGTTTCTTCGTGGGGACTGATGCTGTTTGGATCCCCTTTTTGTATCCAATAATGATAGCTTTGGATACCTCATGATCGCGACAGAAGGTACAGATGGGAGAAGGAATTACCAATTTCATTTTACACAAAATTTTGTTAGTATAAAGAATACGGTTAAACATCTTATATTGAAAAGCTCGTGTTCTGGTGTCCAAAGTGTCTCGGCGTGGCAACGAGTAGATGTTTTTCCAATTTGAAGTTTCTGAGATGTTATGTAAAGTATCGAACTTGCATGGCCTAGGTAGTCGGCTGAGTTTGAATACATTTGACTAAAGCCTGAATGAATACACCGATTTTGTATTCATTGTTGTCAGATCTGTGGAATTGTTATCTGGTTCAGTCCTATGAAGTTGGTTATCATCGTTGAGAAGTCGTTTCCAATTTGATGGTATAGAACTGAAAATGCCAAGAAGGAGAAAATAATTTGAAATATTTTTCTATCCTGTCTTCTACTTCCATGCTCAAAATTTCTTTTTTCCGTTGTGAATGAACGGAAGGACGCGGTTCTTGGCGCACTTGTAGACAACACTAAAACGGCAGAGAATGCAGTATTCCATATACACTTACCTTTCCATCAACTTTAGTAGCACACCTTCGAAAACCTCAAAATCGGCGGTAGAGTTGTCTCAAAGCGCTAGATCAGTATTTGAATCGTTACGTGAGTGCTAAATGTCCACTTAAACAGCCAAGAGCCAGTTCAGGTAATGTTAACAAAAACAAAAAGTCCATAACTCGGACACTCTCATGAATCCACTCTCACGAATTCACATTTTTAAGACACATATCCCGTAAGCACATTTCTTATCAGGTCATTCATACATAAGTGATATATTTTTGAGAGCTACAATCATTTTAGTTTTACCTGAAAAGCCGCGCGATAGCAGAGACGATTAACGAAGTGTCCGCTGGGATCGTAAATTCTGGTTGGATGACAGCTGCGAAATGGCCAACACTTTTCACTATTCTTCACATACGTGGACAATAACACAACTGCGGCAACATTCAGACACTCTGTTTTGATGAATTCACATTTGAACTTTCTTCTGATTCAATTTATAATGTGCAAACACGGAAAGGCAGGCCATTAACAAATTTATTGATATTTACATCTTGCGTTTTAATAAAATGGAGGCGGCAACCTTAACTTGCTTGCAAATAAAAATTAGAAGATGGCGTAATAAGATATAGTGTTTCACCTGGGCCTGTTTTAAATGGACATGGAATCAGCAGAAAAAAAATATTTTATAATAAGACCGACAACTGTATTCATACATACCAATGCAAATTCTCGGTAAACTTATGGTGGCTTTTGTGGGGCCCAACGTTCCCATGTCTTATTGAATTCAAAACATCCAAGAACATTTTCCTCTTGGTCGTCCCGTAAGAACACTACTTATTAGCTAATTTAAACATAATTGAAATATTTAGGACAGCAACAATAATCTAAGTTTTACCTGAAAAGCCGAGCAATAGCAGAGACGATTTAAGTGTCCGCTGGAATCGTCAATTTTGACTGCATGGCAGCTGCGAAATAGCCAACACTCTTTCCCTTGAGACGTTTCACATTAAAAGTATTAAACATTAGACTTTATTTGAAGCTTTTAAAAACACTTAATGGGAGCGGTAAACAGGTGAACCAATCGTGAATTTGCCATTGCTGCTGTGCAAGAAAATTGGACCAACACGCAGACATGCCATTAACAAACTTATTGACATTTACCGGCAGGCGTTGAAGAAACCTTTACAACTGTAAATAAAAAATAAAACGGAAAATAAATACAGGCATCGTGGATTGGCCTGCTGCCCATGGATTCGAAATTAGCAGAACATTATGTAAAGACCGACGTAAAGGAACTAAATTGTGTTCATACCGGTAACTTCTGGTAAGCTGGTAGCGGCGTTGTTTGGCGATACAACATGCTGCCGATGTCTTATTAAATTCACGAAATTTAAAAAAGCTTGCCTTTTGGTCTGCAATAGTTTAATATGGTCTTTCACATGTTCCTTGAGCACATTTTATAATATGGTATTAATATTGACAAAAGACAGTCGCACTCAAAATTTTAATTATCGGCTGAAAAAGAAAACTAAACAATAATTCAGACAATTAAAAAAACTGTTGGTTGAGTTCGTCAAATTTTGCCTAGATAAAAGCAACCGAATGGCCAACGGTATTCCTTTAAAACCGTTTACTTTTAAGTTAAATTTACTTTGTCCTTAAAAACACGCGTGGGTATCTAACAAAAAGACAGGTCATCGTTTAAAATTTACATTTTTTCCGGGTAACAACTTACTGGCACAATTTAGAAGCGGTGTAAAGAAAAACGTTTGAACATTCCAAATTGGCGTATTAGTAAAATCGAACAAAACATTGACCTTGCACGTTTGCAGAAATCAACAAACGCACATAAAGACACTTAAAACAAATGAAGGCACCTTATGTTGGCCTGCTGCCCATGGATTCGAAATGAGCTGAAAATTGAGATAAGACTGATGGAAAGAAATTCAACTGTATTCATACCGGCAGTTCCTGGATGTAAGCTGGTAGCTGCTTTTGTGGGGACACAACATTTAGAAATTCAAGAAAGCTTGCCTTTTAGTCTGCAATAGTTTAATATTGGCTTCCACATGTGTTAGGGTATTAATATTTACAAAAGCAAATTTTATCTATCGGCTGAAAAAACTAAGTGATAGTTAGACAGTTAACAAACTGTCATTTGAAATGGAAATAAATATAATAGAAAAATGATTAAAAATGTTTTGCAAAAGTGTCAATTTAATTTCTTCAACGACGTTTCGAGCTTGGCCCTTCATCATGGCCGTCAGTTGATTTTGGCTAGACAAAAGCTACCGAATGGCCAACAATATTCCTTTAAGACGTTTCGCTGTTAATTACAATTTACTTTGTCTTCAAAAATACGCCAGGGTATCAAACAGAAAGACAGGTCATTAACAAACATTGACGCATGCATCAAGCGGTGGTATATGTTGTGGTTTCATTATCATCGATTTCGTTTTTGTGGCTACAGCCTCTCCTACGGAGAAGACGAAGCCACAATGTTATCGAGTTGAGTGTAAGAGTGTAACCACTTCACGAAGCCAACGAACTCCTGCCGACTTTTATTTGATGTTCTCCGAAGTCGTCCGATGGCTGTCCGGTGGTTTTTGCGGACGGAGAACGGTTCTCCGATGTTTCTCCGGTGGTTTGCTTCGGTCGACGGTCGGAATATCATGGACATTCGACAGCAACGATTTGTTTCGAGTATATCTCGGAATGGTTACGTAGTCAATGCGAATTTTTATCGATTTTGTCAACTAAGGTACGAACCTTGGAAGTTCCACGTGCTGGAGACCACATCCTGGCAGAGAACTCTTTCTTCGTCAAGGTGTTCGAGTTATCCCTTTGTTTTTTTACAATGTTTTTGGAATATTTTGCTTCAAGAGCTAGGCTCAGCCAATCTATATATATTAATAATTCATGACCAGAGAAAGGAAGACATACTTCGTTCTCTCTTTGGGGGTAATCGTGCGATGGACGATTTTGCACAATTCCCGATATCGTCCATTTACCTCCTTCCTGCCGTTTCTCCAAGGTAAATAAGTTGATAATTCCCAGTCAGTTAATCAGTCACTTATTTACTCGTCCAGCTAGCCTTTTCATCCTTTCTCATTCATTTCTTCGTCTTTCATTTCTTCCTCCCTTCGTTCTTTCCTGTCATGTGTCATTCGTTTCGTAGCGTTGTGTTCCAACTACCTGTAAAGTGCTGACTAAATTGTGGGTTATATGAGGCCATTGACAAACTTTCAGTTTTGTGCTAATTCAGCTACAATTTAGTTTTGAGATTATATTCTGATTTCTTAACTTGACACGTCGTTCTCTACGCGAGCATTGTGTTTCAGTAGCGTAGCAGCTCTCCGAAACCTCTATTTTCATTGGCCTTGTAAAACACAGCTTCTATTGTTTTTAGGTCTAGAGCCCATTGTTGGGTTGTTTGTTCTATTGTTCTCCGAACCAATGGTGTGAGACCTTACGAGAGCTGCTACATGCCCTTGTGTTTGCCCATAGTGTCAATCATGAATTACCACGTTGACTATGTTATTGTTTGTTTGCACTGAAGATACTGGGATACAGTGTTGGAAATGTCTTGGCCTCGGTTCACATATGTGGTGGAGCTAAACGTCGACAGTGTTCGTAACACAGATCCTCAAAAACTCGGCGTCATTGATATTAGACCGCATTATGTGAGTACGAACTGTTTCTTATGAGACTTTATCGTAAAGGGGAACGGGTGGGGGGGGGGGGAGTGAATTGAATGGTCACACCAGAGTTTTGCATCCACGGACTCAAACAACTTGTTCATGTTAATAATAAAGCAGTTTTCAATTGAGTGTTGGAAATCAAAACCAAAGTAATTACTCTGGCCAAGTATAAGAGACGTAGACAATCCAATGAACCAATCAGATCTCGAAGCAAATACTGGTAGCCGTCGCCAAGCGCGGGAAAATACATGCGAGTAAGTCACGATTGGTTTTGGTTGTACTTCTTATTGGCTGAGAAAGTGGCATGAGATTTTTTTAGCCAATCGCAAAGCGTAGCAATGCAAAACCAAAGCAATAGACCAATTCCGATATATTAAAATTCATACTTGGCTCCGAGGCTTAGGGGAATAAAACAAAAGAAATCACATCGATGTTCAGGGATGAATAATTTATTTCTTTTGTTTTATTCCCCTAAGCCTCGGAGCCAAGTATGAATTTTAATATATCGGAATTGGTCTATTGCAAACTTCTTTGGAAACACAATTGAAACTGCTCTTAATAGTACCGCAGGGAAGTGCTGCTCAGTAGCTTTTTTTTGGATGGCAGTACTATAGGGAAAAACAGTTTACTTTCATAAAACACACTCTGTTTTGAGATGTGAAATAACCTTTTGTGACTAACAAAGTGACGTCTGAGCAACGGGTAAAACACTCCGATTTACCTAAACTCCTTGTGATTAAAGCCGTTTGCCGTTTGTTTTTCAGATAACTCGTCGATATGCGGAGTTTTCTGCCGCCATTGTCAGTCTGAACGAAAGTTTTCCAGATGAAAAGGTTTGAATAAATAATATTTGAAATATATTTTAAGTTCAGGTTGATCAGGTAAGCATTGATAAAGCTGGATTGAGCACCTCAAATATATCAGAATTCCAAAATTTTAAGAGTTAAAACTAGCTTACATTTGTTACCTAAAAACAATAGCAGCTGTGTTTTACAAGGCCAATGAAAATAGAGGTTTCGGAGAGCTGCTACACTACCGTTTGTTTCACGGAGCGTTCCCAAGCGATTCTTTACAAGCAATACCACGCAAACGTTTTGTCTAAAACTAACCAAAGGTCGCAGTTGTGTATGTTGCCATTGTTAACATGTACCTATTCCCTTTCTGTCTATTCAACTTCTGATTCTGCAGTATTAAATCTACTTTTACTTACTTATACTTAGTTTTACGTTTACTTTCTTGCCAATGTGCTGTCTTCCTTTATCTCAGGTAAACAAAGTTCTCGCCGCGTTACAAGTTGAAGTGGAGAACTTCATCTTACGGATGGCAGCCGAGTTTCCTTTACGAAAAGAGCAGCTAATCTTCCTTATCAACAATTACGATATGATGTTGGCTGTGTTAATGGTAAGTATTAAAGTCAGGAACACATTGCAATCGTTGATGGTAACAGGTTGTGGCTCATCCTCGGTGTAAGAACCTGTGAAACTCATGAGTGACGAAAGAAAACAAAGGGCATAAAACAATAAAGTCAACTGGGAATGCAATACTAAAAAGGTAAAAAACAAAGAAAAACGTCACAGGTTCTTACACCGAGGTAAACCCCAGCTTGTAAGGTTTCATTGTAGCTGGTTTCTGTTTTCGTTTGCTTTCCTTATTCAATTGGTTAAAGTGCTACTATGATCAAAATTTCGCCTTTCCCTCTCTCTTTAGTTGTGGAAAGTAGAAGTGCTGAATACTTCCCATGCCAAATTTAAGGCTCGAATTCAAACGTAAAGTTCAGCTTCGGCTTGCCGCCAATACTTGCTTCAAATGGCCAAAACGGCTGCTTCCCGGTGTCTGCTTCATTTGTGGAAAGGCTGATCTCAAATAGACAAGGCCTCTTTTATTTGAGTGGTTCTGGGTCCGGCGTTAAAGCAGTTTTCAATCGAGTGTCGTAAAACCAAAACCAAAGTAATTACTCTGACCAATCACAGCAGTCGTAAACAATCCAATGAACCAATCAGAGCTCGAAGCAATTGCATGTCGGCGGCGCCAAGCGCGGGAAAACGCGTGCAAGCAAGTCACGATTGGTTTTGGTTTTACTTCTGATTGGTCGAGAAAGTGGCGCGACATTTTTTAGCCAATCACAAAGCGTAGCAATGCAAAACCAAAGCAACTGTGTAATTACTTTCGACACTCAATTGAAAACTGCTCTATAGCGAAGATGTTTTGATTTCGTGACAGGCGGCCAAGAAATCAAAATTACCATTCTTACTGTTTTAGTCGTTATCTTGTCTCTCTAGTTAATATTTTCAAGATAGTAAAGCAAGCTTAATGCAAGCTCCTAGCCATAATCACGAGGAACCCTCATATGGTAAATAAAAATTACTCGTCGCTCTTCGTGTTGTAGGAAAGGACATCAGAAGATTCGAAAGAGGCCGAAAGTTTTCAGCAGTTACTCACAGCCAGAATACAGGAATTTGTTGAAGAGGTGTGTCAAACTATGGATTTATTTACAACACAACACAACACAACACAACACAACACAACACAACCGACACAATACAACACAGCACAGCACAACACAACACACCAAACTTTAATAACAAACTTTAAATCTTCTAGCTTTTTCAATTTGCGCTACATTCTCATTTTACCCCATTTATTTCCAAGCTTAATAAAAGAGGAAAACGCACACGGTCTTCGAGCTTCCAACAGTCTTCATGTTGAGTCCAAAATGTTTGCGTAGGTGGTTATATATTGTTTTTGGAAGAAGCTTCTCTGGTTCGTGAAGTATTGTCCTTGAAAAGTAAAAAGCACATCTCTTTTTGTAACCATTTATTAATATAAAATAACCGAAATACACACAAGTCATGGTAACACTCGTGAAAGCCTAGGAGAACTAGAAAAAATCTGTGGAAAACATTCACCTTCTTGGACTCTTGTAGTTATGCTATTATCTCATTCTTTTCCCTCTCTATCATCCGTGCGGTTTTATACCTCCCCATTTCATCGATGTTATTGTCCTTTTGGGTTTTGGGTCCTCATCTTCGTTGCTCCGAATTTCTGTTTCTCTACAATCATACATTTTGCAGTCTGGTTGGGTTGCGGTTTTGTGTTGTCTCTCGGCTGGAGTCTTGGGGTCCTATAATGTTGCATTTAGTCCTTTACACACACTTAACTTCTACTCATGTTACCACGAACTGACAAAACTTGTAAGCTCATTACATAAAACGGTTTATATTTCTTATTGATATACTCTTTGAAGTGGTCATTTCACTCTACTTTCCTTACTCAATTCTAACATCGTTTGTGTGTCCAGGTGCTGTCTCCAGCTTTCGGTGGAATGACTGCATTTGTCAAAGAGACGGAGCCTCTGCTTGAACGCGGACAGGGCCAGGTTATCAGGCCTGATGAACGTATGTACACCTTGGCTTCCTTTTTATCTCGTGGATACACGAAGCGTTGAACGAGATATAGTATACACGGACAGATATGCAAATGTTTTATCTCGTGAATACACGAAGCGTTGAACGAGATATAGTATACAGGGACAGATATGCAAATGTTTTATCTCGTGAATACACGAAGCGTTGAACGATATATAGTATACAGGAACAGATATGCAAATGTTTTATCTCGTGAATACGCGAAGCGTTGAACGAGATATAGTACACAGGGACAGATATGCAAATGTTTTATCTCGTGAATACGCGAAGCGTTGAACGATATATAGTATACAGGAACAGATATGCAAATGTTTTATCTCGTGAATACACGAAGTGTTGAACGAGATATAGTATACAGGGACAGATATGCAAATGTTTTATCTCGTGAATACACGAAGTGTTGAACGAGATATAGTATACAGGGACAGATATGCAAATTTTTTATCTCGTGAATACACGAAGTGTTAACGAGATATAGTATACAGGGACAGATATGCAAATGTTTTATCTCGTGAATACGCGAAGCGTTGAACGATATATAGTATACAGGAACAGATATGCAAATGTTTTATCTCGTGAATACACGAAGTGTTGAACGAGATATAGTATACAGGGACAGATATGCAAATGTTTTATCTCGTGAATACACGAAGTGTTGAACGAGATATAGTATACAGGGACAGATATGCAAATTTTTATCTCGTGAATACACGAAGTGTTGAACGAGATATAGTATACGGGACAGATATGCAAATTTTCACTCGTTACATCCTCTGTTAAAAGATGACTGCTGTAATTGACTGAGCAAACGTTTTTTAATTCCCCAGTGTAATTACGTCATTCAGTTGTCTAGACAGTCTTGTTTCACACAATGCATATTTATGTAACGCTAAGATGTTTTAAATCTGTTTTACTCTTCAATTCTTTGACTTAAACTAAGTATAGAAAATTAAACCGATCTGTGGACTTAAACCTGACGTTGTTTCGTATTCACGAGATGGCTCTTAGAGTCCTTTGATCTTTGGGTGTGATTTGAACATAGGGAAGATAACTTTACAAAGTATTTACCTCGAGATCAGACATCGGAATATAGAGATAACATAATGATAAGATAAAAAAGTATAAGATCCTATGCTGGTATCCATGGAGGATACTAAAACCTAATCGTAAATATGAAATACTCTTTTAAAAGCAAATTTTGTTTCGAAAACGATAAATAACAAAAAAACAAAAACATGCCTTAGCGTGACATAAATTTGCATTGTGTGAAATGAGAACTGGATGACGTAATGTATTAAATTTGTTTAGGCCTCTAGGGAAAGTCCCGTGCATTGCGCGAGTAAACAAATTTAAAACGTGTAAATGTAAAACATTACGTCATTCAGTTGTCTCTTATTTCAAACAATGCGTATGTGTGTCACAGTCGGAAGATCGGTTTTTATTTTCCATAGTTTGAAGTCAAAGAAATGATGAGTAAACAAATTTAAAACATTACGTCATTTAATTGTGCCACGCTTAAGGCGCTGTTACACTAGGCAATATTTCGTGCAACTTGTCTCGCAACAACTAAAAACCGTGCGTTGCGATGCTGCGAGACAAGTTGCCTGGAGGGTGTTACACTGGGCAATGTTTCTTGCAATTTGTCTCGCTCGACGGTGACGAACAGCGGAGAGGACTGGTACGATTACAAAAGGAGCAATTTCATTGGCTGAAGTCACAAAACGTTGCGACACAAGTTGCAGGAAACATGTTACACTACGCAACGCTTGAAAAATTCGTTGCGGCGTGGCGAGAATCGTTGCGAAAAGTAGAACCGACTTCTACTTCTCGCAACGATTGCGGCAACAAAAAAATTGCGAGAAATGTTTGTTGCAGGGTATGTTACACTGGGCAATTTTTCATGCAACTTGTGTTGCAACAAAATTGCCAGACAAGTTGCACGAAACATTGCCTAGTGTAACACCGCCTTTATACGTGTTTTTAATTCATCGATTTAGAAACAAAATTTGGTTTATTTAAACTTTACAAATGGCAGCGAAACTTCACACATTTATAAACAACATTTACCGGTCTATAGTCTAAGTCCTGAAGAATCCGTTTGAAGTCCGCAGATCGGTTTTAATTTTCCAGTGCTCGAAGCCTTATGAACTGGTCAGCGGAATTACAAATAAAAGTTGCCACAAACCAACCGAACCCATGCATCTAAAGTTAATAAGTGGAAAGCCGACACCTCACACAGAGTACCACCATTCCTATTTTCTTCGAACGGTGGTCAGTGTGGTTTGTTTAACGTCCCCTTCAAGTTTAGTATGAGTTAAGAGGGTGTAGATGGCAAGGTCAGCCAAGGACACGATAATCTCAATTGAGACAAAGCGTTGAGCGCATCCAGCATGATCTTACCAGTTGTTTAAAACGGCAAATAAGAAGCAAAGGACCGCAAACGAAAATGCTGCTGGTGTACATAGGATCTGGAGAGGATCTAGTCAGCCAAAAATAGAGATACAATCAAAGAATAAAGTAAGGCTGATACTACGTAGAACATTTAACGTGACAACACCGTGCTGATGAGACCCAACCAGGTCGAAACAGCTGTCCTCGGTTGCATTTTGGCTTTCAGTTTGGCCTCTATCATGTCGTTGTCGCGTTAAATGTTCTACGTAGTATCAGCCTTACTTTATACTTTGATTTTAAAAAGGCACCTTCACACGACAAACAAAAGTTGGCAAACTTGTGTTGGCGAACTCAAGTTGGCATGTGTGAACGTGACATCAACAGTTGGCAAACTTGTGTTGGCGTGCCTAGTGTGTGAACGTGACATCAACAGTTGGCAAACTTGTGTTGGCGTGCCGAGTGTGTGAACGTGACATCAACAGTTGGCAAACTTGTGTTGGCGTGCCGAGTGTGTGAACGTGACATAAACAGTTGGCAAACTTGTGTTGGCGTGCCGAGTGTGTGAACACGACATCAACAGTTGGCAAACTTGTGTTGGAGTGCCGAGTGTGTGAACACGACATCAACAGTTGGCAAACATGTGTTGGCGTGCCGAGTGTGTGAACATGACATCAACAGTTGGCAAACTTGTGTTGGCGTGCCAAGTGTGTGAACATGACATCAACAGTTGGCAAACTTTTGTTGGCGTGCCGAGTGTGTGAACGTGACATCAACAGTTGGCAAACTTGTGTTGGCGTGCCGAGTGTGTGAACACGACATCAACAGTTGGCAAACTTGTGTTGGAGTGCCGAGTGTGTGAACACGACATCAACAGTTGGCAAACATGTGTTGGCGTGCCAAGTGTGTGAACATGACATCAACAGTTAGCAAACTTGTGTTGGCGTGCCGAGTGTATGAACGTGACATCAACAGTTGGCAAACTTGTGTTGGCGTGCCGAGTGTGTGAACATGACATCAACAGTTGGCAAACTTGTGTTGGCGTGGCGAGTGTGTGAACATGACATCAACAGTTGGCAAACCTGTGTTGGCGTGCCGAGTGTGTGAATGTGACATCAACAGTTGGCAAACCTGTGTTGGCGTGCCGAGTGTGTGAATGTGACATCAACAGTTGGCAAACCTGTGTTGGCGTGCCGAGTGTGTGAATGTGACATCAACAGTTGGCAAACCTGTGTTGGCGTGCCGAGTGTGTGAATGTGACATCAACAGTTGGCAAACCTGTGTTGGCGTGCCGAGTGTGTGAATGTGACATCAACAGTTGGCAAACTTGTGTTGGCGTGCCGAGTGTGTGAATGTGACATCGACAGTTGGCAAACTTATATCGGCGTGCCGAGTGTGTGAATGTGACATCGACAGTTGGCAAACTTGTGTTGGCGTGCCGAGTGTGTGAACGTGACATCAACAGTTGGCAAACTTGTGTTGGCGACAAATGAATCTTCTGTTCTTGGCAACTTTTTCGCCAACATTTTTGAGTTGGCAAACTCGCACAACAAACAAAAGTTGGCAAACTTGCGTTGACGAACTGAAGTTGGCACGTGTGAACGTGACATCAACAGTTGGCGAACTTGTGTTGGCGTGCCAAGTGTGTGAATGTGACATCGACAGTTGGCAAACTTGTGTTGGCGTGCCGAATGTGTGAATGTGACATCAACAGTTGGCAAACTTGTGTTGGCGTGCCGAGTGTGTGAATATGACGTCAACAGTTGGCAAACTTGTGTTGGCGTGCCGAGTGTGTGAACATGACATCAACAGTTGGCAAACTTGTGTTGGCGTGCCGAGTGTGTGAATGTGACGTCAACAGTTGGCAAACTTATGTTGGCGTGCCGAGTGTGTGAACGTGACATCAACAGTTGGCAAACATACTGGCGACAAATGAATCTTCTGTTCTTGACAACGTTTTCGCCAACATTTTTGAGTTGGCAAACTCGCATTTCACTTGTGAACGTACGTTTGCTGCAACTTCAGTATATGCAAGCTCGTTTCACAGGGTCCTCGCTTTTCCTCCCTCCAGAAGAATGAACCCTGAGAATGAGATTGAGGTGTGTGGAAACTTGTTGTGCTATAATACGAGATTGCCGACTTTTTGGAGTTTGCCAACATGAGGTTTTTAGTTGTCCAATTGGGTTTTGAACCTGTAACCTCCCGTTCTGGAGACTGGTACCCTACCATCTGAGCTCAGGGGCGGATCCAGGATTTTGTTATGGGGGGTGGCTACGGGTATATGCCTAAGTCTATAAAATTTTTTATTGTTGCAGTTAAAGAGAAAACTGTTAAAACGAACGGTCTAAACAGGGGTGGCTGGCCACCCAATCCCCCCCCCCCCTCCCCCTGCATCCGCCCCCCCTCCCCCTGCATCCGCCCCTGGAGCTAATCTGGCGGCGGTTTATCAAAATCACCCCTCTCTGAATTGACTGAACTGGCGATTTCCATCAAAGAGGTTAAGAGAGGGGATAGTGAGACCCAGTGAGTTGCAGAACCATTCCAACTGACACAGTTCGTTATTTTTGTTTAGGACGTATTCAACAACTAGTGCGTGGATTCGCATCGGATTGGAAACGTTCAATTGAAAATATAAATCAAGAAATAATGAGATCGTTCTCAAACTTTAAGAACGGAACAGCCATTCTTCAGGTACGTTGGAGGTCTGTGTTTGTTGCATATAGTGTTTTGTTAATTTGTGCTTTTTAAGTATGTCAGGCGACTTGAAAGATTCTAAATAGTGTTCGACTTAACTAAATCAAAGTGTGTTCGTGAATGTGATCGCCTAAGGGAGATGCCAAGCATCACGGAAAAAAGCGCGTAAACTAAATCAGGATTGTTTTCAATTTTGCGTTTGATTTCAGTTGTTCACGAAAACAAAGTAGTATCGACAGCATTTGTTGGAAGAAACTCTTCATGAGAACACATTGGTGGTTTGCACGTCGCCTATGTTAGTGGTCAGAACATTGAATGAAATTTCCATCCTTTGAGAATAAAACTCTATTTTATGCAAACGATTTCTGTTGTTTTTGACCACCAACATGGCTGCCGTGAAAACGACCCATTGAACAGAGTTCTTAGAACCAATAAGCAAGCAAAGACGAAACGTACAGGAGAACGTAGTTGCGTTAGAATTGTCAGTTATGTTATCTTTACCTTACATTTGCATACCCTCTTATTTTCCCAATGTGTTTCCATTTGACAGGCGGCTCTAACGCAACTGATCCAGTATTACCACAGATTTCAGAAAATCCTGTCTCAACATCCTTTCAAGCGGTTGCCAATCCGCAGTGAACTCATCAACATTCATCATGTGATGGTGGAGGTCAAGAAACACAAAACAACGTTTTAAATTACTGGAGGCTTAAACCTGGGTCACATGAGAGTCCACGAGCTGAGAAAGAGACCCTTTTTTAAATATGGCGACAAAAGGTTTAAATCAATCTTCGGAATAACAAAATACCAATGCCGGAAGGAGCAAACGCAAGAAAATGCGAAAAAAGAGCCATTCGCAAATTCAGAGTTCGCATGGCTGTGTATAATTCTGTATAGTTTAACTTTAAGCCGTTTGAACTGTTGGAGAAGGCCGGTTTTCCGGTCTAACAAAGATGTTAGTCAAGTTTTGACAAAAGTATCCTGATGGAAATGAGCCCAGAAATTTCATGCATTCTCATTAGACGTCAACCGCATCATTTGCAGCCGTCCTTTTTACAAACTGAGACTATTTTTATAAGTACTCGTATTGTTTACAATTGAGTCTTGTAATACCTTATATAACTAAAATCTTGCCGAAAGCAAGCAGTAAAATGAGATGTAAAGATGGTAAATGTATAACCTCCTATTTAAACGAATTTTGGACTCGACAATTAAGACTGTTGAGAGACTGTGTGAAGGAGTTTAGTAAGATTATTACGCTTGAGAGCATTCCTAGAATCGTCATTCACATCATAAATCAGTGCCTAACAAGTTGAAATGAACTTAAAGTTTTATTGAAGTTTTGCAGGATCGGCCAGATATGTTTTAGAGAATAAAACGACTTGAATAGCACTAAAATATATAAAGAAGAGAACTTGTATCAGTCATCTTGAGGCTTCTCTAACCTTCTTTAGAATACCTTATTACTCATGCGCGAAGCGGCATGAGGTAAGGTTTCGGCTCCGTTTTTCTTGTTATTATTTTTATTTTTACTCATGCGCGTAGCGGCATGATTTATAAAACGGGCTCTGTTTTTCTTTTTTATTATTATTATAATTTTTTTTTTGGTGTCACGATTTTGCATGCAAATTTATGCACGCATATTTTAAATTGGCACTTCCGGTTCATAGACTTCCTGTTTAGTGACTTCCGGATACTCCCACTTCCGGTAAAACAGCGTTACTGAAGTGTCACGACAGCATCTCCTACAACCCTACTTACATTACTAATGTTCACGTTAGGTATATATAAGACGTAGAACAATCAGTGGCTTCATTGTGGTACAGCCTTCATTTACAAAACATTCAATAGTAAAGAACGCAGTTTGCAGGAACGATGACTGAATGAAAGGAGTAACTTCTTCATATCGGACATCTTCTTATCATGTTTAAAATATGTAAAATTTTCGTACGCATGCGCATGAGCGTAGGCTGCTTGCAGCCTCTTATTATTATTATTTTTATTTTTTGTGTCACGATTTTGCATGCAAATTTATGCACGCATATTTTAAATTGTACACTTCCGGTTGACGTCTTTGCCATTTACACTTCCTGTTTAGTGACTTCCGGCTATTCTCACTTCCGGTAAAAGAGCGTTACTTAGGTGTCACGACAGAATCTCCTACAACCCTACATACATTACTATGTTCACGTTTGGTATATATAAGACTTAGAAAAATCACTGGCTTCATTGTGGTACAGCTTTCATGTCCACAACATTCAATAGTAAAAAACGTGATTTTCAGGAACAATGACTGAATGAAAGGAGTAACTCTTCTCCATGTCGGACATCTTCTTATCATGTTTAAAATATATCATAAAATTTTCTTACGCATGCGCATGAGTAAAGGCTGCTTGGAGCCTCTTGTTAATTTTGATATGCCAGCCTGAAATTTGTACAGAAACAAATTTAAAACAAAACTGCCGGAAATACAATACAGAGTTTTGAAACATGATTTCCTTTGTTCATAGACTGTCCGTCCGGCCTTTTATAAAGCAATGAAAACCTTTTGTTATACCTCCCAACTCAAACGGCTTTTTGATTGGACAAGAACGTGTCACTTGCCATGAGTCAAAAGAGTCTAACTCCCTAGGGCGAACAAAACTCACCAACTCCTTAGGGGAACACTAACTTGAACTTTCGACTAGCACGTGATTAGGTCGTGCGCCTTGAAACCGCGGCAAATTTGTGTGCCAGCCGCAGCCATCTCAGCCATGGCCCCACATAATAATTTTTTTCTATTTTTGACTAGAGGCAAAGTTCCCCGAGCAGGGGCGGATCCAGGATTTTGAAATGGGGGGTGTTTCGTTGATTTATCATTATTATTTTTATACCGTGGTGGTCTCTCGAATAGATCCGATCTATCTGCATTTTTCTATCTCTAGGAGAAGAATGGTATTTGCCACAAGAACCTTATGAACTGGTCAGCGGAATTAACAAGAAAAGTTAAAAGCTGAGTGACAATGTCTGCAATAACCCGTTCATTACGCATGCGCGTATTCACAAGTTTAAAATATGTAATGTGAACTTCTGATAATCTTTGCAAATCGAACAAAAGACATGCGAATCCAATTGAACTCCCCAAAAAAATTTGAATGGAACACAATGAAATGTTAATTTAGTACATTAAAGTGTTTTAACTTCTTATGTGTCCTTTGGGTCACATTCTGTCGTGATTTCGTATTCCGTGATGCAGACAAATAAAATTTACATTGTTTTAATATACTTCTATTTCGCCACACGAAAGCTGCAGAGTTGAAATATGTTCATAACTCAAGGAAAACGAAATTTTCAGTGACGCAGACTTTGCTAAGGAATTTTGCAACACATTGTGGGATAAGTTCTTTCGCTCTTAAAATAGTTTAAACTTTCCATGTCAAAGGTTTGACTTTAATCAAACTTTTTGTGAGTACTTTGCTATATGCCGATCCATTTCTTCGAACCTTTTCGGAAAATTAAGATCACTTAGCTTTCAAGTCTACAATGGCCATCTTGTACGACGAACTACAGAACATAGTTCGTCCTTAATAGATAATTACTGAGGCTCGCAGCATTATTAGGTATATTGCAGGCAGCTGAGGGCGCAGCCCGAAGCTGCCTGCAATATACCTAATAATGCTGTGAGCCGAAGTAATTATCTATTATAATTACTGTTTCTCATCAAAACCCATTGTTTTCTCTCTGCATTGTATCTTCGATTTCAGCCACCCCTTTGGCTGTTGTTTTCATTTTGAATACAGTTATAACAATGAAATTAGCACTTATTGTTGCTACGTATACAGTGTGGTGGCCATTACGTAACCCCCAAATCCTCAGTTGTTGTGAAGTTTATTTAGATAATGACAATTTATCCTCACAAAATCGTATTGTTCTCCCTATACATTATATCCTCGATTTTAGCCGCCCCTTTGGCTGTCACATTGATTTTGAATACAGCTATAACAATGAAATTAGCACTTCTTGTGACTACGTACACTATACAGTGCGGTGGCGATTACATAACCCTCAATTCCTCAGTTGTTGTGAGGATTATGTAACTACGATCATGTGTGAACATTAGTATTGAATTTATTTGTTGTTGACGAGAATGTTCACAAAAATTTGCATACTTTATAACCCAGAGTACTCAGTCAGAGTATTCAGTACCTAGCTCACTTGTTGGAAGCATGGAGGATTCATCGGAAGACGAATCAGCGATTTTTATCAGAGTTCGCATCGGGGAGTGAATTTTTGCAGTACACCGAGGATATAAGTAAGACTAATAATGGGGGATTGGGCCATTTGCGTATCAAAAGGAAAGTTGTTCGGGCATATAAGAATTTGACTAATGTAGATCGTTGCCCGGTTGAACTCTATAAGAAATATATGTCTCATGTCCCAATGGAAGTCAGCGATAACGTGTTTTATTTGCGAGCTTTGCATAAGCCAAAAGGGGACATCTGCTATTACAAAAAAGGAACGGGGAGAGAAACTTTGGGGAATGTGGTAAAGAAAATTATGAAAAAAGGGGGGTTCGGTGGACACTATACTAATCATTCCCTTCGGCGTAGTTGTGCTAAGCGATTGTATGATGGCGGTGAACGTGTACCAAGGTGGGAAAAGGGCGTATAAATGTACGTCATCGACACTTAAGAGGAAAGCAAGTGAAATCTTGCAGGGAACGACTTCAAAACATGTTGGAATTAATGTCGAGGTAAATGAAGAAAAATGTATTAAGGAAGATGATGAACATAAGTGCAGTGAGCAAAAAGAAGAAAAGGGGTTAAAGGAAGACTCCATTGAGCCAGAAACAAGTGAAGTTTGTAATCAGTCCTTGTATGAGGTGTAAACAAGTTACGATTTATAATAAATTGAATATCTTTGTGTTCACATATCTCCTGGAATAGTTTTCTTGTGTACTGTTTATTTTAGAAAGTTTTATCTTCAGTTGTACATTACATAGTGGGATTCCAATTTAAACAAATGTTAGCGGCAAAAATAATAAGGGTAAGACCCAAACGGTCTTTTAATAACGAAATCATCAGGGCGGGATACTTAAACCTGGTAAAAACGGGCTAACTGCAATTTTTTTAACATTGCAGTGTGCACGCTGCAATATTAAAAATATTGCAGCGTGCACACTGCAATATAAAAAATATTGCAGTTAGTCTGTTTTAGCACGTTTAGTATTACCCCTGATAATTTCCCTTGCTAACAAAAAGGACCGCCCCCGTTTTCCTCAGACACTTGGAATCAAAACTCCTAATCACGCTGCAATCGTTGATATAATGCAGAGAGAGAACAATAGGATTTGATGAGGATCAGTAATTATAAAGGTATAATGCGTCTTTTGGCGTCTTTATACTAGACGAACTGCAAGACGTATAACAAGAGGCATTACGAATGTTTGCTCACTTCGTCTTGCACGGATGATGCATCTCTGGTATAAAGACGGCCATTATCTCAGTGAATCAAAGTAAAATTGAGTAAAATTGGACGCTTCGCAATATGTTGGAAAGTATTGAATCCTGACTTTTGAGGTGAAATATTTTTTGAAGTTTAATTCTACGCGACCGATTTTTACCGAATGCCGGATATGAAATGAAAAATACTCGTTGGGTTCCACGAATAATTCAAGATCTTCTACCACCGTCAGATTTTGCGATTCTGCTAGACAACCCGGTTAAAGTTTGTGGGCCAAAAAGAAATATGAAATATATGAACTGCAAATACCCCTCACCAAATCATATGAATATCTGACGAAAAATAGCAAAAAGCGTAAAAGGCTCAAAAAAATCTAACTGGTGTACACTTTCTACTTTTGGCATTAACACACAATTGGCGGCTTCAGAAGACGTCTGAGAATCACTAACCTGCTATGATTTGTCAGGGTGGACTGCTTGTAATTGACTGATTCACTTTTGGCTCCGCCGCCGCTCAACAGAACTGAAGACTGATTTAGAGCTGAAATGTAGGCGGTATTTATCTCGGTCGGTCTGTTTGTTGGTAAAAAATTTTTGTCACGGTCTCTTGCTATCAGAGTTCCTTTGTGGTTTGATTGATTTGTTTATCTAGCCCGTGGCATTTATCTGGGTAGGTCATTGTGTGTAAGTGTTTTATTTACGGAACATTGCTACGTTACGCTGCTCATTTATTAAGGCTGAACTCCTTACTGTGCTGCTTCCGTTGACGTGGTCAGATCATTCTTTTCTCGCAGAAAAAGCAAATAGTTTGCAGAAAGTTCTGCTCACAGTCTTACTTGCTATCGTAGGTAATTCTTCGCTTGACTGATTTGTTTTTCTTCTACTCTGTCCTTATTTCCGTTTGTCGAAGCGGTTATAGGCTCGATTTTCAGCCGTTTGCGGAGTCCGGTTTTCAGATTTGTCAACAATAAATTATTCGATAAAATCGTTATTGATAATTAAAAAAATCATTAAATATCGATTACTCACAACAGATCCTCTTATCGATTTCCGATATAGCTAACTAATTTCTTTCGATTTTATCGATTTTTATTGATTATCAGTTTTATCGGTTGCCAACCTCCGGGCCAAAAGTAAGCTTGGTGCTGTTTTTGTGCCTTGGCTCTGTACTTCATGCACGCATCCCGTAATGTAATCTACAAGACGTTGCAAAGAAGATTTGGACCAGGCTCTATTTTTCGTTTCGTGTTTCCCGCGGGGAATGGTTTTGCTCATTTACTAGGAGTTTTGGGCTACGATAAGAATCTGTTCATGAATGCCTGGATTCCAAAATGGTTGTAAGCTACAAAAAGTCCGTATCTCGACGACTTCCCTGACAAAATGCGTCTTCGGATTCGATGTCGTTGTAAAATGCGCGGGATATAGAATTTTCGGACTGCAAAACTGGAGGGTTGTACAATACACCCAAACTACTTATGTGTGAGTTGAAAAATAATCAAAGGCTTCTTTGAGATCAAACGCTCTAAAATAAGATTTTTCGCCAAATCTACAGAGGTTATGAGTATGACAGGAGTGTAGTATATAGGCATTTATTTTGTGAATAGAAAGAAAATGTTCCATAAAGGAGTATTGAAGGATTTTGCTTTACCTAATCGCGAATGCAAGTTGAATATTTCATCAAGTCAAGTTTCGAGTCTCCGATGGGAAAGTAATCCTTATTTTGCTGGAGGCATATTTGTTGCTAAAAAAATGGAACGATATTAGCAATTATTTATATGCCAAATTATATGCCGAGTGCCCCATTGTCTGCAAACTTGCAAATTTTGGTCTTTTTTGGGTCTGAGTAGATCTCTGGAAAAAAGTAAATGTAAAATAAAATGAGAATGTAACCGAGCTAGCCGAAGTAAAACAGAAACTATATTCTTGGACACGAAAGGTGAAAGAATCCGCAGTGATTACCCTTGACGTGCGAACACATTACAAACCTACAGAGACCTTTCAATACACGGAATACACCTGGAATTTTCCGTTGTAACAGAAATCGGTGTAAAACATGTCCTTTTATCAAAGCACGTTTTACACCTTCTTCTCTACAGGTGAAAAACGACAAATTCGAGATCGCATCTGCTGCACATCCACTAACATCATCTACATGATTCAATGTGCCAGATGCCATACACAATACATCAGTGAGACAAAACGACAAGTCAGCGATCGATTTGGGGAACACAGACGTGCAGTTGAGAAGGCCTTGAAGAAAGAACATCAGGATCAACCGACTGCCGTGTCAGAGCACTTTGCTCTCACCGGACACTCCATCAACGACCTCCAAACCATCCTATTAGAACTTATTAATTCTAATAGAGACATGATCCGTAAAGCGAGAGAATCTTATTTAATCACGTTAGCCAATACACTTGAACCTAATGGCATGAACAGACGCGACGAAATTTAATCTTCCGCATATATTTATTGTTATAATCATAACTAGTCGTTTCTAGTTTTCAACCGTTACTTGTTTATTAGCCTATCATGTGTCAGCATTTTATCTTAGCCCTTTTTAAATATTGTAACCGTTTGTTTCCATCTTCACTTAGCTTTATTAGCCCCTGATGAAGGTTAGTTTTGTCTAACCGAAATATGGGGCAATTAAAAGAAACCAAACAAATTCAGCTGTCTGATCAGCCTTGCATTTTAAAGTTTTATTTATACAGAATCAACTACATCTGAAAGAAATCTTCAAGGAGCCTCCCCTCATATCATATCGCAAAGGAAAATCCCTAAAAGGCATTCTAGGGCTTGAAAATAAATTATTTGCGAACTGCAGGAGTCGTGCAGGCCCGTCAACTGTGAATGACATTTAATGTACGGGCTCCGTTTTGCCTCGCATGAGACTACTGCGCTTCCCACGTTAACTACAGGTTTAAGCACCATTGAGAGCAGAAGATTTACATGTTCAATCTGGGAAGCCGAACATTGGCCTGTGACGGAAACGAAACACATTGACATTAGCTGACATCAGCATCGAAAATCCCCTTGCCCTATTCAGGTTGCGCTAAATGTTTTTGTTTGTTACTGCTGTTGAAATGTCAAACCTTTGGTGCTTTTCATTATTAGATCTCTATAACAATGATCGTTTTAATAAAGAGAAGTATTAATGCCTTTTACGAGTCCTCGTTTTACAAGTCCGCGTTTTACTAGTCCGCGTTTTACAAGTCCACGTTGTACAAGTCCTCCTTTTACAAGTCCGCGTTTTTACTAGTCCTCGTTTTACTTGTCGGCGTTTTACAAGTCCAGTCCAGTCCAGTCCTTAGTTTACAGTATGCCATAAAGAAATATTCAAATCTTCATTTCAGTATTGTGGATCACTGGTCACGCGTGACGGAGCATGGCTGTAACGGAAAAATAACTTCGCTGCACGCATAAAAAATCTAATATTGTTCGGATATGTTATATTTCAAGTAAAATGATATTTTGTTCCTCTTTGTTTCCGAAAATGTGGTAAAATTCTCACGGAAATTCCGAATCTCGCAATGAATTTACAAAACCGACGCGTCAACTTGAAAACTCGGCATTCAAATTTTCAAAAATACTGGTCACGCGTGGCGGAGCATGGCTGTAAGTGCTTTATAGGGACGGACAATTCTTTTCCTGGAAGTGGGGTGGGGGGGGGGATGAGAAATTTTCCTCTACAAACAATCATTTTTAACTCGTGAATACGCGCATGTGTAATGAATGGGTTATCGGTAACGGAGACAGATATGCAAATGAGCACCACTCACTCCTTCCATCAGCTGTAAACTTAGTGACGTAATGCTTTGTTACGAATGCGTTTTGTAACAAGAATAACGTGAATCCAGCGATAACAATAACTAAATTGTTGTAAACGAATATAAACAACAATAAGCTTAAAGATGTTTCGCATTTGGTGTCTTTAATGCAACGTTAAAATCGATCTAAAAGGAATTTTCAACCGAGACATGCGTTTTGATGCGTATCTACCTCGAAGTAATTAAATTTATCCCGTTCTAAGTTAGTGGTGACGGTGGCCAAATGGTGTAAAGCGCGGAAAGTGATGTACTGTATTTTTATTTTTGCGTTTGTCAAAAATCCTTATGTTTAATTAAAAAAAGAATATTGAACCGTGTCAGTGTGAAAACATAAGTTACCGCAATATTGAGTTACGCATTAGCATTTCTTGTTCACGGGTTGGCTCTTAGGAGCCTTTGATTAAATTTATGCGCCTCTGCAATCATTTTTTTTCCAAGAGCACCTTCCTTCAAACATTTTTCTTTTTCATTTTTTTTTTACAGTGCTATCTTCTCTGGTGCTAAAATATTTAAGCTTAAGCTATTTTTGGAAAAAAACTCAATAGTGCTATAACCTATTATTTTGGCCAAATATGCTCCTAGTAATTCCCACGCAGCTACTGGCGCAAATAAAAGGGCATACGACAGGAAATATGCAAAAGGAGTAGCAGGCTTTTTCGCAATTCCACGGTACCGAAGTCCTGATTCTCTTTGACGATGTTACCACATGCCATCATACTCGTACCACCCAGTCTGTGGTACCAGCGGTGAAGGAAGGTACATTGCTGATTTAAAATGATTCCCATCCTATGGCGATGACCCATTAGCTTTGATGGCGATCGGATGTCGTCAAGAAGATGTAGACTTCTGAAACTCGCCCATTTCTTGACAAAATTTCAACATCTAGTGGCAAGGCAAGCGGCATTCCTTGAATTAAAACCCGTTGAGGTTCTGACCTTAAGCCCCAGCACAGCGAAGAGCGTTTTGGCTGCTTTTTGCGAAGGCCAGGTGAAGGAATTGTCTTGTGCAGCCAAATGGAAAGAGACATCTTGAAGATATTTTCAGCTGTATTTGCTTTCGCATCACTGAGCAAAATTTGACTTTCTCTTGCAAACATTTTTTTTATGCATATCGTGTTTGCAAACAATTTATTTTGTCTTTTCAGGCCCTGCAAACATTTTTTTGCCAATATTTCTCATCCCCCCCTCCCCCCCTCCCCTCTCCAGAAAAATAATGGTCCGTCTCTTCGTTTACTGGATGATGCAATGTTTTGCTCACAAAGGATGATGGTAAAGGGGTTTTTCCCGTATAAATTTCGTACAAAATCGAATCAAACTATACAGACTAGAAACAAACTTGTGAAAAGGTTTCGAAATCTCTGTTACTCGACACTTGGAAGGAGTGCAATTGAGACACATATTTAGGTAACATCATTTAGGTAACATCATTTAGGTAACATCAAAGCTCGACCTGACAGTCGGGTCCTTATCGCCTTTGTAGTGTAACTAACAAACCATGAAGCCCGTGCCAAACGGGAACAGTTCAGACAGTTAACGAGCCAGTTCAAACTCTCTGGAAGCGTAGAGGATACTGATGGGAGTCAGTTACTGCTAGAGAGTTGAGGCCAAACGAGAGAGAGAGTTATGAATTCCCAAAGATTCCGATGAAAATTTGAGTGATCTATGAGAGCATGAGTAAGAGAGTTTCGGATCAAACAACAGCGAGTTGAATGAATTTCAACTCCCATTAACTCTCGTTCTCGTTTGGCCCGGGCTTAACAAACGTAAGATAACTACATAAAATGCGGATGTCCGTGTATCGCATATAATGAAAAACAACTACTATTACTGCTGCTGCTGCTGCTGCTGCTGCTACTACTACTACTACTAGACCTACTACTAAACTGAGATTAAAATCAATGCGCTTAGAAACGAAAACAATCCAAAACATCAAAGCTCGAATTTAGTCGTTTGGGTCCTTCTCGCCTCAGTGTAGTAAGTGTAACAAATCAAATGAAATATTTTCGCAACATTTAGCTTTAATACCTTCTAAACTTTCGAAAATTATTTATTTTCTAAATTATTCCCACTCCATCATTGGTCCGTAGCGCTTGTGCCGTCTTTTAATGCAAATTAGATTTTGATCGCCAGTCTGGATCAGTCTGTCACGCGCGAATAGACAAAAAAATATTGTGAACAAAGGATCTTATTCCCAGAAGGTCCGAATTGAGTACACCGCAACGCGTTAGCCGAATTTGTCTATTCACAAAGAGCTGATGCCCGGTTCAAACGTCGAACTTTACATGTGCTGAATCTAATGCAAATGAACAAGAACAATAGAATTTGCTCATTACTCGTGCCTTTTCTCCTTGTTTTCGTCCGTGTTTTCGTATCTACTTTTGTGTATTGCGTTAGATCTGGGTACGAGAATACGCACGCATGCACTACGAGAAATTTTGAACCCACGGTACTTGGGATTCAGTGTAGCGAAACAGATTTGGATTTGTTTACTCGTGACGGATACGGTAACGAGGTAAAGTTTGCCCTCCGTTTTTCTTTTAATTCTTTTTGTTTTCGTCTCTTATTTGTGAATCACATTAGATCTGGGTAAGAGAATACGCAAGCATGCAAGCAGAAGCGATTTTTTGGTTTTAATTTTGGTTTTATTTCAGTTTGCATGTTGTCGTGTTTATACGTAAGTGTTCCCCGTGAGTACATTAATTACCGGTACGAGTATAGGGTACGGTATAGGCTACGAGTATAATGCTGTTTGCATTAGATTCGGCACATGTGAAGTTCGACGTTTGAACTGGGCCTAACTTTTGCAAGAAAACAATTTTTTCTTGGTGGAAATTTTCTTCGAAATACCAGGAAGAGTTGACCATCAAATACATTCGAAAGACTCGGTACGGTTGTCACTTATACTAGTACTTATCATGTATTCCCAGAACAACCAAGGTGTATAACCATACACAATACAATACAATACAATACTTTATTTTTTCACATTTCCATGACATTTTTTGTTACAAGAAAATATATATCAAGCTAAACTAAAATTACTAAAACAATAAGACGAATAACTAAATATAAATACCGTTTGAGGAAATGCATAGCGTCTAAGTAAACCATACAGTTTTCTAGTTAGACACTAGTCTCAGTGTGTAGTATCAATTCACATGTAGACATCTATTACAAACACATAAACACACTCTGCACACAAATAGCAAAAAATAGCGAAAATTAGAAGACGACTGGGGTTGGACAGTATATCTGTTTCGACAATAAATACCGTTTAACTTTTTTTTTTGAAATCAAAATGACTAAGATCTTTGATTTCTTTTGGAAATTTTTTCCCAAGAATCAACTGCTAAAGCTGATGATGTTTTTTCCCGATATTAGTCCTGAAGCGTGCTTTATAGAAGTTACCTCTTGCAGCATATCTAGTGTTACATGTGTGGACGTCACTGGCGTAGCGAAGGTGGTTGTCGAAGATATTGGGAAGTTGCTTTTTATGCCACTGGTGTGAGAACTTGAGTAACTTGAATGCGTAATACCTGTATTACGCGGATACCCTCGGGACCCTCGCTAGTAAGGACTTTAAGCAAAGACGACGTAGTGCTCTACTACGGCTACCGGAAGTCAATTTCTAACGTCTGTCGCTGATGTTCAGCCGTAGTATGAAATTTGACTACGTGAGCGGGATGGTTTAGCCGTAGTCGCTACTACGTCGAGTTTATTTCGCTTCTGTATCCTTTTGTTACGGATTTCTCAGTGTTGAAAGTGTTTCAACGGACCTTTAATATATCCTTTTTAATCAATGACAATGTAATTTTTTTCAAACTTGCCGCCCAAAAACGTGTGATTCTATTCCGAATTTACGAAAAGTTTTGGCGATTGAAATTGAAGTGCCGGCATAGCGAAGCGAAATTCGCAAGTTCTAAAATTTTATCGCTGAAAGTCCAGCTTTAGAAGTTGAATGAACATGATTTTATGCCTTATATATGCGGGGAAACGATTCTACTTATGCTTGAATTTACTTTCAGTTAAAATTATATTTAGTTAGGCGTTTTAATTCGTACTTTGAACACTTAATAGATTGTCATTATTGTGGTTCAAAATGCAGAAAATGTACGCCGGGCATTCAAGTTGTAAGATTCGTTCAGAAATCATTCAGTTCCATACCATTCCGTTCTCAGAAACCTAAATAAAAGAACCTTAGAGAGGCTTTCAACTTCTTAGCCGTCGATACCATTTCGCAAACAACTTCGCATTTCACTGTTCCTCTAGCGCTCACGGACGTCCTCCAGTCCCCTTTGTCACGGTAGCCGTAGCCTGCGTAGCAAGCGTTCCCGTACGAAAGATCCGCATTATGCTCCCACCCCCGTCCGCCGACTTTTTGCTCTCGCCCCAATTTTCGCGCCGCCAGAATGCGGAAAAATTCGTTCGTACGGGAATGCTTGCTACGCACGCAACGGTAGCCGTAGTAGCGTCTTCCGTAGTGATTTGCTTAAAGTCCCTAGTGTCCACTTAGGGACGGACCATTATTTTTTTGACGGGGTGAGGGAAATTTTCACATGCAAACATTTTTTTTTTTCATATGTGGCACCTGCTGCAAACAATTTTTTGTGTCTCCGTCCCCCTGCAAACAATTTTTTAAATCAAAATTTCCAACAAAATTTCCAGTATTAATTAAGAAAATATATTTGCTTCTATTTTCTATTTCGTAAAATGATTCGAGGATCTGAAAATCAATTTTCGCTCAGAAAACTAGCGCCAATCTACAATGTACTGAACATGTATTTTCTGAGTTGTTCTTCCATTTTTAGCAAGGTTGGGGTGTTGATTTATATTTCATATTTTTTACATAGTGAACAAACGTAAAAAATGGTAGACTGGAAGTCTAAAATATTGAAAAAGGAATACCAAAACTGGTTGGCAGTTGGTCACGCCCTGTCACTGATGTTGGATGGGCTTAGACCTTATATCGAGAGGGAAATGAAGGCATTTCATCAGGCTTTACTGGCTAACCTTGCGACTGCACCACATTGCACGTGTCCCAGGCCGACGAAACACGCTTGTGCCTGGGCTGCACAACTGGTGAGGTGCCACAAAGGAGGAAAACCAAATTCTCCAAAATGGCATCAAAGCGACCCTGCAGCATGGACAGATCCTCACCGTGGATACTGGGAGGTAGCAAAGCTTTTCATGTCCGATTTGGGGAACAACAAAGCCAATGTAATAGACCCGAGTACTACAGACTGCACGGGGTTGACCAACCTTATGTTTTGGTGCGATCATTTTCGTGTTCAAGCACACCTTATTGCAGCCGTTCGAGAGACGCGCAACACAAAATGGGGGCATGCTCCGAGGCAAGAGCTCACCGATGCCCAAAAAGCAGATGCTTTGATTGCGATACAGAATCTTCTTCAAGATCCAGAGCTGGTTGCCGACGATGATGCCAAATCAGCCCTTGCAGAAATCAAATTTATGGAGACTGCCTTTGATGCCCAAAGCGTAGAGAGAAAGGTACTAGCTGACTTTCAAGTGGTAGTACGTGATCAGCTGCGTGACATTGAAGGTAAAATCAAAACCTTTAATATGAACTGCAAAATTGCCACCAACACGATTCAGAAGAAGCTATTCAGCTTAGAAAAACGACAAAAGAAAACGATGGAGCTGTTGCAAAGCATCAAAAACAGAATGGAAGAAGATCACAGAAGAAGTTCTTCATACATAATTCAACCCTGGAACCATGCAGAATGGACACTTAAGAGATCGATACGAGTATTTGTTCGAAACCTTCGCAGTGTAAACACTCACTCCCTCTCTCATTGGATATATTTGATAATCCTACTTGGAAGCTTTAGATGTTTGAGCCACAATTCCTACAATGATGGTAAGTGTAAGGTTGATCGTGTATTCTTTTGCGTGTTACCCTGATATTAAAAGGTTGGAGGTTTGACATCTATCTCTGAGGTTGTATCTTGGTTTAAGATCCTGTAATGTAGGCGTTTTTGCCCTATTCGACATCGTTCACGTGGGGTATGGGAAAGGGAGTATGTGCTCAGGTGGATTTGACACATTACGGTTCAGGGAAAAATTATCATACCTGTAGATTGTTTATTCATTGGCAGACTTCGATTATCCAAGCTTATATTGCATAACACGTTTTAACGAACAGTTTGCAAAGAAATTGGGTCTTTCCTTTTAAATCATATTTTTAACTTTGTACCTTAACAATTTCAATTCACCTTTTGCCAAAGACATGTAAAACGTATGCCCCATCACTAGCTGCCGGGTCCATTCACTAAGTTACCTTCACTAAGTTACCTGAATACCTTACCTGTGAATCTACCTTTTTGTTAGGTTGTCCGTTGGAAGATAGAGACGTCCTTTTTGACACCAAAGAATTCAACTTTACAAGCCACCTGAACACAGCCCGAGAGAGCTTTACTGGGCGTCTTTGGCTTTATGATGACTTGGAAGCACTTTTGATGAATTCACAAGGAAAGAACATTGGCGGAGTTGTTGTGGTTGGTGAGCCAGGAGCTGGAAAATCTGCTTTAAGTGCACAGCTGATTTGTTCCCGATCATCCAATCCTTTTATTCACAAGAGAATTATTGGTTATCACTTATGTAAGTATTCAGACAAGGCGACCCAAGATCCTGGTCGATTTGTTCGCAATTTAGTTGACTTAATAGCCAGAAGGATTCCCGAATATGGAATGCTGGTTTTTAACAGTTCGTTCATTGCTGGAATTCTTCAAAAAAGTTGTTTACGTGATCCCTACGATTGCTTTGAACAAGCTGTCGCGATTCCCTTGCGGAAGGTAAATAATGAGCTTCAATATTATTTTATTATTATTGATGCCTTGGATGAATGCTCTTCTGATAGTATTAGTGGGACGCCATTAGTACAGTTCATAAAAGACAATCACAACAGGCTTCCAAAATGGATTCGTTTTGTAATGACGTCGCGTAATGACACCACTGTATTGAAACATTTCAGCAGTTTCCCAAAGGCGTATCTGTCTTCCACTGATGCAAGGAATTTGCAAGACATCGAAATCTTTATAGCCACCAAACTTTTCGAAAATGTGCCTTTTCTTGAAAGGCTGAAAGTTATGTTGGGGTTTAGCAGAGGTGAAGAACTTTCCTATTTAACAAACAGGCTATTGAGTCAAAGTCAAGGAAACTTTCTATTTGCGAAGGAAATGCTCCATTTTTGGAAAGATGACTATCACCATGATGTCGACTTAAACCAGCTTCCGAAAACAATCGGTGAACAATACGAGAGTTACTTGAGAAGGGCTTTTGGATCGAGAGAGAGATTTAAGCCTGCTCTAGCAGTGTTAGAGGTATTGGTTGCTGCCTTCGAGCCTATGCAGATAAATATTTTGTTTGACGTGTTAAGGATTCGGGAGACGATTGACTATGAGTATGAGTTTGTCTATACCTTAAAAGAACTCTCACATTTTATTACATATGGGGCAGACAATACCATAAATCTTTTTCACCTTTCGTTTATAGAGTGGCTTACTAGTGGTGAAAATCTTGCAACCCCATATTATGTAAGTCGTAGTCGTGGTCATGGACGCCTAGCAGAATACTATTTGAGTGTTCTCAAGGCGTCTCAAAATTCTTCAATGGACATTTATCGCTTAGCCCAACACGTTAGTGTTTATGAAAGTGACGAACATTACCTCCACGAATTCAGAGGCATCAAATCGTCTTACGTAAATACCACGGTTGACAAGGAAAACAGGACACTCCTTCATCTTGCTGCCACCAACAGTAACAAGAGAATTATTCAGCTCCTTAGTCCATCATTTCAAAACGTTGACTGTGAGGACATCTCTGGGTTTACTCCAGGATTTGTTGCTGCTATGAACGGACTTTCAGAAAACGTCGAGTTTCTCGTCAGTAAAGGTGCCGACATTGAACACCGAACAAAACCTGCACCATCCCCACGCTCAATTCTCAGTGATTCTATGCTACTAAATGATCCAATTGAACGATCCAAAAAGGCTTTCTGGTACTCGACAATGCTGCACGCAGCGACTGCGGGTGGTCATATTAATGTCGTGCGATACCTACTAAAGATAAATGCTTCGCTGGGTGCATTAAATGGCGTTAACATGACGGCTCTTGAACTTGCGGCACAGAATGGACATTTAAACATTATGCAGCTGCTGTACGAAAATGGTGCACACATAGGTCACGAGTCACTCCAATACGCAGCTGCCGGAGGGCATGAACACGTCGTGAAATTTCTCTTAAAGGCAGGAGTGACAGATGAGTGCATGCGATGCGACGGATCATTTTACTGGCTTCATGGCAAGATTCGATACCAGGCAATCCCGTTTTTTAACTCTACCAACATCAAGGCTTTCATTCTGTCAGACGACAGGTTTAAAATTCATTGTCAAAGTGCACTTCATTTAGCAATAGCCGGAAACCACTTTAAAGTTGTCAAAATGCTTCTTAACCGATCGGATAAAACTGTTAATTGTGTTGACTTCACAGGACGAACACCTCTTCATGAAGCAGTCAGGCAGAACAATATTGAAATTGCAAGACTTCTTATTCAGAGGGGAGCAAGAGTTTCTCAGAAGTGTAAACATTTTCAGAATCTGTCCTCCCCACACTGGTCTAGGGAAAAATGTAAAGGTGATGGTGCATTATACTATACAAAACGTTTTCAGTTAAGCTGTTTAGAAAAGGCAATATACGAGGAAATCATGGAGAAAATTAAAAATAGTCAATTGTACAAAAGAAAGTATCCATTGTTAAGCTCGAAAGAAGAGGTAGAATATGATGAAGATCTCTGTCACTGTGGTTCAACTCCATTTCTGCACACTGCAAGGTACGGTCATGTTAAAATTGCGTCTTTGCTTCTTCGTCATGGTGCCCAGCCACACGAGCAGGATTGTCAAGGAGCCACCCCAGTCCACGTCGCTGCATGTCATGGACATTACAATTTTATCAGATGGTTGATTTCTCAAAAGCTATGTCTTCACATTAATGTTAGAAGTAAAAACCAGTCCACGCCACTACACAGTGGTGCCATTTGCAAGACCAACAAGGACCTCAAACCTTTGATGGACATGGGAGCTAGCATTTATAATACTGACCAGTATGGAATGACTCCATTGCATTATACCGTTCTTAATCCCTTTGAAAAGGTTTCTGAAATGGCGCATTGTACCACCTTTCTGAACATTTCCTTGAATGATTCGTTCAATGAATTTTCCGTTGTTTGGAGTTCAGATAGTGGTTACACATTGGTGAAGAATTCTCATGTCTTTATAAAACGTGGTTTTGTCAACTTTCAATGCCATAAGCTGTTGCAGCTTTCAAAATCCGGTGGCATCTTATACATAAATAAGGCCGATGGAAGAGATAAAACTGCTTTACATCTTGCCGCACAATATGGAGAAGAATGTTCTGTCACGATCTTATTACAACAAGGATCCCGCACATATTTAACTGACAATAACGATAAGACACCTTTAGATATTGCCATTGAATTCGCACCTAATTTAAGTACAGTCACTGACATCCTTTATCAGCGAGAGGCATACTTAACACAGAAATGTGAGCCGGAAGGGACCTTTGTTCTGCACCGTGCCTTTGAGCGAGGGCAAGTCAAGATCGCTTACCATATTCTATCCATGAATGGAAGTCTCGAATGTAAAGATCTCCAGGGACGAACACCTTTACTGATTTATTTGCAAAATGGTGGCAAGTTTCTTGATGTTGTCTTAAAGCAGTTCAACGTAACTGTTCACATCGAATGTGGTAAACCGTTTAACCGTTCCGAGTTCCATTTACTAGCGTTTAGAAAGCCCACTGTTACATCAGATAGTCTTCTGGATCGATATAAATACGATTCACAACGCTATATTTCAAAAGATGGTCCCCTCGAGAAAGCTGTAAAGGCTCATCCTTTAGGATTCCGGTTGATTAATGAATGTCGTGACGCAGAAGGATACACGGTTCTTCACCGAGCTGCCCAAGGTGGAAACTTGCATGCGTTGAAGAAGTTTATATCCTGGGGTGCTAATCCCACCCTCCTGACTCACCAGGGGTACAGCGCCTTAGATCTGGCCGTAATGTCCAGCATTGGTCCATTTCCGTCATCTCAAGCCAGGCATGCCGCGGAAGAAACGGCAGACTTTTTGCTTCGAGCTACAAGGCGCATTTCACGTTTCTATGTTGGGTGCAACAGCAGCAGGTCCAACCTCACAATTTATCACTTGTCGGCTTATGGTGGCCTGAGTGGTTTCGTTAAAACAGTGTTAAGAGATTCAAGTCTGCTTGGCGTTGATGTGAACTGTCGAAATGTACATGATATAACACCTTTGTACCTTGCCAAATTGCACGTTGGAACACACCTCGGTTTTGAGGATGAAGGCGACCCATGGCAGGAAATTGTTGATGTGATTGAGGGATATGGAGGCGTCCTGTCCCACCCTAATCATGAAGTAGAACTTAACTTACTCTATAAACATCTTTTCGCTCACCACTTAGAACCGTTCACCTTGGATCCGTTTGAAAGTCATTACGAGCAATTTTACAAAAGTGACGTTAGCCACTGCAGGGAACATGACTTAAATCGTTACAAGACCGGTACTATGTCGAACCCTTACGAGATAGCAGTCAATAGCGAACTGTTGCGGACAGTTAAGTCAAGAAGGGCGACGAACAGTTCTTTTCATCTGATCTCTCGCAATCAAAATAAACAACAAACCATTGAAACTCTGCGTGATGAAAGGCATGTTCTTTGGAAGCTTTCCCGTCTGATTAAAGATGTCAGCGAAAGTTTTAAAACGATTAACACTACGGTTTTACTGAGAAATATAAATGTTAGTGGTTCAAGCAACCAATCTCTTAAATTGCCAAAAATCATGGAACAACACTTTAGGCAAGACTTTCTGCGCGACAGGGAAGAACTAAATTGGCAAGAGCAAGTTCTTCGTGTCTTTAGATACCAGCTCGGGGCAAGGAAAAGGATTATATCTCGCAAGAACAAACGTCTTAAATACCTTTTGCACAAGCACAACCAGGTCTTTGGAGATACTACAACGTTTTTAAAACTTCTAAAAAAATACGAAAAAAGCAATTTCTGCCTGGAGGAGATCCTCCAGGCCAAACTATTAACCCTCATGTTTCGCACTTACGTTCTTAGATCTCGTACAAGTGACTTTGTAAGTTTAACTGGAAGAATCCTCGAAACAGCTAAATTCGCATCATTACGAATCCCAAGCGAATGGACAACACCGTCAGTAAATGGATGGACTCAAGCTATAAACTTTATTTACCAAAAGGCTACACAGATGAATTTAACCTTTGATTATCTTCAAATTCTAAGTTTAGGACGTGATAAGGGTACGCGCATTCCTCTAAAAGTTGATTTCTTGTATTCGCTTTAGCTGGAAGACAAACGGCATTTAAAGGAAGGGTTCAGAGATTCCCGGCACAAGTCATCCTCCTTGATCACTAAATAGGAATTTTTCGGGGTGTCGAATGGTCCCTGGAAGTTTCAAGGGTTCGCAATATTTGACCTCCGCTCGAATTGCTCGCAAAATTTCGTTTGCTCGTTTGCTTATATTTATCTCGCATGGTTTTCTCAAGTGCACAGATGCTCTGATTCTCGTGAAAGGTTCCTCGAACGCGTGAGGTTTTGTAAATCGTATCTTTGGTGCAGAATTGAATCTTAAAATGCATTTCATAACTTGGGGAAACTGTACTCTTTGCAGATTATTTAGATCTATGAGGATATCCCACCACGAATGGGGCCTGACTAGAAACTATGCACTAGCACTATGCCTGCGGCTATCCCTAGTCACCCATCGGAAATCTCCTTCCCCTCCGGGAGGAGAGCATAAGCGAAACATGACATTCAGTGTACAGTGATGTTACGATTTTACCATTTACAAACGGGGAATTTAAAAACTTTCTGTCAAAAACAACAGATGGACTTTGAGTCCTTCGTTAATATTTGACGAAGGACTCGGCTGAAAGGTTGTATTGTCTTCTATAAATCTATTTATCTAACACATCATGGACAAAAACGACTCCTTTCTCCTTCCGTTTTGGGAGGAAATAACTCTTTCATTGACTAGGATGTCTTTGTTATTAAAGACAATCAAAACTTGGTCGTTGTTGTATTGATACAGGGTTCTAAGTTATAGGAAATTACTCAAATTAGCCAGTATTTGTCTATAGAACAATGTAATTTTGGATACTTTCAAAAATTTAGAGTCGTAATTACAACGAAGCTAAGAAGAAAATTGAGACCCCCATATGTTTGAAAAAAATTTAAATGAGTTGGAATAGATTTCCATGACTGTCATAATTTCATCCGTTTCCAGAAGTATTCAGTGAGATTCAGTCTAGCCGTAATGATTTATGAAGAAAACGTTTGGATCGGGAGCACGTAGAAC
>JAJGOT010000251.1:1045000-1047500 GCA_022457155.1 Cladopsammia gracilis | reverse complement strand
TCTCGTAAAATATATCTTATTGGTACCGTGTAAAGTGCGACGAATGTGAGACGTAGAAGCTCATTCTCGCATCGTTCACAGTGGTAGAAAAGTAAAATGTCAGCGAGTGCTAGAATCATCATCATGACGAATAAACATGACGTCACGAGTTTCATTCGGGCAAATTAAGTTCAGCCCCCCCGATGAAATTTTTCCCGTACGCCGATGTCTAATGTACCTAAAAATTCGAACCTTAGTCGTCTGTAAACAAAAAATCAACATTTTATCTTATTTTCAGGAACTTCAAAAAGAATCAAAGTAAGGAAATGGAAGGCTGAAGAAACAATTCAAGAGGACAAACTGAAATCAGGAGAGATCTCTATTCACTGTAAGATAAGAACTTTGTTTAGCTCATTTATTTTTTTGATATAAATGGTGGCTGGACATGGACAAATACTTTAGTTTGTATTGATTCTGAGGAAGATCGAATTCGGATCTGACTGCTAATTGACTGAGTCTACTCATCAAATTGACATGAAGACCGGGGGATATTGAAGTTTATTCATTTTGTTGAATCGGGTACTGGCTGCTAATTATCTGAACCTTCAATTCAGCACAAGTTTTGCAATGGGAGGAAGGTCTTAGGTAAAAATAACTTTTGACAATTTTAATCTCAGCCACCATTTGGACGTTGAGCGATCGTTTGATTTTAGACCATTTCAGTACGATTTATAATTTGGCGATTCAGTTTACGACTTGTTTTTTATTTTGTTTCGGTGAACATATCTTAAGTTTACGCAAAACAAATGTCAAAATGTAATATAATTGCTTACAAAACTTGACCTACAAAGGAAATACAATTTTGTCTTGGTGATCGCTCAGCGTGCAAGTTTAAACGTTACAGTTATAGCTTCAGTTCTCCGGATGTGGTGGGTGTTTGTAGTTTTAAGGTCGGCACTGACTGTTTATCAACTGCAAATTTCTTATTTGGCACGTCAAATTGTTTCCATTGTCACATTGGCTGTTATAAAATAATTTTTCGTTTTAAAATTATTTCACATTAGTTTACACGTCAAATTACATGTACACTGTACTTGATCAAATTGTGTTATAAAAAGGACTTCCTTTTCCCAAATATTGTTTTATATTTTCCTCGGTAATTTTATACTTTGAAATAGTACGATTTGGTATGAACTAGATGCTCAAAATGAAAGTTTGTATGGTCCACAAATTCGTGAATTTTCCAGATTCAAGATTAAATCCATGACTGTTAATTCAGAAGAGCACATTTTTATTCGATTTAACCAAAGTCTGGCACAATTTGATCTATCGCTAGAATGAAAATGAACACGTCAAATAATTATTTTCATGGTCAAATTGGCGGTTATAAAATAACTTTTCTTTTCAAAATTGTTTCAGTAAATTAAAAAGGCAAATTTTATTTAATTATTTCTCAATTTAACCAAAGTCTCAGGCATTATGTTAAAAATGGAATCAATTGGGGATATATATTTAAAGACACTTGTAGCCTGTCAGTGCCTCCTTAAAATTATTCACACGTTCTCTACATCAAATGATTGACAAGAGAACAAAGGCCTTTGCAAGTTGCATTCTTTCTTTTTCACTTGTTTTTTTCTTTAATCCACGAAAAATTATTCTCGGTTATGGTAGCTTTTTCCTGAGATTGAGTGCCTGTGTTCTCTTGTCTGAATCGTACGTATATTTAGGAGCTTAGTTTATAAAGCCCTGATGTCTGGTATAGAGGAAAGCCGGTATTTTCGATGATCAATGTAGTCCTTGTAAATGATTTAAACCCAAGAGTATCAATAGTCTGTGGAGTGTGATCGTCCGGGTGAGCATAGTTCTGAAAAGAACTGTTGTTGTTGACAATGACCGAGGTTTCGACAACCTGAGCGGAAGTCATCTCCAGAATCATGTGAATTGTAAAGTACTAGTTTACAAAACTACAAACAAATGTTAAAGACAAAAACGAACCTAGCGACAGTCAAGGAGCAGTATACAAGATCAAATGCTGCGACTGCCAAAACTTTGAACATACGACTGGCTGAACACAAACGGGCGATATAAAATGGTGATGACAACAATCACATTGCTGAACACCATTTACACACTAACCATAGAATTGACTGGGACTTTGCCGAATGCGTTACCTACAGTGCGGGCTACTACAAACGACTCTTGAAAGTTGGTTTACTAACTTAGAACAAACACCACTGAACCGATGCCAACAGCTGCCTGCGGCCTACAAACGACTTTTCAACAGAACAGACAAACAATACACTATCAATGCACGGATCGAAACGCACCAATCACTGACTGAAGTCAGCTTACAATTCAGACACATGACTCTGAAGATTACTTCCGCTCTTGTTGTCGAAACGTCAGACATTGTCAACAACAACAGTTCTTCTCAGGACTGCAACATAGATCTGTTATACAGACCAAAAGAAAAAACTAAAAATAAAACTATCCTTTGAGGAAGGAAAACAGATAACGTTTC
>JAJGOT010000251.1:795000-1040000 GCA_022457155.1 Cladopsammia gracilis | reverse complement strand
ACAAGCAAAATCTCTGGAAAAAGACAAAAACTATTTTAACGAAATTATTAAAATTCTTGTTAAAAGTTGACAATAATAGGGGAAAAACGAAAGTGACAAAATGAACTACAATTTTTTAAAATCAACCTTACTGAAAACTTGACAAACAGCCATTATCAAAACAAAGAAAATGCCTAAACGAATAGTAACTTGTGACAAAAAAAATACAGTGACCTTCTAATTACGCTGACAAACAAATAAAATCTTGTAAAACAGAGAAACATCCATAAGCAAAAATGGTAAACAGACAAAACGGCTGTGAATATCCACTATGAAAGTGCTTCGTAAGATTAAACAAATTGAACAAAATAAAGAAGTTATAGCTTACAGTTAAATCACCAATAATGCGAAAAAGTTGAATACAAAACTAACTGGAAACTGGCGTTATAGTTTCACTGACGCTACAGTTTAAAGAATGGTCTTAATTATTTTACTAAGTAGAAAAAATGCAAAAAAATATCATTGAAAAATAAGAGACAAGATACTAACTGAAAACTACCAAATTTAAGTAATTCTTTCTTAGTTACTATGACCTATGTATGAATTTTAATAAATTGAAACTCTTGTGCCTTAAAAAAAGTCTTAACTTAGAGAAAGATTTTTACTCCATCGTTTCGGACCAGTTTGGGTCTCTGTGTGGGCTTTATCATTGAGCAATTTATAGACGTCTCTCAAGCTAGCCTTACCTAAATTTATCTGTCATCATCATCATCATCATCATCTTTATTTAAAAAAACACGGAATCACTTTCATTGGAAAATGCTCTTCCAGTGAACCGTGGACTACTACATATAATAATAATAAAACGTTTAAAAACAACCTTATCCATTATAAGCACAAACTATCCAGTGTCGTTCAGTAGAAAAACAGTACCCCTACTGGTAAAGAAGCATTTGTAAGAAATCAGACATTTTTGCTTCCAGCATTAGGTTGATATCAGTCTTTAGGTTGATATAGGACAGATCTTTTCATTTTTTATTTTTCCGTAGAAATTTTATAGATTTCGCTTTCACAATGTCCTCAAGATTTGCTGCTGAATAGACAAGCTGCGATAGGCCCAAGGTTTTAAGTGTCATGACTTTTCCGAACATTGTCAGGTCTCTTGTGCTCCATAAAGCTAATAACCATACACATTAATTCTAACAGAAAAAACGGGAATAATTATAACTGAAAACTAAAAATAACGAATAAAATTTAAGCTGAAAAAAAAATCAGACAACATGGCACTTTATGATAATTGTTGCAACTATTAGGAACTGAAAACACTTTGGGTACATAAAACTGATCGATATGTCGATTATTTGCCTTAACAAACAGAATCGCCTATAAATTTAAACTGAATAATACCAAAAGATCCTTATAAGTAAAGGTTTTTTAAAACATTTTGTAGTAAAATCTAATGGGATTAAAACGCGACGTTTCGACCGTTCTACGGTCATTATCAAGGAAAAGTGAGGATAAGAATTTACATAAGTACTAAATATATGGTTGAACAAAGAAGTGAAATATGAAAAACGGGGTATTAAAAACAATAAAAGAATGCAATAAGAAAGTGCGAAAGTTTTTACATAGTTTTAATTATTTCTTATTGCATGCTTTTATTGTTTTTAATACCCCGTTTTTCATATTTCACTTCTTTGTTCAACCATATATTTAGTACTTATGTAAATTCTTATCCTCACTTTTGCTTGATGGTGACCGTAGAACGGTCGAAACGTCACGTTTTAATCCCATTAGTTTTTACTACAAAATACCAAAAGAGACAAATAAACGACTGAAAAAACGCAAAGTTCACCAGATTGGCAAATTTGATTTCTGGATCGCCTGTCACGAAATAACATTAGAATTGATGAACTGTAATCCACTTCCATCTTTGTAATCCTGCACTTTATCCTAAACCAATTGTTCTGTTTTGTTCTGTAGAATCGTGTTATCCAATTTAGTTGTTTATTTGTTGGTATTTGGAAATATAACATAGAAATTAGGAAAGAGAAATTGCAACATTAACCTAACTCCCTTATAACAGACAGACGGATAAAATCACCTTGAATGTTTATTGAAAAGTCGTTTCCTAACCTCAGAAACCCCTGGTGAAAATTGTCACAGGGAAAAAACATTCGGTTATCGAACTGAAAACTAACAAATTGAACGGCAGATTAATCCACGGTTTCCACTGAGTATCAAAAACTGGCCTGTCAGATTTTCCAAAAAAAATATGTTTTTGGAACCGTAGAGGCTAGCACCTTACCGTAAACGAATAACTGAAAACTCAATTCTAAAATTCTCAGTTATAAAATGATAAAAATCTAACAAAGAATTAAAACTCTTATAAAACTAAAGTCACAAGACACAATTAAAAGAGAAAACAGGTGGCATTGCCTTCATGCACGTTTAGGTTATAAATTAGAGCTCAAACAAACAGACAACTTACAATTTTCACTAAAAATTGCTTAAAATACTTATAGGAAACATATAGGCAAAATTAGGCTTTCTATTCTCAATCATGAATTACCTTAAAGGTGAATTACCTTAAATTACCTTAATGAATTACCTTAAAGATACGAGGGGTCATGTAGCAAGGACATGTCGCAGCGATATGTAGCAGCGACAAAAATTTGTGTAGTACACACTGAGGGACACTACACTCCCTGCTACATGTCCTTCAGTGTGTACTACACAAATTTTTGTCGCTGCGACATGTCCCTGCTACATGACCCCTCGTGTCTGACCGCCAAAGTGGCCTACAAGTGTCGTAACAAATAAATGCTTGAAAAATTAACGTGACAGTACAAATTGAAGCTAAATCGCCTATATTGTTCACTGAGAAATTGTTTTGTTACCTTAGCAACCATTAATTTTGTGTCGAGAAAATGACCTGAGTATTACGGAAAAACAGTTGCAAAAGGCCTGCTATAGACGTTTTGCACGGCAGCCATGTTGCATGGCAGGAACAATGAAAATGTTTTGCATTAGAAAGAACATTCTTTCCCATAGGGAAAAGAATCTATTGTTCCTGCCATGCAACATGGCTGCCGTGCAAAACCTCTATTTTCGCTAAGAGAGAGACAAAATGTGAACTAAAGACAATAGATATGAAAACGTGTGTATCAGCGTCAATATCTTCAAAACAGACAAATAACTGTTACGTTTTACAAATTGACTAGGAAAGTGTTAACCTAAAAATCCTATGTGATTAAAACTTACAAATAAATAAATGTGGACTGGGCTGAAAACTAACAAATCCCTTGTCTCAACTTTAATCTTTAGTTTGAAAATGTGGAAAAAGTCTGTTTTTGTCTAATTGTTTTTACACTGTCAAGCTACAAAGTTACTACATGTCCAGGTGATGCTCGAAATACCAAGTCTGTTGTGATGTTCTTTAGTCAAGCCTATCGTGTTGTTGTTCTGTATCAAGTATATTCTTGGTTTGCACATGATGTCATACCAAGTCTGTTATGGTGTTCGTTAGTCAAGTCTATCGTGTTGTTGTTCTGTATCAAGTATATTCTTGGTTTGCACATGACGTCATACCAAGTCTGTTGTGATGTTCTTTAGTCAAGTCTATCGCGTTGTTGTTTTGTATCAAGTATATTCTTGGTTTGCACATGACGTCGCAAAAACTGACAAAACCCACAAATCTTAACTATACATCCTACAAAGCTGTTTCTAACACGATGCTTTAATGATATTACTCCTGAAACAGTATGGCACTATGCTAGGAAGGGCGGTGCATAGCTACTTCGTCTAAAGTTACAAAAATTTATGAACAATAGAAATAAATAATAAGAAGTGCAAATATATGATATTAAATATTAAATACTAATGGTTGTACAGTAGGACCCAAGGGTCGGCAAAGCAACAGACTTGAATTCTTCAATGCTCGTCAGATTGTCACCTAGTGGGACATTGTTCCAGACTACTATTGTTCTAGGATAAAATGAGCACTTGTATAGATTTGTATAGCATTGGCATTGGCGATGCGGCTGAAGATTAGGTAGCCTGGGTGCTCCAGTTAAAGCTATAACATCGTGCGGAAACTTGATATTAACAAGACCTTGATTGATTTTGAAAAACAAGGACACTTGTGATAGTAACCTTCGCTGCTCTAAAGATACCCATGGCCGCCCTAGCTGATTTATCATAAAAGAGACGCCACTATATCGTAAAAACTCTTATTCTTCGGCCATTTCAACTTTAACAGAAATAAAATACACACTGCGGTTATAAACATGACAAAACAACGCATGTTGTAAAAAACTTTGATTTATGACTTGACGTTTCGTATGCTTCAACATACATCTTCAGAAGTGACGGTTGGATATAACACAATAAAATTTAAATGCTATGGAGAAAGACTGGAACCTAATTTAAAAGAAATGACAATAGTGAAAAAATGATAATATACAGACCTATCTTAAAGTCTGCTAGAAAATATAAACATATATTCAAGACTAGTAAAGAAAACGTTTCTCACTACCCACATATATTTTCATTTAAAGCTGGTTTTAAATCCTTAATCAATAATGTATCCTTAATTCTACAATGGATATCCGATCTCCTAGTTGTTAAAATTTCAAAACGATCCCATTTAATGTTGTGGCCCGTTGAAGTCATGTGATCTGCAATGGCTGATGCGACTATATCTATATCTATATCTAGAGTAATCATTGAAGGCTAAACGGGCTGCCCTGCGCTGCACCATTTCAATATTGTTAATGTTAAGTTTTCTGTGGGGGTTCCAAGAAAGAAAAAACATATTCAACTTGAGGTCTGACTAAACTAGTATAAGCCGTCTGGCTTTAATCTCAATACTGCATTCGCTAAGTATATGTCTAAGTTGGCCAAGAGTATTGCTGGCCTTCCTGCAAAAAGTATCACAGTTATAAGTGGAGATTCCAGCTGCGGTTGTTGGTTATAATGACACAAGGTATTTGGGGGAAGAAACTTTTTGAAATGGGTATACCATTCATTTCATAGCAATAGGAAAGTGGAATTTTCTTGTTGGTAATACCTAGGTAGAAACATTTCGAGAAATTAAAATTGAGTTGCCAGGTGGTGGCCCAGATATTAATTCAATCTATTTAGGTCCTCTTGTAAGAAAATATGATCCTGTAGATCTGTATCTCTATAGATAATACTGTCATCAGCAAATAAACGAATCTGAGAGTTAATATTATCAGAAATATCATTAATGTATTGTAAAAATATTATCATTGAGCTATTTATAGAAGTCTCTCAAGATAGCCTTACCTAAATTGATCTGCGCAATGTCATTTAATAGAAAAACAGTATCCCTACTGGTAAAGAAGCATTTGTAAAGGAGTCTAGATTTTGATACAGGCCAGATCTTTTTATTTTCTTTTTTTTTTCATTTTTCCGGAGAAATTTGAAAGATTTCATTTTCACAAAGTCCTCAGGATTTGATGCTGAATAAACAAGCTGTGAAAGGCCCAAGGTTTTAAGTATCATGACTCTTCCGAATATTTTCGGGTCTCTTGTCCTCCATAAACATCAGTTCTGATCAGTTCTATATTAGTTCTTCCTCCATACACATTAGCAGGGGCGGATCCAGGATTTTGAAATGGGGGGTGAAATTTTAATAAAATATTAATAAAATATTATTTATTTGAGAAATACTTTGGAAAAAAGAAAGAAAGGGTCTCAGAAAAGGGAGGTGAAAATTCACCCATTTCCCCCCCTCCCCGGATCCGCCCCTGCATTAGTTCTAACAGAAAAAAAGGAATTATTGTAACTGAAAACTTACAGAATAAAATTTAAGCTGAAAAAAAATTCAGACAACATGGCCCTTTATGTTAATTGTTGAAACTATTAGAAACTGAAAACACGGCTTTAGTGGGGACATAAACTCACAAAATGTCTATAAGATAATATGATCGGTCCTGTGAAGTATTGATTTCTCTATAGATAATACTGTCATAAACAAATTAAGGAATCTGAGAGTTAATATTATCCGAAATATCGTTGATGTATAGCCAAAAATTACAACGAAACAGACAAATGGCCTTGTAGTTTAAGGTTACGGTATACCTTCCGGAGTGCCGCCAGTTTAACAGCTCTATAGCGTCTCGAGATTACTCTTAACTATATCAAATTAAAGCTTGTAAAAGTACCTTTCTCATACAATGAATTGTCGATTCTTTTACGAATTCTAAATGCGAGCGTCTGAATCAGCTTTTGAAAGCTACAACTCAAAGCGATTATTATACTTTGCCAATTAGATTTATTCACGGATTTTCGGATCCGAAACGCTAAAAAAAAACGTGTCTGCGTTTTCCCATATTCATTTTCAGTTATAAAAAAACTGGAGTAATCGTGCGAAATGGCTCCAAACGAAGTTTTCAGCAATTCAAAATTTCCTGAAGCGCTTTTTTGTTACATGTTAACCTTGCTACTGTCCAAATTTGAGGAAAGTCGAACAAATTCCCTTTTAGTTGTAGCTCTTTAAAGTGTCCCCTACAAGCTAAAAATTCACTTTTAGAAAACAGCGCTTTAAAAGATACTGATCGCGCGTCATAAACAAACTTCTGGTCAAAACGTCATACCGTCATTTCTCCGTCAATTTTCATTCTTTTTCGATATCTTTTTTTTAATAAAAGATAATTCTGAAACCTTTATTTTGACCTCCGAAAAAAAAATTCGAGAAAATGGTCGATCTGAAGGTACTTAACTTTAATGAAGTAGGAAATCAACTTCACAAATAATTATTAATTTCTTACTAAAAAATGATACATTAATATTCCAAACATTACTCTCGCTTCAATGCCCTTGTTAATATGGAAAATGGTTTACTACAGTCAAATGGCCAAACAATGGGAAATTGTAACAATGCTTTATCGTTCTCCAGTGAAAGGTCATACAATTTACCTACTATTTCAGTTCAAACCCGCTACCGAAGCAATTTATATTTCAAAGAAAGATCTCTTCGAACAACTGAAAGTTGAAGCAAGTAACTGATTGCTAATATCAGAGGAACTGATGGAAACCGCACACAGGCAAAATTTAATAGAAAAAGACGACAAAAGTTACATGTATAATACAACTCAGTTGATACTGAATAAAGAAAACATTCCCTTAATTTTTTACCCAAAATTCGTCTTGATTACTGTAAGTTGTAATCCCTAATATGACATAAATCGGATGTAATACCTGAGATATTTTTCCTAACACGCACAAAATGGCCCATGATATTCACTGAGATATCCCTTATTGAAAACAGATAAAGAAACCCTTATAGTCAATGTCCTCTGAGAAGTCGTTTTGTAACCTTAAAACCTTTACTGAAAACTGGTAAACCCTGTTGAATTGCATTCCTTAACTACTTTTACTGAGAAGTCGCTTTAAAAAAAATTAAAATCCAGTCTTCACTGAAAATCAAAATTTGCAAAATGGCTTGTATATTCAAAACTTAACACGGGGTAGTACGATTTGCACGAATAAAATGATTGGTCCATAAATGAATTCCTTATTGACTTCAGTTTTACGATTGATATTGTTAGTGCAAAATGCATCAATAAGAAAAATAGGTCCGCAACAGGTACATATGTCTACCCGAAGGTATTGTTTGGTTTCTTCTAGGCAATTCTCAAGCATGACGCATTCTTTGGACGTTTTTTACAGCCATATGTATACTTGAGAGCAATAAATGGCCGGATATTTCTACTTGGAAAATAAATCTTATCTACTCCTACTAACTCTTGATGAAAACTTTGAAACAAATTCAGTTTAACATCCTTGCTGACGACATTGTACGATAGTCAAATGTCACAACATTGAGAATTTGTGATTCTACTTTTACATTAATCCTTTAAGTTTAAATTGCCTAACTTTCCCTGAATACATTTGCAACGCGAAATGTATAGTTGAAACAATGCAGTTATTCGATTTCGAGGCTTCATTCTTTTTGTGCTATCATATAACAGTTGTTACTGGAATTTGCTCGTTAAACCGCGCGGCGAAGTTTGTTATATCTGTGTTGCACTGCATCTTGAATACGAGTTAAGAAAATTATGTTCGAATTTGGCGACAATAAAAAAGGTTGAAGAAAAGATAATCTTTGAGCTGCGCTTAAAGTAAAACTTGTTTCTCTACCTCTTTCTGGCTTTGTTTAAGTTGGTTGTCTTTCTTTTTTCCTTGCTCAGTTGATTCTGACATTTATAGTTTCCTTGTATCCTGCATAGAAATAAACAAAAAAATATCAATAAAAGCTACCACGTTTTAGCCACCGTAAAAATATTCAAAAGTTAACGTTTCGAACCCTTCGTCAGAGCGAATCACAAAGGGCTGACGCTTATTTCACGAATAGCCGGGAACGAAATGGAATGCAAATGACTGAACGGCTAAACCGCTCGAAACGTTACCTCTTGAATTTACCTTCCAATGCCTAATTAATTTACCTTATCAACTCAACTAACTCAGTTTTCATTCTTATATTTAATCCCCTACTACAGAAGTTACGGAAGATATCTATTACAGTCTATCAATCAACTCACCTCTTTAAACATTATCATGTCGAAGTTGATGGAAGCTCTGCTGTGAGTTTCTCATTTCTGTGTTTAACCTAACAAAAGAAAATTATCATGTAAGTATAAGTATTGGCTGGGTAATGTATCTATCTAATTAGAGAATCGCAGGCCGAAAATAAAACGGGGCTGAAGTCTCCACCCACACCCTCCCTGGTCTAAATTTCTTCCGAGGGAGATGTGTTGTCTTGATCTCATAACACGTACTGACATTTACTGGGACAAAAGATATGGTCTTTTCACCCGTTTAATCTTTCCAGACTACGATTAGTCTCTTTATTTCTTCCAGGGATAGTTGCGAGGGCGAAACACCCGAGACTCGTTGGAGGCGATTCTGGGCAGACAGTTGTTGTCTATTTTTTTCTGAAGGGAAAGTCGCGCGAGTGAAAAACGCGGGTGAGTCACGTCTCCTCGCAACAGGTGACTTTTTTGCCTTCTCGCGTGTTTTGCTCTAGTATTCGCTAGACACGAACCCATAACACCTACATCTAATCATGATATGCTTTACCGAATCTCACCTCCAGAGAGAGAGAGAGATATGAATTATTATTATCATCATGATTATGTATATTATAAGCGCTCTTACGATTTTTCAGTCGCTCCCGACTGAGTCGAGTCATAAATGACGGCGCTTATGATAAAGATCATAATATCGCTAGTAGGTACCAAGCTAACTGCCTGTCAATTCCCTCTACTTCCTTGTCCGTGTCATAAAGAACCAGTTTTGTATCTCGGAAAGCCCCCATCCTCCCTCCTCCTCCCCCCCCCCCCCTCTTCCCCCTCCTCTCCCCCCTCTAAAACAATAAGACCCGAAGTGCCGGAAATTGTTTTCAGTCTCTAAGATTTTCAATCTGCCTGCGCAACACCCTCCCTCCCCCCCCCCCCCCATTTCCCCCCTTCCTCTCCCGACTACTGAGAAATGATTTGCACTTTTGCTTTTCCATAATACAAAGCAATATTGCGGAAGAAGAAAAGTAAACAGAAAAGCGGTTATTTTTATAACATATACGTACCTTATGAATCGTGTGCGTGAAGACTGATCACTAGGTGAAACACCGTATATAAAGTCTCGGTTGTTCAAAACTCGCTATTCCTCAACCAAACTTGCGAGGACACCTGCGCAAAGGGGAAATAATTATAGGCATTAAACATTAATAAAACCGCTCGTGCTGACCCTGTGAGCTGAAGCCACAAAAACATGGATTGATATCCTAAAGACTTTTTAAAAGTAAATTATAATATAAAATTAACAAACTGCGATCTATTTTGCCATACTTTACAATAGCAACACATCAGATTTTGTGTACAAGACTGATAAAATTGCTGTATTTCGCGTCAGTCTGTGTGATTTTATCTCATACCATATGTTTACTACACACACGATTATGTCAGAGGCAATTGTTAATTAAAGCTGGAATTTTAGTTGTAGACTACTAACTAAGTAGCATCTTATAGCGTCCAGAGTAAATTGACCAGAATAAAATTGCTATATCGCGCCAGTCTGTGTGAATCTCAAACCATATACAGCGGTTATATCGCTAATGCACATTTGCATAAGATGCAATTGCATAAGATGCTGAAATTTTAGTTTCAGACTCACAAAGTCGGACATTTCTTAAAAACAATCCTCAATAAATGCTGCAAGAAAACTATATAATTAACAATAGATTTTTCGTCACCTAAAGCATGTAGTTGTAGAAAGTTATCGTCATTCATCCACGTGTTGAATCTTCGCTTCAGAAAATGTTGCGCTCTGCATGCTAGGGCAGATGACTTTGTTCCTCATGTCGAACAACATTAAAGTTATTAAAGTTTCGTTTGCAATCGAAATTATCTTTCAAGATGAAAATAATTCCTTCAGCCTCCTTCGCTTTCCTCGTGGTGAAGGTGTGAAGAAATATATGAATAATGAATTGTTAATTAATCCATGCATTTTAAATTCAAATAAGAATTATTTTTAAAAACATATTTTTAAAACCATATTCCACAGGCCAACGAATAAATGGAAAAATCACCTGGGGTATTAGTCTTTTATATGCATTAATATAAGGTTTTGTTTTGTTTTTCTAAAATCCAACATTTTACCTTTTGTGGTGCAGTGACCTCGGGGGTAGCCCTAAGTTATTGAGGGGTATGATTTTGGACATTTTTGGGATTCCATAATCGTTCTCGGTAAATTCTCGTGTTTTCCCGTTACTCTTCCACACAAGTTCGTAATTCCCAAGAGACTAGCTTCTTTGTAAGATCGGGGTATGTCGTAGGCAGTGACATGTAGTATATTGTTAGCTTGATGTAATTACCGAGAAGATGACGCAACTAGCAGTTTGAGATATCTGGTATCTAGCTCGACGCAAGTTGCATTGTAGCTGTACAAGAAGGTGTATTATAGTAGGTCGCTTTTGACTCAACCAGGACTCAACCGAATCGGTTTTACTTAGTGGACTTAGTGCGATTCTATTTGTGAGGGCCGGTATTTTGAAACCTCGGCCTTAACGGTTTGTTGTTGTTCATGGAAAGAAAATTCCACAGGGACACCCAACAATAGCATTTAAGGCTCAATTTCTTATCTCAGTAGGTTTCTAAATCAGTGATAACCTTACTCGAAATTGTGTAAGCTCTCAAAAAAAGAAAGAAAAAGAAAACCGCTTTTCTTTCTGTATTATAACTCTATTCCCAGGGAAACATTATAGAAGATTTCACTTATCAATCGATTCTTCCCACGCATAGCGAAAATACTTTGGTAGTATGAAAATTATCTATGAAACGTATATCTGTACACATTGAATTCACTAAAACTTAAAGTACCTAAACTTATCAATGAAAAGGGGGTGAGGTGGGGGTTTAACCACTCGCTTAGACTCTCCCTACTCTCCCCCCCCCCCCCCCCTCCCCCACTAACTCAGTTAGTTTCGTGTTATTACGGGTCTGTGTGGGTAAAAAAAAAACGCGAACTTGGAAGACTGACCTAGCCTCCTACGCAGACGTCCTTAGGGCTCGTCACGTAATCTTTCCTCCCCCACGAACGTCTGCTGAAACGAGCGGTTAAATTCCATTCCTTTTGTTCGCAAAGATCAGCTGGAGATCACGTGCAGATTGCTGGAGGACCAATCGGCGTCAAGTCATTGTTTAATAAAAAGCCAATCATAAGCTGTGTTAGAACAGGCTCCCTAGACCTGGCGACGATGAATTTTCCTGCGAGTTCATTCGACCGCTAAGTTTATTTATGAATGCGAAGTGATTCCAAATCCTTGCTTCATGTATGGGCGAAACTCCGAAAAAATCGTCGGAAATAACTGCTTTCTCTGTAGTATTCATTTGATTCCTACTGGGAGAGTACGAGTGTTCAGCAAGAGTTCGGTGAACATGTCAGGCGTTATTGAAAGCGCCGTGGAAATAGATGTAAGTGTGTTTTCGTCGAGTGACCCGTTCGTCTGCACCAAGTACATCCAAGTGTAGCAAGCGGTTACTCGGATTAAGAAAGGAGTACTAAGAACTGAACGACTTCGCTTGCTTCGCTTTCAATTTTGCTTAAAGAGTGTATAAAAGTAACCACTTGCATCTGTAAGAACTAAAAAACAGCTACCATGCTGGAGATTCAAATATTTCAAACCGGAAGCAATGACGCCGTACTTCTGACAATGGAGGTACTGCCTAGCTCCGAGAAACACGTAATAAACTCTGAGGAGAGCTAAAAACCATTGCAATATACCACTATTCCAATATAGACCGTGACTATCGCATAAGACTTGGATCTTACACTCTTTTAGCCGTCTATAACCTCTCGTTGATAAGGATTTAAATCGACGATTTTAATGACATCTCACACACTCGTCACGCGTGAAATTTCCAAAGGTCCAAAGTGCACACTTCCTTGCTTTGGAAGTGCGCTGTGATTGGTCTATGTTTTTAACCGCTCGTTTCAGCAGACGTTCGTGGGGGAGGAAAGATTGCGAGACGAGCCCTAAGGACGTCTGCGTAGGAGGCTAAGACTGACCGCCCTCTTTCTCATTTAAATAACGGGGGCAGCGTACAGTTCGTACTGAGAACCTGGTTTTAGGGTCGTTAGTGGCCAAATCCCATTTTTTCCCAGTGCAAAAAAAAACTACTCGCGGTCTAGGCTAGCCGTTGTTGAAGGTAGTGGTCCTCCTCATTCGTGAAGGACGAACACTGCACGCACGTGAATCTCACATACCGAAGTGGTCAGAAAATAAGTGATTAAGTGATTGACCAATCACAGAACCTGCAGACAATCCGATAAACCAATCAGAACTCGAAGCAAATACATGTAGCCGGCGCCAAGCGCGGGAAAACGCGTGCAAGCAAGTCATGATTGGTTTTGGTTTGATTTCTGATTGGTTGAGAAAGTGGCGCGAGATTTTGTAGCCAATCACAAAGCGTAGCAATGCAAAACCAAAGCAATTACGAAATTACTTTCGATACTCAATTAAAAAACGCTCTATCCGGTATGAGTTATGAATGCTTTGTGTTTTGATTTTTTGTGAATTTATCTTTGTTATCAGTGGACCGGATAGTCAAACACGAGGCGCGTGTGACGCGGTAGGCAAAGTTGTACACAAGCCACAGGGAGCCCACTCTGCCCGAGCTTAACCCGTAGTATGAAACAACTTGTAGTATTACTTCCCCTCCCCCCGGAAGCGATGCTAATCCATCGCAGGTTTATCCGCAGAATTTTGTCTCCGGCACCGCTGCTACCGCGTGGAGCAGTGCTCTTTGTTAATTTTTTCGTTATTTCACTTGTATAATTGATATTTTCTCTTGTTTCCAACAGGTTAAAGTGTGAAATAAATGTGGTCAAATAATTTCATCATTCGGGCTCCGCGCTCTCTACGTACGGTTAGGGCGCATGCTCGAACCCCCTCCCTATCCTTTCTAGCGCCTGGTACAGTCACATGACTGTTTGATGCACAAATGAAAGTCAAGTTGGTCTGCATTATAAAACAAATCTTTATTTACAATTCCCTTTTAGAGAGGAAAAATATACTTTCGATGTACAATATTGTACGATTTTAGTTGATTGGAGTTATGAGTCCAAAAGGGCATGGATAATGAAAAATATAATAAACTGAATGAAAACTCAAATATTTTGTCCTTGCCCTGAGATATATATATCAGTGCTTTAACACGGAAGTCATCCATTATTGCCTTGCTTGTCATAAATTTTAACCACAAAGTCGGAAACGATGTCTAAGCATGAAAGATTTGAAACCATTTGCACACAACTGACAAAAACACCCTTACCCCTCCTGCCCTACCCTACTAGCCACCACATATGCCGACCGTCAAAGTTTATCTGAGAACTACCATTTCAATTTCGATAGGTGCGTCACTTTCGGCCGTTAGACTTCCTGATTTTATCGGAGTGAGTTTCATTTTGAGCTGCGAGTTTCTGTAATCCGGCCAAGGATCATCCTCAAAATCTTCTTCGTCACTAATAAACCCCGAGGATTCCGGCCCCGGGCTTCCCCGGCTATTGACACTAAAGATCTTCTCCATGCTGCTCTGGAATCGCTTCAATTTTCTCTCCGAATCACGTGACATACCCAGACGAACAAGAATTCGTCTCAGGCCTCGTCGAATTCTTGAAGGGAGACTACGAACCCTGGTGGACAAATGTTAAAACGGAGAATTAAAACAGTGAATACTGTAATAAGTTATGCATCCGTTAATTCCAGCAATGCCCATCCCCCTCCCGGGCAATAGTCGGGCACTTGCTCACGTTCGAATCCCGGGGGTTGGGCATTAATTAGCCTGCCCTGGCCCCTTAATGTACTCCATTTCTGACGAGAAATTTGTTGCGAACTTTCTCTAATCGATTTGGGAAAACACTTCTCTGTTGACTTAGTTTGCCATCAAATAACTTTTGGATGAGTCTAGATTTGAAGAATTTTCCTTCTTTTTTACCATACGCGCGCAGCATTTTTGTCCCCATCATGGGGCAGTTGCTAATTTGTTTTACAGAATGTTAATGTCCGGGGATTGTCTCGTGGAGGACATGGGCACTGCTGGAATTGATTGACGCAGAAGATCACTCCGACGACTGTTGTCTAGCCTGTTTCAAGCTCTCAGATAAGATGGTAAAAGGGCGGAACAAACTACAATGGCTGACTGACAGGAACGGGGGGGGGGGAGGGTTAGTTTCTCATTGCAGACACTTTCATCTTTGCCCCACTCCGCCTCTTATCCTGGGTGCCACAGGATTTCTCTCTCTCTTTTTCTTGATGCACTCGGGGCCGTCTACCCTCGGTACCAGAGGTTCTTTTGCAGCAAGCGTTTGTGAGAAGTCGGCCGACAACGAGGGACGAAGACACGAAAATATAAGAGACGTAAGAGGCGTGTAATGAGAGAGATGAGGGCGTGATAAAAGCTTCTGGCACCTAGGATATGGGCCATCCGAATGCCAAACAAGGAACAACCAACTACAACAGCCTTTGGAATAAGGACATGTGTAATATGAGTGACATGACAGTGCAACAAAGACCACCTTGCACCCACTCCTGCAGGTTACTAGCCTTCGAGAGCAGACATTTTTCTAGCTCTTGTTTGCTCTCAGAGGCTGACAGGATACTTCATAGTGTTTTGACTAAAGGTAATATCGACAACGTTTAATTTTCTGTTAGCCGAACTTGTGCCTTACGTCCAAACCACAAAAGAGACCTGACATGCTGTTTGTTCAACAAATCAGAAGCAAAAATCAAAACTAATCGTCACTTGGCCGAGGAGCTTTTTGCCTGTACCAAGAACATACACTAAAAAACTCTAAGCTTTTATAGCGCTTCAAGGAATGCATCCTTTTTTATGTCACTTAACTGTTTTCCAATGATGCGCAGATTCCGTTGCAATCTTGGAAAAGCAATGCCCATCTTGATGAGAACAGCTGAACCCTGAGTGACAATGAAGACAATAAACATGCAAACGAGTTTTGGCTGATTTGTGCAATAATAAGTTTTATTATATGGCAAACTAGTCAACGATGGAAAGGAGCATTCTGATTGGTTTCCTGAGAGGTCTGAATTTTGCCGAAACGGACCACAAAGATGGACCGCTCACGAACTTATTTCGCCGAATTCCTTTTATGAAACAATGAAAAAATGAAAACTGTTTTCTATTAAGTAGAAACACTTTTCCTCATGTTTGGCGGACAATTTTGGCATAGTGGAAACTTGCAAAATAAGAACTCAACCAATATTTTCCTAATCAGGCGGACCTCACGCAAGTTCAATGACATCTATTAACATCACAAGCATCGGTATAATATTCGTGAAAATAAGAAAAACACTTACCTTCAGCGTTACCTTAAATGTTGAACTTTATTCGCTATTTCGTTCCTAACCATTACAACCTTCTGAAGAGCCAAATTTTCATTTCTCCCTTGATAATAATTTCGTTAGTGTCGAGTTTCAATAATTCGAATTTGACGTCACAATTACACACGCAAATCTAGAGTTGTCACGCGACAAAGGATAATGACCGATAATCAATCAATCAATCAATCAATCAATCAATCAATCCTTTATTTAGCGTGGTCGGTACGCTTAGCTTAAGAGCTAGTTTCCAGGTACGCCACAAAATAATAAAGATAAAAAAAAAAAAATAAAACTTCATTAGAAGTGTATAAATTTAATAATAATAATAATAATAATAATAATAATAATAATAATTTAAAATTAATCGTAAAAGTATACTTTATTAACAAATTTCTTAAAAATCGATTAAGCCTTAACATCAATCTTATGTACACTTGCAGGAAAAAGCTATAAAATCAAAATTAAGTTACAAAAAGATGATACGTTATATTATTATAAGGGATGTCTAGGAACCGAAATGAACAAACGTTTTTGTGTTAGCTCCTAGCTATTAAAATAAATTTTTTTCACAGTGGTGACATGCATGATATAGCCAAAAAAAAAATAATTAATTAAAAAATTAAAAACACAAAAAACACATACAAAACAGACACTTCTAAAGCAAGAGCAAATTATGAGCAGTCAATTTTCAAATTGCTTATTTAGTAGGTATTGTTTTAGTAACCGTGAGAAGGGAAATTTGGAGGATCTTTTAAATGACGAGGAAGATCTTTCCATGGATCAACAATGCTATGGTATTTTCTTGAAGTTGCAGTAAAAAGTTTATCCCTTTAATTAATTAAAATTGTTCCGCGCGTTGGTATAGACATAGGAGAAGGGAGACGCCCTCTGTCTGTGCTTGCGCAAGTGCAAGGGAAAAAGAACAGGAGAAGAGAGAAAAGGAGCCAGAGAAAGGAACATAAGGGTTCAGTAAAATGACAGAAACTGTAACACGAAAAAGCGCGCTACTCCCCGCGAAATTTCGCTCAGCGGATTGATTCGCGCCAAATGTGCGCGTGAGCTTCTAAAATGGCGGACGGACTTAAAATTTCTGTTCAGTTCAGGTAAACAATGCTGCTTAGAATTTAATTCACGAAGAACATCAGAAAAGCTGCAAACTGTTTTTGTGATATTCCCCTCTGTATTTTAGTGGCGGGGCGGAACTTTTGTTCAATAAAGTCAAGGAACACGATGTTGTTTTACCGAAGAACGATAATCCATGTGAGTAGGCCAAACTCTTTCCTGTTTTTCTCTAAATCTTGCGTCTGAGAATTTGCTGGCACATCAGGAAAACATTTCCAATTTTACGGTTTTCTTTATATCCTTCTTCTCTGATTGATTATCAACGCAGAATAAACCTTTTTTCACATCAGTAAGCTTATTATGTACCGATAAAATTATTCGAACCTTCTGACAGTATCCCCCCGAGCAACCCCTCGGCCGACATTTGAACTATTGAAATTTGGTTTGTTGAAATTCCCTTACCCCCGAGCCAAAAATGTTGTTCACTTGCCCCATCCAAGGCTCATACCCGGGCATGAAATTGATCAAATGCCCGGGGTTTGCCCGGTTCTGTTCAGGATTAGGGTTGGGGGGGGGGGGGGGGGGGGGGGGGGGGGGGGGGGGGGGGGGGGGTGGGGGGGGGGGGGGGGGAGATGTTGAAGGTTCCATTTGATTGGTACATTATCCTTGTGTTTCTTTATTTGTAAATTAACTTATGCTCTTAGTGACAATTTTTTTAAAAAAAATCCTTTTTGTTTCACAGGGAATATCAGAAGATTATTAATATGGATTAAAGATAATTTATTAAAAGAAAGACCAGAATTGTTCATCCAAGGAGAATCAGTGTAAGAAATTAAACGTCATACATAGATTGACTGACATTTTAAATCTTTCATGTATACACAAGAAGGCCAGATGACACAGTGGGACATTGTGTACAATTTCTGAAATATTGTTGTACCACACAAGATTGCATGGAATATATCTCAGAGGCAGTGAAGCATTTTGAAACATGGGGGGCTCGTCATACACCAAGCCAAGTGCATACCCCTACTCAAATTTCCCAAAATGCCCCTTGCGTAGTTCATTGGCTTAAGAAATCTTAACAGTGTCCAGTGTATCAGTAATCAATTTGTGGCAATGCATAAGTGGGCAGTTGTTCAGACGATCCTGCTTCATGGTGCTTCTTAGGTAGTTCTTGAGTTGTCGGAGTGCAGAAAATGCTGCGCTAGCGATATTTTCAGCACTGAAATGTTGGGGGGCTGTGCCCCTCCAAATTTTCATTTGGGGGGGCTACAGCCCCCCCTGTCCCCTTGCTCCGCCGCCTATGTATCTGAAGTAGAAATTATGGATCGGTACATGCAACAATTTGTTGCATGCAATGTGCATTGTGTGTCCTGGTTTTTTTTTGCCACTTTGATGTTCATACTTTGTGCCCTGGAATAGTGCTTGAAATAAACTAAGGCAAAATTATAAGTGCAACGTTTTGTTGGCACCCTTCTCTGGTACAGGTACATGATTTAACAAGTGCTCAAATTTTACTCTTGCCTCAGGCTAACCGTTAAAAATAAAATGGCAAAATGGGCAACGTAAGAAATGTGGAGCTTCTTGATGCCTACTGTAAGACCAAGGCTCATCCTCGGTGTAAGAACCTGTGAAACTCATGAGTGACGTAAAACAAAGAAAACAAAAGGCATAAAACAATAGAGTCAACTGGGAATGCAATACTACGAAGGTGAAAAACAAAGGAAAAAGTCACAGGTTTTTACACCGAGGTAAACCCAAGACCAAGGGTATTACAGCAGCTGAACAAAGTCTGTTGTAGTGTTCAGGCACTGTGCCTTTATGTGGGGACTAACTCTGTATAGTGTCTTAGTGTCAAAGCAGGGTCCAAGTCTGAAGGGAAGGGCTGAAAATATCAGTCTGCATCTGAAACACATTTTAATTTGTTTATTTTGTATCTTTTGGCAATTTGTCAAATATTTGCTATTTTCACATAAGTGGTCACCTGACCTATTAGAACACATGACGTGCAGGAGGGGAAGGAGTTGCCACTGGCACTCTGAAACCCTTACCCTATACCAGACTGTGTTCAGCTGCATTCCCTATTCTAAACTAGATGCCAAAAATCCCTACTAGACTTGCTACTTTCCCAAAACTCTATCTTCATGCCACTTATCAGTTTCCTGGTAAATGATAATACCCTGTTTTAGACCAAAACTCTCTGCTTTCTATACCCTATCCCAGACTTAACTCTTTGAAACCATGTCCTTCACAGCGGCACATACCTACCCCACCCCTCCCCCCCCCCCCAGGTAAAAAATCCCACTATACTTAAAAATGTTAAGGATGGTGTCAGACTTTCCGGTGTACCAAATTTAAATCGTTTTATTCTCTCAGTCAGAGCTGTCACAAATAAACCATTTTTCGTAGTTAAAGGCCCATGTTCACCCAATCTGCTTTGCACACTTGTGTTTTTGTTTCGAAACGGTTCAATTGTTCAATGTAGCATTGATTGGCTGGCACGTCGATTTTCCATCTGTGCGAAATTCAGCCCGGGCGCGCAAAGCAGATTGGGTGAACATGGGCCTTTAAAGCTATTGACCCAGGCCTTAAAGTACCTGAGTATTTAATTTCAGATGCTTTAATCAGTGTTTTTTCTTTTCAGACGACCAGGAATATTGGTGTTAATAAATGAGGCTGACTGGGAGCTAATGGTATGGACATGACTTGATAATCATTATTTTGAAAATTTGGTGGCAAAATAATATTGATCAGTTGAATAAAATACCATCATTTCAACTACTGTCGAAAAATCATATCTGGACAGATGGAAAGAAGAGTGAATATATCAATATCTTCATGTTAGCTGTCATGTTTGCCATTATTAAATATCAAAGGAGATAAAACGGTGTTGGTCTACAATCAATACATCTTTGGATCTTCTTTGGAAATTTCAGACATCTTAGGTAATTTTTGGAAAATGTTTTGCAAATCTTCAGAAAATTGCTTAAAACTTCATAATTAGTGTGATTTATAAAACAGTACATTACATTTCAGATCTCCTCGCACCATGTTTTATCTTTTTTGTGTCACACCAATATTTTTTATTAAGTTCTAGTTTAAAATTTGAAAGTCACACACATACACAATATTGTATAATTTTCTCACTCTGATCTGAGTGTGAGTAGTGTTTGTAGTTCTGTTTTTCTCATAATTTGGGCAGATGATACAAAGAGCTAAGCTAGGTGGGGGGGGGGGGGGGGGATAGGAGGCTTCACCTCACTTAACTAACATGTCCTTTACCAACCCAAACATGGCAATAGTACAAGACATAAAAGAACATACCAACAATATGCTAGTATTTTAAACTGAAATGTCCAACTAAATGAGATGGAGTTGCAAAATGCCGCAGCAGATTGGGAGGGATGGCAAAGAATGTGTACAGTCGCCTGCTCATGCCACCTGCCATAGAATGGATGGAACAACAGCCAATATAATAATTATATATATTTCTTTTTGCTGCAGGGTGAATTGGATTACGAGTTGCAAGAAAATGACAGCATTGTGTTTATATCTACTCTTCATGGAGGATAGCATTTCATACAAATTATCCAAGAACATGAAATTCCTTGTGAGAAAGCCATTTATGTAAAAGACAATGGCCGGAAGAAAACAAGTCAGTGCCATCTTCCCTCACCCCCCCCCCCCCCCCCCCAAAAAAAAAAAAAAAAAAAAAAAATATATATATATATATATATATATATATATATATATATATATATATATATATAAAATCCATTTATATATATATAAAATCCATTTGCTTGAAAGACTAATAGTCAAGGGAATATACATTGTAAAGTAGGGAGAAACGATTTTTATAAATTCTAGGACAACAATTGTCATAGCTGCCTTGCAAGACACAGATTGTAAAGTACCACTGTAGATCATAAAACTATTAACTGCATGAACTGTTGGAACAACTTTCACCTGTTGAATAAATGACCGTTGATTGCCCAACAAAATAAATAAATGAATAAATTGGTTTTGTTCCCGAGTCACAAAATGTGTCAATTCAGACTAGCCTCTTCTGCAGGCAACTCTGAATGAAGATGAAGAGAGACTGGTGAACAGGGCAAAATCTTGCTAAGTGGGGGGTAGGAGAGAAAGAAAGTGTTGGCAACTCCACTTCTTGCTTGCCTTATCTCCCAACCTGTCTCCTCCTTTTTCTTTGCAGCAGACTCCATATTTTTAGAAGAGCTTTCCCATTTGATTTTTTTTCCTTCTCTCTCTTCCTTTCATCTTTGACCCTCCCTTCTTTGGCTATTTATCTCTTTCTTTCAGCTGGAAAAGTTTTGACCCAACCTTTAAGGAACCCGAGAAATGAATGAATGTCCGGTGTGCAAGCCAACTTTTGCACCGATTATGCAACAAAAATTTAACAGGTTTTTCCTGCATAACTGCGGAAGAATTTGACCGATTCCCAAAATCGATACATGAATGCAAAGGTCTATCTGTTCTGCATCAACTGCATGTCAAAGTTATCTTGTGACGTGTGAATTGATGATGTCACAATGGCTTCCATGTGTAAAACCCCAAAACCCATAAAAGCGGGGTTTAGAATGTAAAGGGTCAAGGGGGCTATATCATTGGGATTTTGGGCTAACACTGCTCCAAATCCAAATTAAAACATAGTATCTTTGTCATACAAGAAATGCTTACAGGACACAAGATACACGTGTTACATGAATTTTCTATGACAGAATTGACCATAATCTGAGTTTTAGCGAGTTTTCCAAGACACGAGACAATCCATGCTGGTCATCTGCAGCCCAAGACAAAAGCACAAGTAGAGTATAATATTTTAAACAAAACTGGACATTATTTCTGGTCTTTTGGGCTTTTTAAAGAACACTAAAAATGGTGACATAGCCCATTTAAGAAAATAACACAATGGCAGAAACTTGGCTTTGAACCACTGACCCCACAGATCTGAAGTCCAACAAACCAACCACTACACCATGCATACACTGTGAGGCTAACTGCTAGATCTGCATTGCTACCCCCCCCCCCCCCCTCCCCAGCCAAAAAAAAATCCACACACAAGATTATCTACACAAGATTTTTATTGACAGACAGTTGATTTACTCCTTTACAGCATACTTCCTCAGTGAGAAGTGTGTGAGCTTCTTCTGCTGTTTCTTGGTCTTAAGGGAGGCCTCGTGCTTGGTAAGGGCACGCCTCATTGCGCGGGTCTTCTTGGGCCTTAGATCAAGAGGTTTAAACTTCTTGGTTTTGTAGAACTTGCGCAGATTCTCACGCTGAGAATGGCTGATAACAGTCAACACTCGGGCAATGGATTTTCGAACAAGTTTTCTGCAAATAACAGATAATATCAGTTAGGGAAAAAAACGTCGTGTAAATACTCGAACCCAATTTGGCTGACACTGGTAAATTCTCAATAAGTCATACGAATTTCTTAGTGCAAAAGATAACTAAATGCTGTGATAGCCACAGGCTTTTTATACATCCTTTAAGTCCCAGAAATCTATGTTCCAAGCAGAGTTTTATTAATTTGAGGCTGTGACAGGCATGGACTTCATATACTGTATTTTCCGGTGTACAAGTCGACCCCTGAAACCACGAAAATTTGCCCCAAAAATCTACCTCGTCTTATACACCGGCCAAAACTCGAGAGCTGTCGGTTCATAAGGAAATTATCATAACAATGACACCCTGAGATATGACATGGAAGTGACATTTACTGCAGTAAAGGAGCAACGATAAATCTTGGTTTCACTTTCCAAGCAAAATACACGTTCTTACTTTTACGAGTGTGAATTCTTCACATTAGGGATTTGTCATTAGAAGTGTTCGATTTTCCCGCTCAATGCATGCAAGTTTGAGGTTATTTTGTGCTTGAAATCCATGACTACTTCTACTTCTGAAGAAAACAAATCGCACAACCTCCGGGCAAAAAAGGACGAAAAGAGCTGAAAAAAACTACAAGAGCAAACACCACGGGAAACCACAACAGACAGATTTGACCTCTAGTCCGTTGCATGCAGCATTTGAAAGGTTACTTTACTCAGTCAAAACTATGATGTGGGATATACATGTTCAAAACATATAGAAGCCTGAGAAAAGGTAAAAGTTGCCAGGCCTATGTTTAAATCACAATTTATACATGAGAAACCATACACACTTACAGAATGTGGCGTTCAACACAACAGCCATAGATGGAAAAATTACTAGCTTATTTGGCACGAAAAATCATATTAAGTGCGCTACCTTTTCGTCAAATGAACCATACATGTATATACTAAATCCTTTACAAGCACTTGAAAGGTAGACAAATATCGACCTATAAATAAGCTTTTTCCTTCACATTCGTGAGCTATGAATTTCTGTGGCACAGAAAATGGCCACTAATAGGTATCTTGGCACACAATGCACATTGGTTGAGAGGGACCCTTTAAGTTGGATCTTGAAAAACAGAGTTTGTGCATCATTGAAAAGTGCAGTAAGGTACAGACATCATTTGGACAAGTGCTGGACTAACCATATAGGGGCGATCCCATAGCTGTCCAAACAATGTCTGTGATTGGTGAACGATACAATTGATATATCATATGAACAATTCCCCTATCCCTAATCCCTACCCCAGCGGGACAAATCTATTGTTTTCTTAGCGAATCACAGACATCGTTTGGACAAGTGCTGGACTACCCCAATACAGTGAGACCTCCCAACAGCGGCAACCCTTGCAAAGAACTTTCTGCCCATTGTAGAAGTGGCTGTTATAAGGAAATTTTTTAATAGAGGTATTGCATGAATGACAGCAGTTGAGACAAGAAAACATTGTAATTGAGGTTTGACTATCAGTGATTTCATATTTGAGAACATAAATATTTCTACACGAAACACAAAATGGCATGATTTCATATGAACTCACATTTTCGAGAGTTTCGAGGCAGCTCCTCCTGTCACTTTAGCAACTTCCAGTTGTGAGAGCTCAATCTTGAGTTCATCAAGCTGCTTCAGAAGTTCTTCCTTCTTCTTCCCGCGAAGCTCATGAGCTTTTACCTTCACCTGCAGTACAAATAAAATCCTCCATATTAGTTGTTTAAACAAAGTAATACCTTACTTAAAGGGAGGGTTTCACAGTTTGGCGCATGTGCAAGCTATGACATAACCCATTTAATTTCATTGTTTAGACCAATCGGAAGCGAGTAGATAACTCTGACGGGAAATTTGTCCGTGAAAATGTCAATGTCAGTCAGCTGATTAAATGGATGATAAAACATACCCACATGCGCCATGAAAGCCACCAGAGCTTAGAATAAATCCTTTGGGTCAAAGGTTTTATTCAGTGTTGACTTTGTCAGTGTAATCCGTTGAAATTTTTTGCGAATTTTGGTCCTCCTTCGCTTTGTTTGGAATAATTATATTATGTGATTATTGAAGTAAATGTGAGTGTTCTTTTTTTTAACCGATAAAATTGGTGAGAAAGCGAATAAAGCATTTTAATCTGTGCACATGCGCCAAACCGTGAAACCATCCCTTTAACTGTATAATACATTGCTACTTCTGATGTATTACAGGAGAAAGCAAATAATTGGACACACAGTTGTGAATATGATTAAAATAACCAGACCACAATAATATCGGTGATCTTTCATTGAGCTGCAAATTTGAAAATTATAATGAATTTTGTAGAAGATGAAATCAAACCAGACGGAACAACTTTTGCTTATGACTGTTGCATGCGACTTTTAATGAATGCACTGCTCGCATCATGGCAAAATCACATGTGACACTGCTTGGTTGAGATTGTTTGTTCCTATGACATGTCATGGGGTTGTAAAACATGTTTCAAAATCACAAGACATTTTTCATGCAGTACACAACTCGTAAGCCATTTGCAGGTTTGACTTACACAATGCATATGATTCGACAGAGTTTTTTCGTCTAAATCAACCTTAAAAAAGATTGTAAACAATCCAACGGTTGAATTATTAAGCCCAATGTAATCAATTTTCAATGCTCGTTTTTGCTTCCTTTGTATTTCTTTCCTTTTATATTATCACCAGTCTGTATTTGGCAAAATAAATAGTAAAGGACAGAGATAAAATGACAGTGAATCTGCACTTTGAAACACACTTTGGTAATTTATACTCACATGAAAATCTAGAAATTTTATCATGTTCAAATTGCAACCTCAAAACATAGCCACCAAACCTAAGTTTCAGATCATACCGCGTACTATCAATTCAACAATTTCTTTAAGAGTGAACTGACAAATACTTATGATTTTAAACTGCAGTTGGAAGTGAATTTAACACGGAGATAGGACAAGCAGGCGAGAGTTCAGAGTTTTAAAGCTCAACAAATTGCATCTTTGCGCCTAGTAGGCTTCAACACTGGCTGTGTTTTTAAACCGTTAACCATAACAGTGTGTCACAAATATTCCTAATCTTGTTACGAACAGATTCTAGATAAAACTACAGTTACTTCAATTCTTATACAACAGTTAAAGATAGTCACGAGCATAATTTTGTTCGCTTTCTCGTTCGCTTATAGCAGCAATTATATGAGGAAATACGGCAATAACGAAGAAGAATGAACATTAATAAATTGTGTTAGGAAACATATAGTGATATGAAGACAAACTACGATACGATGGAAAGGGATGTTTCCTGCTTATATTTTCTCGAAAACCCACCATTTTGATGTCGGCTAAGAGAGAAAGGCAGAGGAAGTCTCGCATAGTCTTATGGGTAATGAAACCGCACAATTGGTTCGAGATCGCGGGCTCAAACCCAAGCAGGCTTTTAGTGGAAAAACTTTTGGTGGAAAAACATAGGGATTTGTATGGAACTTTATCGTTGATAAGCGAACGAAAAATGATAATAAACAGCCATAAAAGTTTATATTAAGTGAGAGAGAACTTAAAATAAAAAACTGGCAAAAAATGTGGCTTTACAGAGGCTCCAGAATAGTCAAGAACTGAAGAAACAACACATGGGCAACGTTTGATCAGTTTGATGCATGCAAACTTTATGAATGGCTGTTTATTGTTATTTCTCGTTCGCTTACTAAACCAACGATAAAGTTCCCTTCAAATCCTCTACATAAACTTTTATGTTATGTTTTGCTTAGTGGTCTGTTCGTGAGCTTGGGTACCCTGTGACGGAATCAGAAGATTTGCGAAGTTCAGTATGCGCATGCGGCGACCTCATTACCGATCTACCCTTAAGGAACACTGTCCCGCTGAAATAACGAAGTTTTGGTTAATTGATTGTCGAAGTTCTATAGCCAAATGCCACCAAATATACAACTATTAAATTGGTTGCCAGTATCTAGCCAGCTTTATTATCGGAGTGCCACCCTGGCCTTTAAGTGTATGACAGGCTGTGCCCCCGACTACTTGATATCTAAATTTATTAAGCGTGAAAATATTAGTAATTGTTCAACTAGAAATTCTCGACAATTAAACATTCCTTTTTTTTAGAACTGCTTCTGGCCAGAGGACATTTTATTATCGCACCGTTAACATTTGGAACTCTTTGGACCCTATTTTAAAATTTAGTAAATCTGTCTCGGTTTTTAAGAAAATTTTAAAGCGCAAGCTTCTTAAAGAATTTTTAGAATCTTAACTTAATTAATTCAATTTATCTTTTGTAAATACGATTTATATTTGTAAATACGATTTATATTTATGATTCTTGTTAGTTAGTTTTAATTATCTTTGAAAAGCCCCTTTGGGGAAAGGTAATAAAGTATGTATGTATGTATGTAACTAATTGGATAAAAAGATACTACAGAGCAAAACAGAAGCAGTAGTTTGGAGATAAAGTGCAGGATTGCAAGGATGGAAGTGGATTACAGTTCATCAAATTTGATTTCATGACAGGCGGTCAAGAAATCAAAGTTTCCATTCTGGTAGAATTTTGAGTTGTTTAGTCGTTATTTTGTCTTTTTAGTTCATATTTCTTTGCATTCATCACTTTTGGCGATTTTTTCTTCTATTTTAAGACAATAAAGCAAGCTTTAAGCAAGCTCCCGGTCATAATTTAATATGACTAATATGAAAACACGATTTCCAGCCGGGACAGTGTCCCAAAAATCGCACAAGTGCTGTACTATCTCCAAGGTTGCTAGTAACAAAAGAAAAAAAGACAACTTAAGCCCCGGCTACACGTTCTAACATTGTCATATAACATTTGTTGGTGTAACGAATTTCGAGATTACTGCGGATTCAGGTTGAGCGTTTAACGGTGTCGCGTTCGTTATCACGGTTGATTGATTGCGTTGCGAGGCAAAATGACAGCCGTTGCTAGGCGGGAATGACGACGTTCTGTCTGGGAAAAAGCATGTTGTCGCTCGTCTAGCGATTTCTTTTCTAGAAGAGTTATTCGCGTCTTGGATCTTACCAGTACCATGGCGATTAAAATCAAGATAGAATACTCCTACTATTCTACAAAAAGAATAACTCTAGTATTTTTTGTTGAGGAAGACCCGATGAGCCTAGAATACAGCGCGTTTGTAGAAAGAAAGAACGTCGTCATTCCCGCCTAGCAACGGCTGTCATTTTGCCTCGCAACGTAATCAACCAACCGTTACAACGAACGCGACAACTCAGACCGTTAAACGCTCAACCTGAATCTGCAGTATATTGTCATATAACATTTGTTGGTGTAACAATGTTAGAACGTGTAGCCGGCATGTTAGATGATGTTTGACTATCATTTTTTTGTTAGACGAATGTTTGATCGAAATCAAAACATTCTTCTAACAAAAAATGTTAGACAAACGTCATCTAACATGCCGGCTACACGTTCTAACATTAGCGACCTTTAGATTTGACAACGAGTACGAAATCGAGTACGAGTGCGACTTTGGAATTTCGAGACAATTGTTTCCCCCGAACTATAACTCTTTTCTGTTGCTGACTAACATATAAACAAACGTACAAATTAACATGATTTTGCTGCGTGGCACTCACGGTTAATGATAATATTGAAATTTAGTCATGTAAGACTGAGTGCCGAAAAAAACTGACAAAGACATAAATGTGACAGAGAATTGAAACTTCAGTTGAAGCCAATGTAGCCTCATGGAAAAGTAGAATTTAAAGTCAATGTTAATTCCACGAGGCGCCAAGGTCTTGTGTAAAAAGATTAGCCTCATTTCTTCTCTCTGTCGTGTGGCAGTTGCTCCCGTGACTTTCTTTATCACCGACACCGACATGTTGTCGATAGAGTGTCCCGGTTGGTTGAAATGTTCGGCAACGGGGAATCCTCCGTTGCAATAGCGTTGGCTGTGATTGTAGCCTTCCACAGAGCGGAGGTGCTCGCCGAATCTGTCTGCGAGCCGACGACCAGTCTCCCCAATGTACAAAACTTGACGGCGGGTACAAATGATGGTATAAATGACACTGGTCGTGGTGCAGCTATGGCGTCCTTTGAGGTGTATGATTCCGTTCGTGTGGTTGATATTGGAAGTCCCGCCAGTGAAGGCACATGTCCTGCATCTTGCTCGTTTGCAAGGAAATGTTCCAGCTTGTTCTTGGTCCGGGTGTGATGAAAAGGTGCTGTGAACCAGGATGTCTCGAAGATTGGTATCCCGCCGATAAACGCACATGGGCGTGGTGAAAATGTCCTTTGTTCGAGGATAGTCGGTCAGAATACCAAAGTTCCTTAACAAGATTTTCTTGACATCCTGATTCTTTGGGTGGTAAGTAAGTACAAGGCGAACCCATTCAGATCTCTCAGCAGATGCCGGGTGTCCTGACCTCTCTAGGGCACTCTGACGGCTGATGCTTGCTGCCTTTGTTTGACCGGCTGTAACTACCTCGCTTGGGTAGCCTCTCGCCTTGAAATAAGACGCAATCTCGTTAGATTTGGTGTTGTAGTCCTCCTGGTCGGAACAGATGCGACGCAGGCGAAGAAATTGACTATAAGGGATGGCGTTCTTGCAAGGAGGAGGGTGAGATGACTCGTAGTGAAGGTAGTTGTGAGTGTCTGTAGGTTTGTAGTGGATAGAGGTTGTTATCTTGTTCTCAGTTATGGAGAGGCGGAGGTCTAAACATGGAATCGATGTCTCGTTAATTTCAAAGGTGTACTTGAGTGCAGGATGATATGTCGAACAGAAGCTTATGAAATCTTCGAGATCTTGGCGGGAACCAGAAGTAGCACCAACGACGTCATCGATGTAGCGTTTGTACAGTTCAGGTCTGTCGCCTTGGTAGTCCTGGAGCATTCTGTTCTCGACATACCCAACGTAGAGACAAGCGTAGTTGGGGCCCATTTTCGTACCCATAGCAACTCCTACGACTTGTTGGTAGTAGCTGTCGTTGAATTCAAAGGAGTTGAGGTGAAGGACCAACTCCGCCAAGCGAACAAGGGTATCCGTTGGGGGTTCCTGTTTAGGACGCAGGTTTAGATGGTGTTTTAAACTCTCAAGTCCTTCGTTATTGGGAATGGCTGTGTAGAGTGATTTGATATCCATGGTGAAGAGATATCGATTAGGGCCGGCAAAAGTGAACGAATCCATGATTTGAAGGGCGTGGTTTGTGTCTTTAACATATGTAGGAAGTTGTTTGACCAGAGGGGCCATGACGGAATCAAGATATGCAGAGATGTTGGAGGTTGGACAATTGCATGCTGATACTATTGGTCTGCCGGGATTGCCAGTCTTGTGAATTTTTGGAAGAAGATAGAACTTAGAAGTTCTAGGGTCATCGACACGAAGATTTTTCGCCTGAGGAGGTAACTCGCAAGTGTTGATGGCTTGATCGACATTGTTTACAACTTCCTTTTGATGATTCTATGTGGCAAACAAACAATATAAACAAACGTTACTGATAAGATTGGTGTGATAAGAAATTATATGAGGCACACGAATTTGGTTTGAAAACTCGTACTCGTACTCAATCTCGTACTCGTAGTCCAATCTAAAGGTCGCTATTGTTAGACCAACAAATGTTATATGACAATGTTAGAACGTGTAGCCGGGGCTTTAGAAGCGGATTAGGATTAATCATGACGTAATTAGATTTTCATTGTTTTGAGTCGTAATTAAGTGGAAGAACTTCACAGAAGATAAACAATTTCAAAGTTTATTCATGACTTCACAGAAGAACGCTTGACATTATGAAATACAAATTTTAAAGAGTACCCAGGTTTTATTTCATTTTTCTTTCATGTTGTCTCTCTGCAGATGTCCCACGAAGTCTGTGAAAGTGGAAGCACAGGTATGTAAGCGAATTTTCGCGAGAAATTGATTGCGTGCGCGCGCGCTGGAAGCCATGATCTGGTTCTTTTTTTTTCTGAAGTGAAAGAGAAAAAATAAGCGATTGATTTTCACGGTTGATTTTCGAAAGTAATCAAACTTTTTTTATTTGCTTTTGTTTTGCATTTCCTTGGCCTTAAAATTGGTTGGAAATATTTCTTAACCGTGAATGGCTCCGCACTTGTAAAACGTTGTGTTGATTTTAGGGGATTACAAGAGCTGGCCCGATGAATTTTTGTGCAATTTTTCCACTTTTCGATGCAATTTTTGTCGCGCGCAAGTAACATCGTATCTTTACATTACGTATTTATTAGTAAGATTTGTATTTCAGTTGTATCTGGGCACATGTACGCGCGCGTTTTTATTTCTTTAATTTAATTATTTGTGCGCGTGCATTATTGATGCATTATTTGTGCGCGTGCATTATTTGTTTATTTAATTGACGTGTGCATTTAGTTCGTTAAATAACGTCTTAATTTCACTTTGCATTATTTTCCTTACTTATTTGTGTTGTCCGTGACTGTGCTCACACTGTGGGTGGCTCCTCCTAAAATGTTCTGCAATTGGTATAGGAATTAATGGAGCCGAAACCAATTGTAGAATTGCACACATTTTAGGCATCCTACTGATGAACAGTTACGACACAGATATATATATATATATTTAGCAACTACTGTGATTTGCAGTCTGTGGATTTGAATCTTTAAATCGCATGTGCAAACTAGCGGCGATTTCAGTGCGCGATTTGGGCGCGATTTGGGCGTGATTTGTCGCGCGATGTCGCAGAGGTTGCGAACATGTTAGAAACCTGATGCAACGGTATGTCCAGAAATGCACGTTAATAAGATTCATGCTCTTTATGATAGACATCATGAAGTGTCCCCTAGACCTAATTCTCACCTAAACACAAGCAATTCTGTCAAACATGAAGTCATATGGAAATTACAAATAATTGTGTGTAATATGAAGTGCCCAAGGTCCGAGTTACGTGCATTTCTGGACATAAGTGAGAAATCGCCGCCAGTTTACACTTGCGACAAAAGTTGCATTGGAGAACGCGACAAGAATTGCATAAAAAATGTCATGTGTCTCGGTTAGCTGAGATGAGTTTTAGCACAGCATTATACATGAGGCGAGGTGGCTAATAATCATAAAAAATGTCAATGTCGTTTTGAAAATGGCCAGTTCGGCTCATGTAATCGGCCCGTTACGATGAGTTTTGTCCCCCCGGGAGCCAGGGGGATATGGAGACTCTCGTATAAAAATGACTGGGTGATTGTCGGAAATGTGTGAAAAACACCCTAAAGGGTACCAGAATCTCGTTTAATGGGTATGGCTCAAATGGATTTTTACCCCTAAATCGGAATGAGACAAAAATAAAAACCAAATGACTGACAAATATTTCCTGTCGTATTTTTTCGGCTCAATACCCTAAAAGGTACCGCGATAATTCTTACTGTGGTCATTTTAGATTTTAGTACCCTAAGAGGTACCAATCTACAAATTTTGAGCACCCCCGTCATTTTTATATGGGAGTCCCCACCCCCCCCCCCCCCCCTCCCCCGGAGCTCTTTCCACATGTCGGTAGTACGGGGCGATACCAAACTAATTCGCCCGTGATATAATATTGTTTTTCTTTTGTAGAATAAACCGGCAGACAATGATTGAAAGCGATATTCTGTTTCCGTGGCTGGATCGTAACCTACACGCCATAAACGATCAGTTAAAGGACTTAAAGAACTGCGAAGCGATGAGTAAAGTGAGGAAATGCAAGCAAATAATTCAGCGACATCCAGTAGCGTCCGTCTTCCTTGGTACTTTCGTAATCACTGGTTTCCTTCCCTTCTTTTTATTCCTTGCCTTCGTAGCGGGATCTTCTGTATTCGTCTTGTTTTCGCTTCTCCTTTTCCAAGGTGGGGTTCTTGCAATGGGACTGTTATCTCTTCTGGGAGTGTTTGTACCTATCGTGATATTTGGAACCAAAATCGCACTCATTGTGTACATCATCTATATCATTACTGCTACAGTGCTTCGTGTGGCTCACATCTTAACGAACAGTATTGTGTGGCTTCCGTTTGCAATTATAACAGTTTTAAACCAGAAAATTCAGGATGTTTTTTCGCGTCTTGGAGACGCAGGAAGAGTGGAATTACAACGTCGTCGCTCCAGTACTAATGCTCTTCTATGATGACAATAAAGAAGAGAGGAGAAGAACACCTAACTATCTCTTGGTGACCATTGCATATACTCCACACATGTGATTACAGCAGTGTACTCGCATACGACCCAAACTAAAGCAACGCACCTTTATTCATTAAATGTTTAAAACCAATGTAGTTGCTAAACAGACTGATCACTCACTGATGACGCGGCAATACTTGTGAAAATCATTTTGATTCAGTAAAGTTGAGTTAATGAGGTCATCGATAATTTTTTTTCTCAATTGTGATCGAGGTTAGACTTTTGCGTTTTCTACGTCCTCTTATCAACCATGAGCCTCGGAATCCGGACTTGGTTTACCCTTGCCTGATATGCGTTTTCCCGCGCTTGGATCCGGTTGGACGTTTCCCCGCGTTTGACGCTTACATTTTCCCGCGAATAGTAGCCTCTTCCAGGCGTTCAGTTAGTGGGGCGCGAAAGAAAAATCGGGCGCAGGAGAAAAAAAACGAGTGGAGGCTGGGGAGAGGGGGCGAAAGAACGCCTGTGAAATTATTTTTAAAAAGCTCATGTCGGTATACCAGAGTCTGGTATACCCTCTGATTGGCCCAATTTGACACATGTTGTCAACACTGCAGCGTTGTTGACGCAGACACGGAATACGATATGGCGTACGAAGGTAATCCTCCATCGAGTCACGCACAGTTTGAATCTGTGTTACAGCAAGCGCTTAAAGATTTCCCGCATGTGGACAAGGCATTAAATTATGTTCATTCCTTACTTAAGGAAAGGACTGAAGAATTTACTAGCATCCGTGAGATTTACAAAACAGCAACTATGTTGCAGATTATCTGCTGGATGCCAAATCAAACGCTATTACAAAGCAACGGAGGTTCATCCTAGCTCCACTGAGACACACTACTCAATTACAGAATTAACTTAGGAGCTAAAAATTATTGCAAGAATTCATGATTTCACTGCAGTGGAATTATAGACTACGGCTTTTTGAGAGTCGGATCTAAGACGCCCATATCCGTGATGCCGGAAACACTTTCTCTCAAGTCTTGCACGCCGCAGACTTTAGACATTTAATCACGGCCTGAGAAATTTAACGATCCTAGCACTTTTAAAGCGATAACAAACTTTAGCCGATAAGTATTTATCTTGCAACAAAAGTGAGCCAAAGAGACCACAATGTATGCCAATGGAGCTAGCACTGAATAACGGCATAAAGAAATAAAATAATTCTAACGGCTCTGGACAGCAGGAATCCTCCTATCAATCTGAGAGATAATCCGCCGAGATCAAAAGGTTTATATCATCGAAGAGAACAAGTTCTTAACTGTGATCAAAAGGCGCGATCCTCTCTGAAGTCTTACTGGGAAAGCTTTACACTTTAGGCTTTTGAAATACTTTTTGCGACGAGTGGGAGTCGTGTTTAGCCTGTCCTTTTTTATAACACTATCTGGGATCACATTTCCCGGGAAATCTACAACGATTTTGATTGACAGCAGAAAACCACAACTAGCGAAAAATGGATTCATGTTTCTTTGCCGCTGTCGGCGGTCAAAAGTGGGCGGCATGAGCTTTTTAAAAATAATTTCACAGGCGTTCTTTCGCCCCCTCTCCCCAGCCTCCCCTCGGTTTTTTCTCCTGCGCCCGATTTTTCTTTCGCGCCCCACTAACTGAACGCCTGGAAGAGGCTACGCGAATAGCGCCAGTTGCATAATTTACAGTGCCCGGCTCCAGTTGCATGCCCATGTTTATCGCCAGTTGCATATTGATTGGTTAACTGAAGCGTTGAATGTATTCTGAACAAAAACATTTTAAAAATCCGACTGGCAGGGGACTGACCAGTAGTGGGCTACATACAAAGCGTGGTCTATGATTTGAACACGGAAAACGACACTATCGACCGTGTTCCAGATCCATGTAGTGATCAGAGAGGAGGAATTGAACCCGGTATCTCCGCATTACTTGTTCAGCGCCCTAACTGTAACGATGCGTTTGGCCAGACGAACCAAACGGAACTCGAAGGCTAGCTAGAGAAAGGAACCAAACAACTCGAAGGCTTGGTTCCTAGCGACGTAAGCGGAATCGGAATCGCAAGAACCCTACGATCCCGTGGAAATCAAAATAACATAAGCGGATAGTAAACGCGACGGAAGCAGAAGCGGAGTCAGAAGAAAAAGGAAACCTGATCCTTCCGATTCCGACTGTTTTTTTTTTTTACACTAAAATAAGGCCCGGCCAAACGAACGCAACATTTCAACGCAACATCTTGCAACATTGTTGTTCAGTAGAACCCGGTTAATACGGACACCAAGGGGACATGCCATAGTGTCCGTATTATCCGAGTGTCCGTATTATCCGGGTGTCCGTATTATCCGGGTGTCCGTATTAAGCGGACTCTCAGAGAAAACGTCAGGGACACATGTTTTATCGATATAAAGACCAAAGCAGACCGTTTTACGAAAAAAACGTTGTTTAATTTCTTAACTGTAACAGTAACAAGTTCATCCTAAACTGAAACCTCACGATCATTTATCAGTCTCAGAGTAAAATGTTTTAAGTATTGTATTGTTATTGAAACAGGCACGACAATAGATTCATTTGAAAAAGTCTGTGACTTTACTTTGTACTGTAATTGTGACAATGAAAATAGACAGTGTGTAGATAACCAGTGTCCGTAAAGCGGGGTTGACAATATATGAGAGTTTGTGACTCGGGACACAGAAAAGTGTCCGTTGTCCGTATAAAGCGGGTTAATTTTAGAGAAAAAAAATGAGCGTTTTGTCGGGACAAACGAAACTGTCCGTTACAAGCGGGTGTCCGTAGAGCGGGGTTCCACTGTACTGTATCGTGTTGTGAAGGAGCTGTCCAAACGCGCGCAACATGGAAATAAAGTAAACACAGTTTCGTTATTTCGGCAGAACAATGTCCCTTTAACAACGAAAAAAGAAAGACACGAGGATAATTAGTGATACTTTAATAAATACTACTCTCAGTAAAATCTTATTTACACGACCTCACGACTAGGCAAACATCGCCACTTATTAACTTAGGTTTAACAGAGCAAATTAACAACCGTGGTGGATTTAAAACCCAGAGACTTCGTTGGCACTGCAGTGTTCAAATTGGCAAGCACGTGCAATAAAAACGCGCCGAGTGCATTATTGAGTTATTTAAGCACGCGGGAATTTTTAAGAACACGAGAGAAGTGCAGAGAAGCACGAGCCAAAGGCGAGTGCTTCTCGCACTTCTCGAGTGTTCTTAAAAATCCCCAAGTGCTTATAAAACTCAATAATGCACGAGGAACAAGTTTTTTTCTTTTATAAAATAAAAATGGTTATAATGAACCTTACGTCACGCACGTGCTTTATAGAGTTAAAATGAACACGGTTTAACCAATCATAGCGCGCACATTTCCTTGAGCGTTTTATAAATGTATCTGAATGTGCGCCGAAGGATAATGCACGTCGGCTCGAAAGCTCCGAAAGCCAACGTCTTAAGTGGTTACAACTCATGGTCCGAGCAAACGATCGAAACCTCTGTTCTTCAAATCCCCCACAGTGTTTCATTTACCTTATCAGCCCCAATTTCATAGTATTTATCAAAAGTTTCTTATTTATCAGCCGACAGCGCTCAACAGTTTCTTTACAAGACACTAGTCGATAACAACTGAATCAATAGCTGGTCTCTTTGACTGCACGGAACAAGGAGGGGACACCATATCGTGATTTCGTTTGCCACGCAATTGTTGCTGCGTTTCCAGCTGTTCTTCAGTGTTTTTGGAGTGAATTTCGTTCAACATGTGTTGGGGTACCAATACAGGGGTGTGGCCATCAGACTGCCCCCCTGTGGAGGCTATTAACCGTTTAGCGTCCGCTATAGTCGGCACAAGTACCACAAGTCCTTGCGGAATGTTCTGTTCACTGCTTCGAGAGGAACGCCGCGAGAGAATGATCGGTTTTTTCGAGGTTGGCGTCGTCGTCTTTTGCGCCGAGTTCGCCGAGCCTTCGACTGCATTGGGCAAGGAAATAACGGTCATGGGTGGCACCTGGGAATCAGTCGACAAAGCCGTGTTTTTTCCCGGGGCATGCTCCAAATGACATACAGCATCTGCCAATGAAACAGGCGCAGCTGTGTCGTTCATTACAGTAACAACAGGTTCATTTCTACCAGCACTAGAATTGGAACTTTGGATTTTACAAGTGAATGGCATGCCGATGTCTGAGTTTAGCGGGCTTGTCCCAGTAAACATTTTTTTCTTCGGACTTACGGCCAAAGAAACACCATTTAAGTCAATTGTTACGTCTGGGCGTTGTTTTTTAACAGAGGGAGGTGAACGGGGAAAATGACCACGGGCATCATCGACAGGTCCGCTAGGCTGTGATTTGTCGCCACAGCAACCATCGGTTCTGCATTCTTGAAATCTTTCCTTTCCACTGCCGGAATTGCAGTCTTGTACATCCACTGACGTGTGTGTTTTGGTAGAACAAGAGACAATAACAGAGCCTGAACTCTCTTTATGCGATGAAGACGTCACTGTTTTCTTAGCCAATAGAATTTCAGAACTTTTTGCCCCATCCTTGCCACCCTCTTCAATCGCCGAGGTCGGGGGACTGTCATATGAGAAACTGCTGGTCGGTACAACGAGGAACTCCGGCTCAAGAGTCGAGGCCAACACTGGGGCAGGAACTCGCATCAGCTCTGGATACTCTTTGTTCACAGTTCTCACTAAAAATCAAACATACGTTTGGATTTTGAGTACCACATTAATTGGGAATGAGGGTGTTGTCTCGGGGCGGCAGAAGGGGGGGGGGGGGAGAGTGGGGAATGAGAACTCCCATATAAAAATTGATAGGGTGATTGTCGAAGAAGTTTGAAAGGAACCCCTAAAAGTTACCAAACACTTGTTTTGTGGGTGTGGCTGGCATTAATTTTCACCCCTAACAGGTACAGTTGTTCTTGTCAGCAGATTTTTCTGGTTTTGTACCCGAAAAGGTATCATGTTCAATTCAAACACCCTTCATGGCACCAAACCATGAATTTTAACCTCAGAAAGGTATGACAATCACCCACATCAATTTCATATAAATTTGGAGTTCCCCCTGGGTGTTGTATCAGTTGAGTTGATTAAGTAAATTGTGGTTTGCTTTGATGATGGGCTAACACTCAAAATGTTCAGTTTTTAAATACCTTTACAGTTGCCAATTTACCAAACCCTTTAAGCTTCAAAATTTGTCAAAACACAAATTCTTCTTACTGGTCCCCGTATATCTTATGACACAAATTAGGAGAACTTGTTATAAAAGAATCAAAAGATTTATTATCTTGGATGATCAATATCTTCATTCTTATCACCTCTACTCAATAATGCATTGATACTACATGAAGAAATTTGATATTGATTGATACTGAGGCTTAAAAGGTTAATCAGCTCAGTTGATACCAAATTTTGGTGTCCTGTAATCACAGGGAAAATGTCATGTGACACAGGCACCCCAAGCCCAGAAGGCCATATGCATCTCTAAGTCCCTGCAGCTCATCGACTGCTCTGCCCACTGTATTCTCACCCTGCTGATGTAATCATTGGATGGGAGTCAAATTATTTTTCTTTTCTTTTTATCAAGTGACCTTTTCCTTGGCATTGTGGTAGAGGGTTGCTTGTCAGAAGTTGTTGGAACAGCCTTCCTTTGTCCCCTGTTTCAATGTTGGATCACACATTGAACATGTGTCCTCAATGTATTTGGTAACAACATTGAAAGATGGGGAGGGACGGAACCAACCACCATTTGTACACCAACCAACACACAGTACTGTTCCAACATTTTGTCACAAATTGTGGGTTAACTTTTTCCTTCCTCCTTAAAAACCAACATCTACAAATTCCAATTTGATCTGGAATTCAAGGGCCACATACATGTCAGTTGCAAGACAGTTACATGTAAGTGTCACCCTCGTTAAATGAAGTCAATTTATTTATTTTTATTAATGAGAGAAACTGATACAGACATCCCATAATTTCTTATTGAAAGGGAAAGAGAAACTTGAGTTTGTGAAAGTGTGATGTGAAAGTAAAATATGCAACATGCATGTTTTGACAAATAGGAACCACATTTGGCTAGTCGACATTATGTACAAATTAACAGTCATGCAATTACATATTTCCAATAAATGCACAGATTTAAATCAGTCGACGATAACTGATAATAATCAATACAATCAAGGACACTTCTGATGTGACTTATATTGATTTTCATTGATTACCAATATCAATTATTATTATACATTGGTGTCGCTAGCTCGATTTTGATTGGCTATAAGCATGCAGCTAATTATTGCTTGCTGTTTCTGTTAAGTCATACCTACAGACAATGAATTTTATATATGTAGAAGTGACGTCACACCTACAGACAATAGTTTTATGCAGTGCATTGATCACTTTTTTGTGCGCACTCTTGTCTTTATAAGTGCAGCTCAGGAATATGCATAATAAAACAATTATTGGATTTGGTTTTCGCATGATAGCGATAATTATCAAGGCCTCAGTTTGTGCTATCTGCCGAAGCCGACTCAAACTTTGGCCTTGATAATTATCACTATCATGCTCAACCTCATCCAATAATTGTTAAATAGTAGCCTGCATGGCAGGCATAAATGTGGAGGGGGAGGGGGGAGGGGGGAGGGGTTGTGAAAAAGGAGAGAGGAGAAATGAAAGAACGCCTGCTATAATAACTGGCCATTCACATTACGGCCACTGATTTCCTGGGAATCAAATTATGTCAACTGTACGTTCACCAATCAGAAACTGGCTTGCGCTTTTACGCATGGCTGACTTCACGTGGGAATTTACTATGTTTACCGCCCAGCTAGTGTGAATTAGCCAATTGGAATTTTGCGGTGCCAATTTTCCCAGAAATGAACAAAAGGGGGTCTTTATTGCAGGCATCCTTTCCCCATCTCCCTAGTTCTCCTCTTCTCTACACCTGTTAGGCAGGCTAATTAGTACTCAACCAATCATTAATTGATTACTATAGATTAATTTGATTGGTTGCCAATTTTAAATCAATTTTCTTCAATTGGCTAGACCTTTACACTTTTAATTCCTAATATTATATGGACCTCACGCTAGTTCACACTATATACCAGTATTTACCTGAGGAGTGCCGGGATGGAGATGAATGTGTTGATACTGTTTTCACAGGACTCATGCTCTGCTTACGATTGCGTCGTGAAACCCCATGCCAAGAAGCAGCTGCACCATGTCCATAGGGGGTAGTCTGGGGAGTGGTGACACCACGCAACAAGGAAACAAGAGTTGTTGGTGCAGACCTACTGGTACTACCTTTGTCATCGTCATCATCTTCTGTTTGTAATACATCAATCACCTGAAGCAGCTGGTGTGCCATGGGTGATGTGGATGCTGATTCTTTTTTCATAGAGCTTTGTTCTTCTGTTGAGCTGTCTTTGTCATGTTCACGACTTTTGTTAAAAGGCCTAGGACTTACGTATGGCATCTTTGCTTGGGAACTGGTCTCGTCTGTTGCCGGTATATGGCTTGACACTGTACTGGCAGATTGTGGTGGTGGCGGCATTTCTGGGCTTACCTGCATCACAGCTGTTCCTGGGGGACCATGACATGAAGAATGACAAGGCGGTGACACATGATGAACTGTTGTATGAGAAAGGCATGCTGCACAATGACAATGCACTGGCACTTGATGCATAACACATGACACTTGTCCATGCTGCCCATGTGATGATGGACACTCTGATGCTGAATTTCCCAATGAAATGCTCGATTTGCTCAATGTATAGACTTTAGGACCTTCACTGTCATGGACAAATACCCGTTGTTCATCTGACTCACTAGATCGGGGAGTAACCCAAGAAGGATGAGCTCTGCTGGTTGTTGGCGATGGTGTGGCCACAGTAGTTTGTGGATGAGCGATGGCCACTCCAGCTACAGTTCCTAAGCTCAATGAGTTTACTGTCTTTTGTGCCAAGTCAACTTGATCTTGAAGTATGGCCAAAGTGTCTGAGGCATGTTTCATCTGATTATGAAGTAGGCTCAGGCACTGGTCTGCGAAGGAGACCTGATTCTTAAGGACTGTGATACTTTCTTTAGCATCTTGAACTTGCCGCAGCAAGGTACCCTCTGGTGCCTTAGGTTCCTTCGCACTACTCTCCATTTTTGCATCAGCTGTTGCCACATAAGTGTAATCTGTGGTGTTGCTTGATTCCATGTTACTACGACGTCAACTTATTATGGCACTGAATGGAAAGAACATTTTTTAAACTTCAATAACAATTCACAAAAACAAAATCTCAGATGGAAACCAGAGCTATATATATAGAACCAGAGCTATATGTAGAGCTATATATTAATACCGTTTACACTATAAACAAGAAAAATTAAGCAGCACTTGCTCTGCAGACAAACTTATGTTATTGTTTTTTTTAACACTGGATAAAAACATGCTAGGGGTGATCTACAATAACATCCTAAAGTATGTGGAATTTGGTTCTGGCGGGGACTGATAATGACAACGAGGGCACTGCAATGTTAAACCGTAGAGAGTTACACCTTCCAAAACACAACATTAATTTTCAGACCTTACTGACATTTTCAGACCCTTAAGACCCTCCCGAAATTAACAAACTTGCAGATCTTAAAAAAACTTAGTGATGCAACACCGGTTCAGCATTCTTGTGCTGACTATGTATTACAGTATTTTGGAAATTATTTTTACCATTCCTCTTTTCCTAAATTCAGTTAGAACCAATTTTTCAGTAGTTTGAATGAAGTATTGACTTGATCACATATTTTGGTTGGCAAAAGTATTAAACAGCCACCTGAAAGGTGCTGCTACCCAAAAGTTGGTGATAATTCCAAAAGTACCAGGGGGGAGGGGGGTGTCACATTTGGAATTTTACAATAATTTATTAGACTAACATCCCTTTCCTATTACGTTGGAAGGTCCTATCAGGACAGTTAGGGACATTTAAGGCAGGTGTTGGGGCTCTACCGAGATGGATACTGTTACGACTTTATTCAGAGTTCCCTCTTATACAGGCCCCATATCTGTTGACAGGATAGTGGTCAAAAAATTTCATACCAGTATAAGAATCACCATACCACTTATCAGTACAAGATAATGAACATTCATGGCTATCTTTCTACAAATTAAGGCTATGTTGTTATCCTGGCTGCTAACCCATTCATTATTATACTCTGCGGCCTAATTAAAACATCACATTTCTGCCTTGCCAAATTCAATTCCATTAAAGTTCAGCAGAAATTATCCATTTAATTAATTGGATGCAATTTGGCAGAAATTTGACATTTACATCACTGTGGTCATCGATGTCGCAAAACGTGAGAAGATCCATTAAACGTGCATAAAAAATTTGACAGCAGATTTAAATATTGAATATAATAATGCCAAATTTAAATGGTTGAATACAATAAAATGTTTGAACAAGGCTTTGCAACATTCAATAATCATCACCTCTTTTTTAAAAGCGACCAGTAAATTATAAACTGATCGTAGACACTGGGAAGCCTGTAAATTGAATTTAAAATTATACAGGGTGCTTTGAATACAACGAACTAATGAAATACGAAAGATCAGTTATAAAGAGTGAAAAAGTGATGTCCTCTAAAAACGGAAGTAAAACAAGGATGGAGAGACTTACTAGTAAATTGAGCATAGCGAATTGAAATAAAAAAGGTATCTAGTAGTCATTGAATGTTTGATGGTATAGAAAAAAAAAATACTTTTAATACATACAGACATCGTTATAGACAACAATAAAAATATTTATCTTCGAATAAAAATTCATCCCGGATGTTTAAAATCCACCTCACATGTTTCCATCCAAATAAGAAGCTACTATTTCGTCACCAATTTTTAAAATCGATAAATATGAGCTTAATAACAGAGCAGGAGGACATTGTCGTGAGTGTACCTATATGTTGCGCTAAATTAAACTTTTACCCGGCAGTCACTTGAAATTATAAAGAATCTTTTTCAACATTGCAAATGGACACTCTAATTAGTCACATCGCGGAAAACAATCGTAAATCGTGAGCTTCTGAAGTACGAACTCCTTTACAGAAAGAAAACCTTACAAGAAGTACATTGTACGATATATTTGGGATATTTTTCTATACTTTCACACCTGTTGAACCCAAGTGCTTTGATTCATTTGCCGACATTGTTGGACCGCTATTTTTCTTTACGAAGTCATATATATAAGCTCAATCGCGATTGAACAACTAGGAATCAAGTCAAGATGAGCGTGCACTCGTGAAATTCTCCCAAAGACTCTCAAATTTCCCGGGAATATCAATTGGTCAATCGAATGAAAGGCGATGTGAAGTTCGGATGTGTTCGAGCGATAAGTGTTCTTTTAGAAAAGGGACGCGAAACAACGCAACAAAGCTATTCAATAGAACTGAATTTAGCAGACACGCGAAGTGACAAACACGCAGTCTTTGGGGCTGTAGTCATCGGAAATTATAACTAACCTTCACGCGATCCTGTTCCTTCCGTTCCTTTAAATTCGATTCTCTTTCGCGCCCGTCGACATGGGTTTACACAAGAAAACATCTACACCGCAAAAACGCCAACAAATAAAAGAAATTTCGCAGTCAGAAGATGAAATTCTCGTTTGAAAACTTGCCTTTCTACGGGTCTTCGTTACTCAGGATACAATTAGAATACGACATATTAGCCGCGGATTTCATTTTGCAATTAGGTGCTATTGTCTTGTGCGCCAATCAGATAGCGAGATAAGACAACTGGCAAGCTCGTTTATTCCTTGCGCCAACCGCTCATTCATTTCCACCAATAACAAGCGAAAGTTGAACAATAAATGCCAATCAAGTCGTTTTAATCATGGTAAGATAATGAGGCAGCGAACCAATGATGAGGCTCGCAGCTCATTAGCTTGCTGAGGTATCAGAGATGAATTAAAACAACACACATGTTTTGAATATGCATTCAGCTATTAGGTTTTTTCTTTAATTTAGATATGGCAAAGAATAAAAATAATCGGCGCGGCTCTGATCAGCACAACATCGAATAAAAATAATTAATAAACGAGACCTTTTCGTTTATTAAAGTCGCATCTTCGGAGAACTGTATAGCTAAATTCGTAATTAAATTCTTTTATTGTTTCAATCTACCTCGCGGGAGGTGAAATGTGCTTTGAAGAAAACATCTGCTCCTCTTTGATTGATTGAAACAGGAAATAATTGATTGCATAAACACCGCTGGCCTGTGCGCCGGTCATTAAAATCAATGTTTCGCTGTTTAGCGACACGACAAAACTTAAGAACAGAATTATTAGATTTATTGTATTGGTGCGAAATGAAAAAAAAACATGCAGTCGAACCTCCATGTGCAACCGCCTCTCGTAATCTCGTAAGCGACCATCTCTCCTGAGCGAGCACTTTCCCAATTAATATACACCAACTTTTTTTTCAGTGAAATCATTATAGTTGAAACCTCTCGTAAGCGGCCACCTCTTGCAAACGACCGCGACTGCTTTCAACGCTAGTGATTTGATTTTTCTATTGCTTTTAACCTCAGGTATTAAGCCGGGGGGGGGGGGGGTACTCCCTATGCTCCGCCCGAAAGGGGTACCTTTTTGAGGCTGGAGGTATATGAAAGGGTCGGGATTTCACGAGTTGAAGGTAGGGATTTTACGAAGAATAGGAAATGGTAGGAAAAACACGAGATGAAGCATAAAAAGGTAGGGAAAACTGCCATTTAAGTATTATAAAAAGGAAAATATAAATTGCAAATGAAAGGACCACTCGACAAATTCGAAATACTGGATCCCTGGGGAGGATCTGATCAGCGAAATTAATTAGAAACAAATGAAATGAAAGGCTGATCCGGTACAGTAAAGGAATATATTTTAACCGATTAATTTTGAACAGCACGGCCGTTCTTCATCAATAACCGTACCAAAAGAAAAACGTTACAAATATAAATTTAAAACAAGCGAAAGATATGAAATTACATATGACATGACAGTGACATGATGAAACGATAAAAAAGGACGCTAAAATTCATATCTTTCGCTTGTTTTAAAATTAATCGGTTAAAAGATGGTCTTAAAATATATTCCTTTACTGTACGATCAGCCTTTCATTTCATTTTTTTTTTTAATTATAAAAACGGCCTTTCAAAATATATCAAACAGACGAGACATATGAAACGGGTGCCTTTTCTGTCAAAAACGGTATATGAAAGGGTACGGGTTTGGACCTCGGGGCAGAGCATCCTCGTACAAAACTTTGTTGAGTAACCCCCCCCCCTCCGGGGGGGTATTAAGCAACCACTCGCCCACATTTTGATATCACTACAGACGCAAATTGAATAAAATGTTACGGTACAACTCCAATAAAACGAAAATTTTGTTCCTTAAATGACTTCAAGTTAAGATCCCTGTGGATTGACCTCTCGGATGGTATCGTTTTAGTGGCTGTAACTTTCGAAAATCAGATGGAAGGAATAGTTCAGTTAAGGCAGGGATAAAACGTCACTTGAAAAAAGGATTCGCGCTTTTTTAAACGACTTTGCAGTTGTTTTAGTTTGTCTCATGTGTCTGGATTGTATAAGAGCTATTAACTTTGAAGGAATGGCTTACCAGTTCAAATGGAGAAAGGAAAATTAACCGTCGCGTGTTCACGTTCTCCACAAAACCTATAATTTGATCATTTGACGTTGTTGTTTTGCAGAGAACGGCAACGAAATATACAAAATGTAAAACGCACGTAGAGAGGCATTGTTTTCGCTCATTAAACCCACTGTTTTGTGCCGTTCTCGCTGCCGTCACCGTTGTGGTTGCTTAGGCTCCCTAATATTTTAAGAGGTTTAAAGAGGGGACAGAAGAAAGAAAATTATTTTTGGAACACCATCAGACAGTTCATACCCAAGTAAGAGCACCCCAGGTTTCTAGTGGATGGATTAACTTGGTGTCCGTCTATTAATTATTAACTACGGATTCTAATTTTAAAACTTTATTAAATCTTCAATATTTCTTATTTCTCTTAATTTTCCAAATCCTTTGAGAGAAACTATTTCCTCCCAAACATACCCCAAAATAACCCAGAAATTCACAAAACGCCCCATACATACATACTTTATTGTCGCTCCTTAAAATAAAATAATGATGCAAAAAAATGCAGTCGAACCTCCATGGGGCTATTTTCGGGTTCCATAACACAGATTCATGAGATGAGCATAGAGTTTTTGGATTATTTCCATTAAAGTCATGTCAAATGGCGGGAAAATGGCGTTCATGTGGACCCCGCCTTAAGACAAAGAACAAAAGCGACCAACTCCCTTTAGCGACCATATTGCGTTTGCATTGTGGTCGCTTACGGGGCGGGAGGTGTGACTGCAATAAATACCGTAAATTACGTACATGCAATAACACCAAAAGGCTGTGCACGCAGGATTCATGGTCCCTGTAGCAGCGGAGAGAACCATGAAACTAAGTAAACTAAACGACTCACAGATTCCACAAGGCCGAGGCGGTTTATTGTGCCAAATTTAAAAGCGATCCTGTTTTGGGCTCTAGAGGGTTCTGATCGGGTGAGTTAAACAGAAATAATCGAGGTCTCCTGATGTAACCTGGATCTGCTAGATGTTACCCGTCGGATTTCTGTGAGCCTTAGGAAAATTTACACGTGTTTGCGATATTTAAGCTAAGGTCACGTGACGGCTTGCGGAAAGTCATTGTGACGTAAATGTGGTTACAATAGTGGAAATACCGTAAACTTCCGAAAATAAGCCCTGGGCTTATATTTGCCCAACGTCCCTTTTTGTCGGGCTTATTTTGGGGTGGGCTTATATTCGGGTGGGCTTTTTTTGGTTGAAAATATTCGTTAAAAATAATCAATGGGGCTATTTTCGGGTGGCATTTTGTGTCTTAAAATTTCGTGAGCCGTTTTGCGGTCATTGAATCAGTTCTGACTGAGATGCAATCAATAACAAATGTTGTTAAATCTTTCAACATGGTTACAAACTGACAAAGCCTTTAATCGGTTTCATCTGAGTGATCATCTTCAGTTGCTTCATCTAAGTCGTCGTCGCTTTCATCTGTGGAAGTGTCTAAGTGGATTCTGGCCTGCTCAGCTTCTGGCATACTGTAATCATTGGTCCCTTCTATCATTAACTTATTCATTCTCAGGTCAATCCTTAAAACATCTCCATGGACTTGTATTCGGGGGGAGGCTTATTATTGGAAGGAATAATTTTTGTTATAAATTAGGGGGGCTTATTTTCGGGGGAGGGGAATTATTTTCGGAGGTTTACGGTATCTAACATAGGTAAAGGTAAAGTCGCACTCGGGCCACGATGGCCCGCACGGTCGGAGCTTAACCCGGTTTCCGTAGCATGAAGCAACTAGGAATATTGCTACTCCCCCCTGGATGGGATGCTAGTCCATCGCAGTCCAGCATTTTATCGCCGGTACCCATTTATACACCTGGGTGGAGAAAGACAGTGTGGAATAAAGTTTCTTGTCTAAGGAAACAACACGACGGCAGAGACCAGGCTCGAACCACCGATCTTCAGGTTGAAAGTCCGACGCGCTAACCACTAGACCACTGTGCCGCCCACGGTATCTAACATACTACAAACTGACAAAACTAAGGGTGCCGTTACAGTCCCAATGCAGGTTTATTGGGCTTCAGGGGTCGTATTCACGAAATCCTACTTAACAAATATAATATTAGTATAACTCCCCGCCAAACTTGTGGATAGTATTCTTCCGCGCGCTTTGATTGGCTACTCAAACTTGGAATAGATAGACGCCGGTTATTCAGCGAAAAGTTGTGTAATACGGCTAAGTATTTTTACAAGTCAGTTTTTATTTTTTCGAACCTTTAATAATTTTTTTTATTATACGACAGTCATCTTCTCATAAATTTAGGTTTTTGAATTTTTTTTTCCTAACGCGCGGTCAGAAAAGTGTAATAACGTGTCATAGTTGCACTCATTTTGATGCGTATTTGCGCTCCAGGATGCTATGTCGAATAAAAATATTTCCTATTCACCTTCGCGCGGTGAATAATTGTCTAATAAGGCTTTATTTATGGCCTTTGGCTAAAACAATTACGACAATATTGCAATAAAAAAATACTAAAAACTGCTACTTGCAATAAATACGACCGCGCAACACTTCTAAAAATTCGGCTAAAAATAAGCTAAACATCTCTTGCAATAAAAGATGAAAGAAGACTTGTATCCGAGTTGGTGGGTAAAAAACGACAAACTGCAAGGTTGATCTGACTACGTAAAAAAGTAGATTTTGCGAGACACCAATGCGACAGAAACCGATAAAGCAGGGTAGCAACCGCGGATATACTGGGGGATACTTGAAGGGGTCGTATTTGCTGTCATGAAAGCATTCTAAGTCATCATATCGTAACGTACTTACTTACTGCCCATTATACTCACTGGCATGTAGGGCATCAACTAGGAATTCCAACCCTGTCTATCCTTGGCCAGATTTTCAGTGGTGCCCCAGCTGTGTTTCATGGTCTTTATCTCCGCCTCCACAGTTCTCCGTCACTGGGAATGTATTTTTGGGCATGCCACGCCTACGCCTGCCTTCGGCAGTTGTCCATGCAGTGAAAAGGGCTGTATTGTATCCTATACTTAAGTTAAATTGACCCCCTTACTTTCTAAGACATGTCTTAACTCCAGAATGACAGCGCTTGTAGGACAAAACTCAGTAGGAGAAAATTTAGAACCTTTCTGAAGATTTCCTAAGTGCTATTCACGAACGATGATATCTTACACTGATGCACATCCTAAGGCGTAGGCGTAACCAGTGGTAACTTAGGAGAGTTTACTGGTGGCGGGCAATTTATCGATCACCAAAAGTAAGCTAATCAGAGATTGTTTTGTATGGCATGCTGTCAGTATGAATGAAAATTGCATGATGATATTTTTCTGGTTCGGATGATGATATTGTATATTGATAAAACGGTAATAAGCCCCAGAAGCCGAATACAGCTTAAATTATACATAGTACAGAAGCAACAACAAACTGAAAACGTCTTTTCACTACCGTTTATTTGAGTAAGATTTTGATCATAACAAATACAAATGAGTAGTTAAACACGCCTTCCATGTGGCACTGTTAAAGCAGCTTCTCAGCTCGGTTTACACTCAGTATTTTCGGCAACATTTTGTCATCGCACCGGCTTTAGCACATTCTTTCCATGGGGATTTACAGCCTATGTTGAACCAGAATGTTGTTCCAGTAGCTGGATGAGTAATATCACCATCATCTCTGCAATTACAACGCTTTACTATCTGGTGCTCGTCATGGACTGAAATATAAAAACACATACATTTGGTTTTTGCGCAGATTTTAGTTGAGTGTCGTAAAACTAAAACCAAATCACTCTGGCCAATCACAACAGACGCAGTTATTCCAATGAACCAATCAGAACGAGAGGCAAATACATGCCGCCAGTGCTAAGCGCGGGAAAATGCGTGCACATAGCATAGCAATCCATGACATAGCGTAGCAATGCAAAACCATGGCAAATGCGAAATTACTTTCGACACTCAATAGAAAACCGCTCTAACAATGCTATAGATATATAGAAGATAATCCAGAGCACGATAAGTGTTCTCTTTTCCAGGGATATAAATGAATGCGCAAAACTGTGAAATTTCTCTTCGCGGAAAAAGAGTAAGATAGTGGGTTGAACACTCAACCAAGCAGCGATGTATTATCTTGTCTAGTAGTTTATATATTTGATTCCGAAGTTTTTAGCAAATTGTTGAGGATTTCGAGATATTTTCTTTGAATACTATCCGAAAGTTGTATGTTTCCGATATTTTCCGAAGATTGCCGAAAATTAGCAAGGGCCAAGGCGATCTGAATATGTTTCCATTACCGTATATTCCATTATTAAAGTACATCTTTTATAGTTCATTTAACGTTTAAAAGGGGCCAAAAGTGATTGCAAATGTGGAGATATCAATATCTTTACTGTTTTTACTTGTTGAAATATGCTTATACTTTGCGGGAGAAATCATTTTAAGTCACCGAAGTTTATATTATAATAACGGTGTTGTCCCTTCAATCCTGATCTCCCTGTTTTAAATTATCGCCCTTCAGATTCTGAAATCCAAATCCCTGGGATTTGACCCCTAACCCCCTCCTTAAACTTCCCATAGCTACCCTGCATACCGAAGCTTCCCGGTTTTGGAGGGTTTAAAATGTTTGGTGATGTTGTCAGTGGTTTATTAAATGGCTGTTTAGCAATAATTCTACGGTATAAAACCACTGTGGTCACAGTTAAATGTCTTACCGGCTCTCCATTCTTTGTACTCCTAAGCGAAAAAAAGAGAAGTTACTTTTAGCAACAGGATATTTCGTCACGTGTTTATAATATGAACGAGAACTGATTTTAAAGTTAACGTGACGACTAGTTTTATTGTAATGTACTATGGATTATTGAATACTATACTTGACAAGCGCAACGTCAGACTGAATTGTGTGGGAGACAAACGTAAATCTTTGGCTAACATTATAAAGCACGTCAATAAGCCATACAATACGAATTACAAACAGAAAGGACTCACTGAAATTATTCAGGGCGCGAAAAAACGCCTCTTTTTGCGGGGCAGTCAGTCAAATCGTTCGCATAAATAGTTTTAGCGGGTTTACGAAATTGTTAAAAAATTGGATTTCATGCTCATTACTCGTATTTCAGTGGATGCAGCCGAGTCAGAATTCATCAACCTTTGTGCGCGGGTCTCCATCCTCCTCAAGTGTTGAGTCTAACAGTTTTTAGTTAAAATTCATTGTGGAGAAGCAAAGAGAAGTGTTCCAACAAATATCGTTTTTAGGATTGTAGCTGAAACATAAAGAGGGTTTTACACCTTGTTATAAAACAATTCAGATAAAGAGCATTGTTTTTCCTAATTTATTTCTCAAAATTTGCGGCAAATTATCTATTCAATCTACCGTAGAATTCCGCGTTTCATTATTTAATCACATCTAAGAATCTCGGACTAAGAATACATTTCCAGGGAGAGGGAAGCAGGTCAACTGGCGCATCAGATCACGGCCAAGAGATTGCATAATGTGTTTGCACTATTTGTTAGTTAATTTCGTATCTGCTGAGAGCGAAAATACTGTGATATTAGAATAAGCAGCAAGGATTGTCCGAGAGACTGTCCGTAATCTACCTGGACAAGACCTCATTTTGTGAAGACCTTTTAAAAAGGGCTAATCTAGATACATTAAATGAAAGAAGATCGAAGGACATATTATTTCTGATGTACAAGGTTAAGTACCAAATGGTGCCGGGTTATCTTGAAAACATTGTCAAAAGAAATGATTTAAAGTCATACAGTCTCCGAAACTCAGACGTTGTCCTTCCAAGGTATAATGCTGTTAAGTGTGGAAGGCACTCCATCAGATATTTGGGCCCACTGTTATGGTCCAAGTTCTCCAGTTCTGAGAGAAGTGCACCAACTCTGAAAGACTTCAAACGAATGATAAACTGTAGAGATATTTCTGCATTAGACAACAGTAGCTGTGCCTCTTGCCATTTATGTAATACCAGAAACCCATAAGTGGGTTGAAACGTGCAACTGTCTTTTGTACGCTTCAAAACAAGCTTCCGATTATTCGATTTGCTAAGAAGTTGTTACAGCCGTATTTGGAAAATCAAGACAAAAATATTAACCAATCAATTCGCTAGAACAACTTGCTTCCAATCTCGAGGGACCGAGGGGTTTCCAAATATGGTACTAAGCAAAAAATGAATATTCGGAAGCTGTGAATGCGCGTTACACTTTTCAACACACTTATGGGTTTCTGGTAATACCTAATATGATATAAAAATTTTTACTCTATAAATGTTTTAATTAAATTTTATATGATCAAACTAATATAAATTGTATAATTTTTTAGCAATTTTAGATTATTAAGTCTTATTAAGATAATTTTACTTTATTTTAATTAGCTTTGTTTTAGTGTCCTCAATTAGCATTGTAATGTACTAGAATTTTATGACACTTAATTTATAAAGGTTTCATCATCATCATCATGGCGCGCTCTGGTGATAACACTGAAACGCTCTTGTGGTTTCCTAGACTTTCAATAAACTCCTTCGTCTTATATTTATAGCCTGCCAGCCGGACGACTTCGTCGCTCGCTCGGCCGTTTCGCGGCCTCAAAAGCTTGCTTCGCTCGCTTAACTGTAAAACTCGTGAGGTCGACTTGTGGCAAGTCTAGTGGTTTCCGTGCGTAGATTGTTTTGGAATGTGCACTGAGCTGTTTATTCACTGTTTACGGTGAGTTTGTAGACTTCTGACGTTGGACTGTGGACTGCAGACTGTGGACAGCTAGCAGGGTGTCAGTAAAACGTGGCGCCGGGGCCGCGCTGGCCCGAGGTTGGGTCTATCATAGGCTAACAACGATAAAGACACAAAAAGACAAGTGCTCTCCGCACGCGTTACACACTTTGCTTCATTTCTTTGCCGTTAATTCTCTGCACACCCAGAACATAAATCACTAAATTAAGATTCTATGGATAACATGACACTCAACGGTTAACTTCATTGGAAACTTTGACAACGAGGCTTAAAGCAACTCACGTGTTAAGGTGGCTGAACATAGTTTCACTGTACCTATGCGTCATTCATTGTCATTTTAAAACTACTAACGTCTGAGCACCCAAAATTGGTGAGGCATACGATTAAGCAACAAGCTATATATTTTGATATTTTTGTTGAGCTTTTAGGGTGTTGCCATGGCAACACGGCGGATTGTAAATCAGCCTGCAATATTTGGTTTCGTTTATTTTCAGAAAATCCAATCGTTAGATTTTGTCCATCATTTGTCACCGGTAAACTCGTAAAAATATTCGCATGTTAACACTGGCCTCATGTAATTTTCACAGAGGGATCTTCGTAATTTGTGGTTTAATATGTTTGCGTTTTGTAAAAATCTCCTGTTAGATGGCAGGTGAGTTCGGCATATTCGGAACTATTACTGTGCCAAATTTCGTGAAATTCTAACGAGTGATTTCGTAGAAATCAGCACATTTCCGAGGAAAGTCGCTAAAATGTCCAGTCACAATTTTTTGGTCAACTGCGCATGCGTTGCATTTGACTGGATTCTCGATCCAAAGACAAAAACGACCAAAAAGGCAGTGTATTTCTTCAATGGTTCTATAAATTATCTGTTGATTCAAAAAACATTTTTACGAACAACAAACTGTTTGATTTTAAGACGAAAAACAATACTTTCGCGATAGACGCTGAGCAAAATAAAATGATCGCTGAATAGGCGCCACGTTTGTTTTTCTCAAAACTCTGCACGTGCTGACTCACGTAAGAAGCTGAAATTGAAGAGCGCGTGCAAACTGTGTTCAGCTGCCTTAAATTTCTGTTGTACCTCTTCAATCAGAAGAAGCAAGTTTTCTACAATTATGCAGGGGAGAATTTCTGGCAGAAACGCTCTCTCCAGTTCATATCAGGAAGGTTTTTTGCAAGAATACAGGTTAAACACGTGACAACTTTCAAGCAACCAACGATTGAATAATAACAATAAAACACTTAACACTCGAGGTTTTCGGGTGAAATTTTTATGCGATGTATTTTAATGAGCCATATTTGCCATAAAAAAAGGTATTGCTTCCGTGGAATGTTTTAAATATGAGAAAGACAAGCAACTCCCTAGCTTCTATAATCTCACAGGTTAATTCGTAGGGAGAAGGGTATAAATATTTTCTTTCTCTCAAAAATCTAACCTGCGCGCAGACGTATCCGATTTCCTTGCTCCCCACGGAAAGTCAAAAATCACGTCGACGTACGAGGAATTTCACTTTAATACAAAACAGTAAATGATTTTTATTGCTTTTATATTCAATTATTATTATTATTATTATATAACGATTCCAATACCGTACCCTCATAACTGATAGGAGGGGGGGGGGGGGATGGGGACTCCCATATAAAAATAACGGGGGTGCTCGTCGTACCTCTTAGGGGTCAAAATTTGTAGATTGACTACCGTTAGAATTATCGCGGTACCTTTTATGACACGTGTTGTTTTAGAATTGGTATCTCTTTGGGGTAAAAATTCTTTTAAGCCACGCCCATCAAACGTGATTCTGGTACCTTTTTGGGTGTTTTTCGAAAATTTCCGACAAGCACCCCCCGGGGTGTGTACAGTCATCGCCCGCTATTTACCGGTTTTCAATCGAGTGTCGTAAAACCAAAACCAAAGAAATTAATCTGACCAATCACAAGCGACGCTGACAATCCAATGAACCAATCAGAACTCAAAGCAAATGCATGTAGCCGGCGCAAGCGCGGGAAAACGCGTGCGAGCAAGTCACGATTGGTTTTGGTTTTACTTCTGATTGGTTGAGAAAGTGGCGCGAGATTTTTTAGCCAATCACAAAGCAATGCAAAACCAAAGCAATAGCGAAAATATTCTCGACACTCAACTGAAAAAAAAAACGCTCTAACGAACATCTTCTGGACTACGATTTTGTGCCCGTGATGGCCCTAGGTACTTGGTGTATCCCTGATCATAATGTATAGTACTTCACGTATTTCTTATTGTAATGTATTTAGATATAATGCAGTGTAATTTAGGGTCGGATTACAGTACCTAGGGTTAAAGCACTGATTTTAGTATTTAGGCTCGGGCTAAATTACCAACCTAGTCTTGCGCGATTTTTGTTGGAACATTTGTCACGCGTGTAGACACCACCGTACACTGGCGACGCGACAATTTTTGCTAGCAAAAACTCGAACGTGTAGCCGCGGTTTAATGAGAAGGGTCCATCATAGCAAGTGTTAGCAAGGCGGGAACTCATTTTAACTGAAATGATGTCCGGTGGAAAAATCAATTCAAGTTTTGAATTTTACGTAAAAAGTATATTCTAAGAAACTGTAAGTGCAAACGGCATTTTGAATTCAAAATTCATAATCTTCACTCCCAGTGGTTTCCAGACTTGCTGCAAGTCGCTCGTTTCGCTATTTAATCAGCTGGTTAGGGAGGAGGTCTGTAGGCTCATAAAAGCAAGATGACGGCTGCTTGAACTCTTTTCCGAGCTACTCGCACATATTCCGCGCGCGCTTCCCACTTACGTGAAAGCCAAGCTTGTCGCCCTTGAGAACCATGACAACCACATCGTTGCAGAGAAAACCCGAGCGACTTGGAGCAAGTCTAAGTGGTTTCGACCAATCTCATTTTCATTAACTGCTAAGAAATTTATATTTTGGAATGAGGGTAATGTGAAATGTAACAGTGAATCAAGTAAGAAACGAGCATCAGATGAAGGTTGTAGAATTGACAACAAAAAACTCTCGTCGACTTTCGTAATGGATTTATTACAGTCAGTTGTCACCAGGGCGACCAGGATAAAGTAAATTCATCACCATGGAATGTTCCGCCTCTTGGCTCAAACGTTCCTTTTGCATGGGGAACAACACAGTGGCAGATCTAGACTCCATCGTACCGGGGGAGGCGGATTATGTTAGGGACTGAAAAAAATTACGTCCCCTAGATCCGTCACTGCAATAGGGTGCAAAAGAGCGCTTAGTTGATCCGAGACTTTCGTTGACCATGGGTCCATTATGTGAGCGATTACCACAGCTGAATATCATCAACACAAATCTATCATTTACAATCGTAAGCTCCTCTGTTGTTTGAGTCTTTCATATCTTCGTCTTGCCTCTAGTTTATGCAGCTGATTTTGCTCGAGTTCGTCGTGGCTCGGATGGCACATGTTCGCTAGTGTTCTCTCGACGTTGGCGGAGTAAACAGTGTGTGAAGGAATCACTCTTCGATGAACCTAAAACAAAACAACAAGGAAAAAATCAAGTAACTGTATTTGCAAAGACCGCCGTAACGAAAAAGAAGCACCGGATCCTGTAGTAAACGATCTAATCAGCTATAAATAATGTAAGGTAAGTCTTCAAAAGCCTAGTGGCTCACAACTGCCGGAGATTAACCCGGTTTCTGTAGCAAGAAGCGACTGAGAGTATTACTACTCCCCCTTGGATGGGATGCTAGTCCATCACAGGGTGACCAGGTTTATATACTATGAAATGACTAGGAGTATTACTACTCCTCCCTGGATGGGATGCTAGTCCATCACAGAGTTACCAGGTTTATATACTATAAAGTGACTAGGAGTATTGCTACTCCCCCCGGGATGGGATGCTAGTCCATCACAGCCGAGGGTTACCAGGTTTATATACTATGAAGTGACTAGGAGTGTTACTACTCCCCCCTGGATGGGATACTAGTCGATCGCAAGGTTACCCCCAGCATTATGTCACCGGTACCCATTTATTGGGCGGAGAGACAACGTGGAGTAAAGTTTCTTGTCTAAGGAAACAACATGACGGCAGAGAACAGGCTTGAACCACAGACCTTCAGGTTGAAAATCCGACGTGCTAACCACTAGACCACCGCGCCTCCACATAAAATAATGAAGCGAATTAATAAAAAAGCACGTGTGTTAGTCCGATGTTTTGAAAGGCACAGCCTTTCTTCTTCAGGGTCTTACATGTAACACTCTGAAAAAGGCTGTCACCCATTTCTTTCGTGCCTGGTATCAAGGAGGCCTCTACAAAGCATTTTCATCTTTCTCTATCAGCCACCGCAGCCCGCACTCCTCGTTTCTTTCCTTTCTAGGTGGTCATTGGTCTCAACCCTTTAACTTCCATGAGTGCCAAACATCAAAATTCAAGAAAAATCCCAAATTTCATTTTTTAAAATATTGAAAAACAATGGTACCGTGCAAAAGTACTGCTGAAGAGGTTTCATTTGAATGGTCACACCATAGGATTTTGTCAACAGACTCAAAAGTTAGAACAAATAGTACCATGCAAAAGTACTTCTGAAGAGGTTTCATTTGAATGGTCACACCTTAGCATTTCGTCGACAGACTCAAAAGTTAGAACTACACTACACGTCCTACACGTCTACATTATTGAACTACATTATTAAGGGTTAAGAAAGGCTGAGCCTTTCAAAATAATGGATTAACAAATATAGTCGTGTCGGTACCATAAATCAAAAAGACAAACCGTAATCAGATGAAAGTACAGTGGTACCTTTATTCCTCCTTACAATGCCCAGGTAATGCGTGACGGGTTAGAATCATAATGCTTCCCATTGGTTGTCCGCCTACGATGACGCAAGCACTACGGCTATATAAACAGCCATTCTGCGACCAAAAAGAACAACTGCTCCGCTCTCACTTAATGAGCACTGAACGCAACTGACGAAGGAAACCACTTAAGTTTCCGAAACCGTTCTGTCAAGAAAATAATGGCCACACACAGCCATTCATGCAGAAATAAAAACGGCCAGCCAACCATCCTGAATCTCCTTAACTGATTCTTAAAAACCTATAGCTGGCACCACACAACCCTAAAAGGAAACCCCATCACGGGGCCTCGCTCATTTCCTAGCGCTCAGGGTGTTGCTTACCGGAAGGTCAATAACCTCTCCAAACGACTTTCTAGTCCGAGGGATTAGAGTTAACGACAGGACAATTTATCTCTCCAAACGACTATAAGTCTGAGGGTTTAAAATCCTGAAATGAACACTGAATAACGGAGTTATATGCGGTAAGGATGGTGACAATTTTAACATCGCCACCGCACGAAGTAGACTCCGATATTATGTTATCTTTGTTCACACTGAATAACGGGAGTTATATGCGGTAAGGAGGGTGACAATATTACAAACAATAAAGTTCTGTCAAGAAAATAATGGCCACACACAGCTATTCATGCAGAAATAAAAAACGGCCAGCCAACCATCCTGAATCTCCTTAACTGATTCTTAAAAACCTACAGCTGGCACCACACAACCCTACAAGGAAACCCCATCACGGGGCCTCGCTCATTTCCTAGCGCTCAAGGTGTTGCTTACCGGAAGGTCAATAATCTCTCCAAACGACTTTCTAGTCCGAGAGATTAGAGTTAACGACAGGACAATTTATCTCTCCAAATGACTATAAGTCTGAGGGTTTAAAATCCTGAAATGAACACTAAATAACGGAGTTATATGCGATAAGGACGGCGATAATATAAACACCGCCACCGCACGAAGTAGACTCCACTATTATGTTATCTTTGTTCACACTGAATAACGGGAGTTATATGTGGTAAGGAGGGTGACAATATTACAAACATTTTCTGGGCGTTGCAGCAGACTCGTACCCAGTCGGTATTTATTGGATTTTTGTGCGAGAGAAGATTGGATACTAGGGTGAATTGAGGCACGTGGGGTGGCATGGGAAGGGACGAGGGTAAAAAAAAAATTGTTATTTTCCTTCTACCTTCCCAGCATGCCTCACGGCTTACAATAGACCATTTTACAGTTTTCAAGTGTCTTGATCAGTCTTGATCAGTTTTTTAACTAATCGGTGATTTCTCGATCTGTATTTTTATTGGGTATCAAGATACATGCACCTGACCGAAATGGGATACTCCGATTGGCTAATAACCCTTTGAATAATTAATGAGTTTGAGAAAGTATGTTGAAACAAATTTAAGTCGTTTAAATTTCGATTCAACATCCTTTTAACATTTCCTTTGTACTAAAAAAATGTTGGATCGTCATCAAGCCGTTTGAACACCAAAGGGGCGTTTGATTGACCGTTTTCCGGAATAAGAACATACAGAATGCTGACAAAAAATCACTGGAAAACTAAATATATGATTATAGTATTATATAAGCTTGTTTTGGTAGGTTTATGTTGAAAATGAGTCTGAATAGACCATTTTAAGGAGACTTTTCCTTTTCTATTCTTATTCTGTAATATGGTCAATCGAACGGTTTGTATTGTTTTGACAGCTAAATATGCAGTAATAAATCTTGAGATATTTCCATTTTATTGTGTACATAAAATCTGAATAAACACAGCCAGTGTTCTTTATACTGGCCTTTGTAACTTAAGTTCCAAAAAAGTTAAAAAATTGTAAACAAAAACGATTATGAACGAACTATGGACAATTTTATTCGTCTTCGCAAAAGACAGATGAATTCTCTTGTACTAAGAGATTATTATTGCAAGAGTTAACGGACAAGACGTACTCTGACATAACCTTATATATATTGTGGTTTTTGTTAGTTTTGTTTTTTGATTGTTTGTCTTTTTCCCTCTATGCTAGGACCAAGTAGCATCCGATGAAATTAATTCCCAGAGAGTGAAACTTTGAATTGTGCGAATCCTAACATGTGACCATTCAAATGACAACTGCAAAGCAGAACTTTCTGATACAGGGTTGTGCCTAAATCATACCGTCCAGAAGGACGTCGGACACCTTATTGAGACTTATATAACGTAATGTCAACACTTAGAATTTTATTTTCAATAAATTTTTAAGTGTAAAAAATAAAATCTAAAATCCACACTCAGAATTGAACCTGTGACCTCGGCTAGGCTTAGGCTTACATAGCCTACCATACCACTGTACAACCTATTTTCTCGGGTTGCTTAGTCCTAAATTTAACTATATAAAATGCTACCCCAAACCTCAACTGAAAGCTAACCAGTTACTCTGTTATATAAGTCTCAATAAGGTGTCCGACGTCCTCCTGGACGGTATGATTTGGGCTTGACCCTGATACAGTCGAACTCCCATAAGCAGACACCCTAGGGAAGTAAAAAAAGGGTCCGCAACTGGAGCTTGCTGTTTACAGGAATGATTCCCATAAGCAGATAGTTCAAACAGGTGGCTCACCTGTAGAGCATCTCTGAGATCCATAAGTGAAATAGGGGGACTGGTAACCCCTCTGCTGTCACTAGCGGCAACAGTCACTGCTGCCTCTGCTTCAGCTTGCTCTAATGTTCTACCATTAGCACTACTGCCTACAGACCTGTCAGACAAACCACACAACAAGATAAGGTATTCTATTCTCCTGCAGATGGTATTCTAATACACATTTAAATAAACATATTTCCATGTGCGTGTTTTAATGGGTTTAATAAATGATTGATTGATTGATTGACACTACAGGGTATCCTCAATACCCAGAATACGATGCCTTGTCTACGGACATTCTGACAGAGACAGAACTGTTCAAAACTTGAATGTTGTGGCATATTTACTAATGGACAGATATTGAATGAAAAAGGGCACAGCCCGAAATATTTGGATTTTTATACAAATTTTTGTACTTTGATTTCAACAATTTTTAATTTTTCATGTACTCTCGGTTTAGTTTTTTTGCAAGTCAAGCGTAGCAATGATAGCATGAAATGACCAGGAGAATTACTGCATACACTCCTCCATAGATGGCCTTCTAGTACACAGCAGAGAACTCACAACTCACAGAACTCAAAATTAAGCAAGCTCCCAATCTGACCTAGGCTTGTAGCTCAGTGGTAGAGCATTTGCATCGGAATCTCAAAGGTCATGGATTCAAATCCCGTTGAGGCTTGACATTTTCTTCAGGTTCTAATTGCAATTCATTCAGTTGCTATATAACTACAACAATCACATTATCTTTAATTACCAACTTACCTTTCTGAATTTGGAGGCCAGGGACTTGTACTGTTCCTCAGGTGCTTTCTGGGGTAAGTGCTGCCATTGGCATAGCGAAAATGTCCATCTCTGAGCCTGAATGAGCTCCTCATGGAAGAACAAACTGTAAGAATATCTTTCACTAGGTACTGCAATTAAACACATCAAGTTCCAGTCAGTTACCAGAATAAAATATGGAATATGGAACTAAGCAAAAAATTAATATTCGGAAGCTGTGAATGCGTGTTACATGTTTCAACCCACTTATGGGTTTCTGATAAAACTTAAAACAAACCTTTTTCAATAAACATTGTTACAAGTCCTTTTTACAAGCCTCTACATTAAATTAGAATCAGATGATGGCCACATCTTGTGAATGCCATTGAATAGTTCTGTAGCACAAGTTTGTTTTATTGGGTCAGATTGGGTTAGACTGTATTGGTAACCTGTGGTACCTCTGTAGTAAACTGTATTGGTAACTTATGGTACCTCTGCAGTACACTGTACTGGTAAACCTGTGGTACCTCTGCAGTACAAGTTTGTTTTATTTGGTTAAATTAAGTTAGAGAGTACTGGTATGCCTGTGGTACCTCTGTAGTAACCTGTATTGGTATCATGTAGTACCTCTGTCATACACTGTACCTGACTGTACTGATACACCTGTGGTACATTAATTGTAGCACAAGTCTGTTCCATTTGGTAAGATTAAGTTAGAGAGTACTGGTATGCCTGTGGTACCTTGTAAGCACAAGTTTGTTTTATTTGGTTAGATTAAGTTAGACAGTACTGGTATGCCTGTGGTACCTCTGTTGTACACTGTACTGATACACCTGTGGTACCACTGAAGCACTAGTTTGTTTTATTTGGTTAAATTAAGTTAGAGAGTACTGGTATGCCTGTAGTACCTCTGTAGCACTAGTTTGTTTTATTTGGTTAAGAGTACTGGTATGCCTGTGGTACCTCGTAAGCACAAGTTTGTTATATTTGGTTAGATTAAGTTAGACAGTACTGGTATGCCTGTGGTACCTCTGTAGCATGAAGCATAAGGTTAACTGTGTCGTCTGCCACATTATCCAAACCAGCATCCCAGGCTCCAAGAAACAACCGGCCATATATGGTAGCAGAGTCTGGTAACATCATGTCGTAAGTACACAGACCAATTTCACTGTCTTCTGACAGTTCCTTGAGGGACAGTTCAGGCGCACCATCAAGAGAGTCATGTGGAGTGAATCTTTGCTGTAAAAAGGAAACAATCATCAATCTGTTAAATTAGTTACTGAAGGGCTCGTGCCTTTTTTTCTGATGATCTTGTAGTTTTTTGTGACCAACAACACTCTCTTGACACTTCCTCTACACTTTCTTGTCGACTTACTTGTAGTTTGATGTTCAGTGATGTATCTGAAAGAGGTCTGAAACTATTTCCCTGTCCCAAAAAGTTACAACAACAACACTTTATTAAATAACAAATATTAACGATTTAAATAATACCTACCCACAAATAGTTGAAAAACTAGTCGAGGCGGGTAGGTATATTTAAGTTAGGCTTATTACGAGGGTTCAGGTTACAGCAGTTTAGATTACAATAAATAGTAGATTAAAATAATAAATCAAAAACAGTAAAGAAAGTAGAAAGAGATTACACTATACTGGTCGTAGTTACAGGATTGGTACAGTTTACAAGTTTTTAATTAATTCACATAATTCAATTTACATAAACGTAAACACTCAATGACTGGTCTCAAGGGAAACAGTGAATTTTGTTTCCCAAGAATCTCAGTGTTTCCAGAGACTTTAGAAGTCGAGGGAAACATTGAGATTCTTGAGAAACAAAATATCCAAGGGATCAGTCGTTATTTGATTTGTTACATTTGATACAGCTATCCAATTACAACTTTTTGTAATTGAACAGCTGTAATTGGTCACCTACATTGCGCACATATCAATCAGATGTACTTAAATGGGTTCTTTTTTTCACGCCTGTTTCCTCCTGCTTTCAAACTGTTAGAAAATATCCTCAAGATGTTTTGAGTACAAAAAACTCCACATACTGGATAGACTTTTTAATCTCGAATTTTGTTATTGATTCGATTAATTAGTACAATTCAAGGGTAATTGTGGTTGTAATTTCAAATCATCCTTGCGCTACGCGCCTGGCCGATTTGAAATTATTCGTCTGATTACTCCCTGAATTGTACTCCACTCAGTCCAATTACTATTACAAATATGTGAAGAAAATTTAGGTACCCAAGCAGCTGGTGTCCGCTTAATAGAGGGTGTCCGCTTAATATGGGGTCCGCTTAATACAGGTATCACTGTATTTGGAAAGAGTCAATCGTTACCTCAAAATTTGCCTTCAATACTTTTTTTGGTTTCTTGACTTTTCCTTTTTTGATGAGCTGCGGTTTGGGAGGCAACTTCTGTGGTGTCCTTGGATGAGATGCTGTGAAATGAGAGGGAATTTCTTTTAATTAAGTAAAACAGAAGCTTTTTAGCAGAGCACTTGCCGGGCCGAAGGCACGCTGCGCAGCACCATACTCATAGAACCTATGTCCGTCATTTTTCATGGTCATGGCCAGCGGAATGTTTCATGGGCGCGCCTTCGTGACATGTGTCAGCGTGTCGGTCGCGCAAGGAAAACTCGCAGGCGCGTATGACGTCGCAAAACACAATGGGAAAAATTCGCGACACATCTCTCGTAACTCAGTGGTTAGAGCATTTGAGCATTGCAGGGAGGGTCAGAGGTCAGTTCCTGTTGGTGACTCTGATTTTTCCCTGATTTTAAGTGCAAATGGAAACTCTGCTCAGAACTCCGTTGTTTGATTTTTACTCTCTAGATATGCTTCTGATTCCGACTCAAACTCAGACCCTGTTGCTAGTGAAAACCAGTCTTTAGTATACAGTACTTACAGCACATAATTTCTTGAAAATTTTAAGCATATTGGTAATGATGTGTCTTTCTTAGATTGCCCAGAACAGTATCAAAAAATCACATGTACATGCAATAAACATACCTGGAGTAGACCCAAGGGCTTGACATTTTGCTAAAATGGCCAGCAAGAAATCATTGTGAAAATGAACTGCAAAAGAGAAAATAAAAACTTGAAAAACATAAAAATGTGTACATAAACTTATTTTGAATTTGGTAAATATAAAAATCAAATAAATTTCAAAATCATTCAAACTCTCAAACAAGACTTTCTTTTTGCAAAAACGTGAATGTGATCTCTTTGACCTCATTGTTTATGCTAAATGAAACGTGATGCCTAGAAGTTCCACATGATTTCACACATGATAAATCAACAGCGGAAAGTAGTTTGATTCTTTCCTTCGTTGCTTTCGTAACAGAAAAGAAAAATTGTTCTTTATAGTATTAAATAATATGATGGCGTTCACAGTCTATGTTTTAGTTTCTGTTCCCTCAATTTACTTAAGATTTATCGAAAATAATTTCCAGTTTCATTTCTGTCCAGTGCATTACCATTTTCATTAATCAAAATGGCTAGTAAAAGCCAAAATGTACTGTCTAGCCAAAACTGAATTTTTACTAGACTTTGACTTGTTGGCTACCTTAAGTCTTGAGCCCTGATAAGATTATAGAATAACCACGGCCACATATTTAATGTATTGGAAGCAGAAGCAGTATTTTAATCATTTCAGTGTCCGTGATGACTTTGAACATTCTTATTTTTAATGTTATAGCAAACACCACCAAACATCGTGACTTTTCATAAAATTTATCAGGCAACAATTAAGAAAATTTCATGTTCATGTGACTAGAAGTTTTCATGGCAACAAGATTTTAACAGCCACGTTTGTCGACATTTGGATTTTTTTAACCTTTTAATGTAATATTTTTCATGGGAATTTGGACAGTTTTTTGACCAAAAGTTCTAACATGGTGGCTGTACAGAACTAATGCTGTAATTTCCATGTCATTTGACATCATCGTCCCATTTTACGAACCTCAAAGGAAACAGTTTTGGACATACTATAAATTATACCCTTCAAGTTTCATTGTCATAGCTTTAATGCTTGTGAAGTTACCACTTCCCCCCACCCTAATGAAAAAGTTTCTTCATTGATTTTGATTATTTTTCAGTGAACTTGGACAGTTTTCTGAGGTTTTGGAAAAATAGAGAAATCTAAGATGGCCAATAGTTCTAACATGGCAGCTGCAGAGAACTAATGACATTCAACATCATTGTCACATTTTACAGACCTCACAGGAAACAGTTTTAGATGTACTATAAACCTTCCAAGTTTCATTGTCATATAATTTTATGTAGCTTTAATGATTGTAAAGTTATGACCCCCCCCCCCCCCGGGTCAGGAACTCAAAGAAAGCCAAGGCTAAATGGGGTTAAAACAGGTTAGATCTCAGACTGAGAACTATGGTTATAAGTGATTAAAGAAGAAACATGAGGCTCCAAGCAGCCTATACTCATGCGCATGCATAAGAAAGTTTTACGATATATTTTAAACATGATAAGAAGATCTCTGATATGTTGAAGAGTTACTCCTTTCATTCAGTCATCGTTCCTGCAAACCACGTTGTTTACTATTGAATGTTTTGTAAATGAAGACTGTACCACAATGAAGCCAGTGATTCGTCTAAGTCTTATATATACCTAACGTGAACATTAGTAATGTAAGTAGGGTTGTAGGAGACGCTGTCATGACACTTCAGTAACGCTGTTTTACCGGAAGTGAAAGTAGCCGGAAGTCACTAAACAGGAAGTGTAAATGGCAAAGCTACATGTATAAATATGCGTGCATAAATTTGCATGCAAAATTGTGACACGAAGGAAAATGGAGGGTGAATTTTAACTCATGCCGCTTTGCGCATGAGTAAAAAGTGGCTGAATATTTACAGCGTAACTACTTGAACCAGGCCACTTGGAAGAAAATTGACCAATTACAACATAAATTTAGAAAAAAGGATGGGTGGATCATGTCTGAATGCCGCACTGTTATTGGTCTGTTTGTTCTCGATTTACATTATGATTGGTCAATTTTCTTTTTAGTAGTCACACTGTAATAGTAGTTCTGATTCCACATAATGTAGACTTACTGTTGTCACTGCCAAGGCATTTCTTTGCCTGTGTGTCAAACTCCTCTTTAGAAATCTGCAAAAAATTAAGGTATGATAACACAGAACATCAAAGATCATCACCAACACTTATATCAAACGGCCAAATGATCACTCACCGGGAAAATAATATCATCCAGCATCGAGCACATTTTCCTGGCTGTTTTCTAGTTTTAGTAACTTAATCATTACGAACACAAATATACGACCCTCCAAGTACATCCTCCTGCCTTTTATTTCCCCTCTTCTTCCTGTTCAAAATGTCAAGAAATTCTTGGAAATACCAACCAAATTTGGGGTTATTTTGAGGGGTTATCAGATCAGCCCTTTATTTTCTTTTGAGGTAAACCTTGACTGATGAAACCCCTACGACAGCTGCAGTCCAGACTGGATCAGCATGTGTTTACTGTTTACTGTTTACAACACTCAAATTTCCATTGAATGACAGATTATTTTGTAAAGGTAACAGATATATTCCCAAGAGACACTCTTAGCCAATGTTCTTTCAGAGAACATAAAACATGAAAAAGTATTGGTTCCAATCGGAAGCTTTGTCCCAAAAAAGGCACGGCTATGCAGTAAGAAAGACCACCCATCCCCTCCGATTTTATGGAGTATATTTTGAAGTGGCTATGCGACTACGTGGCTACACAGTGAGAAAGACCACCCCTCCAATCTGATTTCATGGAGTATATTTTGATTTTATACAGTAAATTTTCAAGTTAAATAACTTGTCCAAAAGCGTATGTATATTTTGGCATTTCACACTTAAAGAATGAGAAATAAACACATATTTCTCTTTGTGTTTGACTTGGCACTCTCACTGCATAGCTGCATAGACACTATTTTTGGGGGAAGAGCTTCCAAGTGATAGCGTAGCCCAGTGCTTCTTGTGCACTCTTATTTCATTCTTTCTCTTTAACAATAGACTTTATTGTTATCACAGCTAGGGACATTGTTTAGCTCTTTTATCTATTGTTTGCACAACCAATAGTGTAGACTTTCAATAAAGTCCTTTGTCTTATATTTATAGCCCGCCGGACGAAGGACTTTTCACACTTGATTGGCGCCAATTTTAGTGACCCAAAAACGGGTCGCTGCGCTTAGACCAATCAGAGTAGCTGAGAGTAGCCCTTTGGGACAGAACTGTCAATCACAAGGTATTTGGGCGCAATGAAACGTGACTTGCGGTTGAAATTTAAAAATGGGGTTAGTTGCAAAACAATAATCGATGACATTGACAAGTCATGCCACTCCCCATTTTTGGCGCAAATTGCAAATGAAAACCCTTTAAGTGAGACAAGTCGACCTCTCGCGACTTCATTGCTCACTTAGCCGCTTTGCGGCCTCAAAAGCTCGCTTCACTCGCTTTACTGTAAAACTCGTGAGGTCGACTTGTGGCAAGTCTACCAATAGTGTTGCTTCAGGGAGGTACTATTTGACCCCAAGTGTGGCGGGCGGGGTAATCTGCAGTTGAGCCCAGCCATCAACTCTACCTTTTCCGCATACAACTTGGACGCGCTTCCTTAAAATTGCACCCTGTAAATAAACTGGAGCTTGCAAAGGAGGCAGACACCATTTTACCATCCTGAATAGTAGTTGTAAAATTCCCCGCACCTGGGCAACAAAAGCCGATTTTGTCCAGAGTTTTGCCTCGGAGGATTGAACCATATATATTAGCTCTTACATTAGTGACCCAATTAGCTGTTTTTGTAGCTGAATACATTGACACCAATAAAGCAATCATCATCATCATCATCATAAAGCACGTTGATTAAGCTTATTTTGCTAACATAAAGAATTAAACTTTTCACCACAGTTGTCTTTTGTTGTAGATTTAAAGCATTTTGGAAGGGTCAAAAACACGTTTTTCTATCAAAGAGACTGTATTTGAACGTTTGACATATCGATAGAAGGATAAAGTATGTTTGCACCATGTTTACAATCGATATTACCTTTTGTTTGTACCACAGCTTCATGTTGTTCCAGTACCTTTAAAATAAGAACAAAAACCATAGAAGAACATTCAATCAAACCTACGTTAAAGAAAGGAAAGAACAAGTTATCGTACGTTGGTGAGAAGTCCCCTAGAGCCTCTCCAAGTTGTCGGCGTGCGACACTTAAATCCACCGCCATCTTTGTTCCTACGAAGTTCTTTTAAGTGGAAAACCGCTGAATAGGTTGTGCGGCTCACCATTCTGCAGTTGTTGTTTTTCGGCAGTTCAACTGGTTCATTCTCGCTGTAATAGAATGTTTGCACATGACGTCATAAAAATTCCAAAATCTAAAGTATAAATCCTACAAAGCTGTTTCTAACATGGTATGTGGATACCAGTGTTATAACCTTTCACAAAAAGTTTGATGTTTTAAAGATGTTTCGTTTTCGATTTATCTAAATGTGTCACGCAATTCGTCACGCTATTTCAGATAAGCCGTGAAAATAAACAAAATTGAACTAGTTGAAAGTGATTTCATGCCTCTTATAGCACAGGGAGCAGAGGAGCCAAATTTGACCTTAAAGCGTTCTTCGATCTACGAGTCTGTTTTTCGCCCCAGCGGGACCCCAAGCGTAATCGGAGCTTTCCGTTGGGTAACCGCAAATTGCTGACCGTGGGCGCCACAAAATCGTTAAGCAGCAAGAAGAGAGACAAGGGAGGAAACAGATTTGAGCCTAATTTTTGATCCCCGATTACTCGCTTTTGATTCAATAAAAAGTTCTGATTTTTGGCATGTAACTTTTTATGGACAGTCTCTGGACAGCTTTTCAACAATTTCGATGAAGAGATCCATTAAACGCTCTTTTCGGTGATCTCTCTTTATGGCGTTCAAAGTTGACTTTCGTAGGATGTGGACCGCAACATACTGGTGACGGAAATACGTCATACGAGAGGTGTGCTCCACTCCACTGCAGTGGAGAACCGAAATAACGATAACTCGCCGAAATCGCGCTAAATCGCCCCGAGGAGCAAGCAAACAACAAAGAATACAACACAGCAACAGGGTAAGTCAATTTTATTCACATGAGATTCGAATTTTTAAGTTTTGAAGCAAAACCGTTGCGTTCCCATACAAACCTTTATAAATCGAATCTTTGTAACACAATACCGCTCATAAAGCAAGGGTCACGTCCCGGTTATCTAATAGTGAGCTTGGGCCTCCTGTGGTCGACTTTGCGGAGCTATATCTCCACTATTTTAAAAGATATCGCTTTTAAATTCGGCCACTTTGCTAATTTTGAGATGCTTTTTCCAGCAGTGTCGATGGATTTTTGCTGTCAGGCCAATATAAAAATTTGGAAAAACCGTGACAAGGTCTATTTTGAATGGTTGGCATAACTTCCGTTTTATTGACGGCATGTCACTTTCGGAGTTTTTACTTCCGTCACCAGTATGTTGCGGTCCACATCCAACGAATCACGTGGTACTATGTTTCCTCCCTTGTCTCTTTTTCTTCTCGGCACTTCGTGCCTCGCTCGGAAAGCTTACGCTTTCCGGAAAGCGCCGATTACGCTTGGGGTCCCGCTGGGGGAAAAACTCGAAAACAACAGATCGAATAACGCAAGACATAGCGCGCGTTTTAAGCTCAAAGATCGAACGCGTATTAGGTCAAATTTGGCTCCTCTGCTCCCTGTGCTTATAGTGAATACAATATTTTGTGGTGAGATTTTTGTTGTTATTAAGACTCTGAATTTTTGGCCGCCATGTTGGTGTCCCTAAGTAGGACACCAAGATGGCCGCTCCATACATTTCTTACTAAAAATGTCTATACTCATTCGCCTATAACTCTTGAATGAAATGCTCGTGCGCTTCAAAATTTGGCCCAGATGTGTAGTTTTTAACTCTCTGCAGTTCCATAAACATTTTAGTATCGAAAACTGCTTCTGAATTTTGATATGACGTCAGTGAAAACACTCTGTTATTTAACTTAATTAATACATAGGTTAATATTAAAGCAGTTCTGAGATGTTCGAATATTGTTATTATTACCCTTAATTTTCCTCAAGACTCGACAACCCTACTTTTTCCCTTGGGCCTCCTCCATACAAAATAAATCGATGACATCATTGACATCAATGAGTAATCGATGAATAATCGATGGATAACAGTTGATTACTCATTGATTATTGCTGATAATCAATGAGTAATCGATGATTAATCCAAGGCAACAATTTTTTTTAGTCATCGATACAAAGAGCGAAAAGGGTTGTTGGTATTAAGGTGGCTAGCAATAGTTCCCAGAATTTTTCTTTCACCTATACCTTGATGGATCAATATGTAATTCTTAATTATCAGTTGATGCTTCACTAAGGTAGACCTGCCAAGTCTCACGCCTTAGGCGTGAGTCTCACACCTGCGAGTCCAAAACTACGATCTCACGCCTACTCACACCTATGGAGCAATTTCTCACGCCTAAATGACAGATTTGAGCTATCAGCCTTAAACTGATCGTATGATCCAATATAAAATATAGTTACGTTCATGAAAATATGGCACTTTTTTGTAGGTTTTTATCATTCTGAACATTACAATTACAGAGGATTGAGGTCCATGGAAACTTCTGAATTCTTCGGAACATCTTCGGACATCTTCGGAATAGATCGGGTTCTCTTCGGATTTGGTCGGGTCGCCTTCGGAAATCCTGGCATTCCCACGAAAATATTCTCACGCATATCACCCGGAAAAAGTTGGCAGGTATACTAAGGGTGATCAAACAAATGCCAATCATGGGTAAACAAGTTGTGGTCTCTTTTATTTCTCTTAATTTTAGCTTTACATACTTATAGCTAAAAAACGAGCTGGATGACCCCATGTTTTATTATTGAATTGTAATTGCCATGTTAAGATGCAACTTTTTGCAAAGTTTAAAAAAATTCTGTACATAGTGTTCAGAGCCACCTTAACTTTTCGAAAATTATCGAAGCATTAACTGATAAAGAATTATAGTATAGACCAATATCACGCTAGCATGGCATGAAAATATATTTAATTTAATGGGGAAAAGAGTTCAGTATCAAATTCAGCACATCAATATTAGCAAAAGTGTAAAGTGTCGTAAAGATTGTTCGTACATACCCTGTGTGCCAGAGGTTTTTATTTTTTAGTGAAAACGGCGAATTTGAGCGGCGAAGCCGCGACAACGAGGCGCAACGCGCCGAGAAAAAATAAAAACCTCTGGGCACTCGAGTACACAACCTCATTTCCATGCGATTTGTGGATCGGATATCTCACCAAACCGGTTTTAAACCTTGGGGACCAAAGCGTGTCTGTTTGTTTACATTAAATCTAACAGCTGACATATTTAAAACGCGGTCGAGACAGAAATATTAAATCAAAAAAGATACATCGATGACATTTTTTCACTGTAGAGTGTCGAGAAAAAGGAGATAGAAGATTTTATTGTCCTTGTAAACAAACACTAATCTCAGACAAAGAAGTAAACTTTCTGGATACAACCGTTTTCAAAGGCGAGAGATTTAACAAACAAAGAATCCTTGATATCCGCACGCAATTAATCCAGTACACCTATTTCTCTTCCTGTCACCTACCAGTGGTCAGCGAAATCGTTCAGCGAGAATACCTGCAACTCCAAAGCACGCCTCCGTGCTAGAGATAAAAATTTTCCTTGTTCAAACAAAACTCTAAAGGTCACACTCCACGATAACACGAATTAATAAGTCGTGTCTGGCCTGTCAACACCTCTTTTCAAGACCTCCTTGCGCTGAATAAATTAGTTCTCTGATATTTTGAAAATTTGGATACTAAAGAGTAATCCACAGCGTTTCTTAAAGATCGCAAAAAGCCGCAATCTCTATCTACGTCCGCCATTGTTGTTTGTGTGGCTTCACTTTGGGAAACCGGTTTTTCACGCGCCCGTTGCGAATTGTTTCGGTCCAGCCAATCGAAGTTGCTGTTGCATCGTTAACATTTAACATCGTTAACATTAAAATTTGGATACTAAAGAGTAATCCACAGCGTTTCTTAAAGATCGCAAAAAGCCGCAATCTCTATCTACGTCCGCCATTGTTGTTTGTGTGGCTTCACTTTGGGAAACCGGTTTTTCACGCGCCCGTTGCGAATTGTTTCGGTCCAGCCAATCGAAGTTGCTGTTGCATCGTTAACTCCCGGTAGAGTCTGGAAACAAGTAGGAGAACCAATCAGCGACCTAGTTCAGATTCTGAACTAGATCCTCGCATGGAAATGAGGTTGTATATTCGAGTGACCAGAGGTCCGTCTCGCGAGCTTCTTCTAACCGTTTATGCGGTTAATTTCACTCATGATATTCAGAGAACGGACCTCTGGATCCAGGGTGGTTCGTACACTGACGAAGATATGAACTTTTGAAACTTAGTACTCTGGCCTAATTTTTACAAAGAAATGTATGGGAAAAACACGAAAACGAGGCTGGACGGGCAATCTGTGCCCGTCCACCATACATTTCTTTGTATAAATAATGCTCAGTTTCAAAATTTCATATCTTCGTCAGTTTGCTAGCAATCTTTACAAAACTTTGTAATTTTACTACTATCGATATGCTGAATTTGATGCTGGGTTCTTTTACCTAATAAACTAAATATATTTTTGTGCCATGCTAGCGTGATATTGGTCTACTGATCCATCAAAGTATAGGTTATGGAAAATTCTGAGAACTCGTATTAAAAGCGGGGTTCGACTTAGTCTGCGAATACAGCCGCCTCTCATCGCTCCTGGCCGCTGGGGGCGGTGTCGCGCAAACGCACCTAGCGGCCGGGAGCGATGAGAGGCGGCTGTATTCGCAGGCTAAGTTCGACTGTATATGATAAACAGGCTTGGGGTTTTTGTGGGGTTTCGTCTTTGCCAAGGGTATCAGGTAGGTATGTACAGGAGCCATAATCGGGGATTATGGTTCCTGATATGTACTTTATGACTTTCATCCCCAGAGGGGGTACTCAGCTATTATAGTGACGGGAGCTGCGAATGATGCCAAATTGTAAGACCCCAAAAAAGTCCTAGACCCCCAAAAAGTCCTTTTAGGCTAACCAGACCCAAAAAATGTCCAAAAGTACCTTTACGGATTTTACCGACCCCAAAAAAAGTCCTCGCCAAAATCTTCCACCTCAAAAAAGTCACCACAAAATTGCTAACCCAAAAAACGTCCTTAGTACACAGCAAACCCCAAAAAGGCCTTCGCATCTCCCCGAAACCAGTACTGAGGGTCCCTGAGTATCCCCATGAAGTACATACCACGGTTTCGATTTTCGGGGTCTCGTTAACCCATGAAAATTTATTGGAGTATTCATCCCATGTCACCGCAAGACAAATTTTCGTCTTGACGGTTTCGTCGACCAATTATTAACGTGCAAAGAAATGAGCGTTTTATTGTTCTATGAGGATTGCGTGACTGTTTATACACACAGCTAGTGACGCATTTGTGATTCAGTAATCATTAACCAGCTAACCAGACACTGACTTTCTTTTCGTTTGACTCGGTGCTAAAATACAGTAATGGATCTGTTCAGGACGCTTTTATGTTTGCAAATTGTTGCCTTTATGATTTCCTGCCAGATAGCCGGAGGTGACACTTCAACAACAAGTAAGTGAAAATGTAGATTTCACTGATAACAACGATAATAATGCTTTCCAATTTGTAGTGCTTGATCTGAATTAAGCGGAATAAAGAGCAATTCGTCAACAACCCTCCACGATTTCAAGCTGTCCGACGCTTTATTTCCTTTAATTTGTAATACTGAATTTGCATTTCGACCGTTCATTCTTGCTAGCTTACGGAATATAAACTAATCACGCTATGAATCGAAGTTTCTGCAAAATCAACATGAATGTTTCATTAATTTCAAAATGATGGCTTCCAATGATCGGATTACGGAAACACATTCCGCTGACGCACAGCGATTTTGAATGTGTTAAAGAGCTCTTAGACAGTTTATTTGGGAATAATTTACTGCTTTACGAAGTTCTTTTCAATTCTTAACACTAATTTCACATATGAGATTTTAAGAAACAGAGTTGTCCGTATGTGAATACGGAAATCATTTGACAGTTGCTATTTATAACTTTGGGATAATTATACTGCGTGGAATTTCTTTGCATGATGCTTCATCATTCCTATGAACTGATTTTACAGACTTTTGGGCATTAGAAATTGGGTCACTAAGTTCAGTGACAGGCAATTAATTTCTAAAATACAAACTGTAACATCCTTCAGTTACGAAGTCGAAACGTCACTAGGCCATACGGAGACGTTGTTGCCTTTTGTCAGTAGTGTCAGTGTACTAACAGACATTGGGGTGCTATTAAACCATTTTTTTGCTTCAAGTGCTTCTTTAGCCTGCGCGCAAATGTCTCTTATTTCCTTTCGAAGGAAGGACAGAATAGGATGTGTCTGCGCGCAGATTACTGAGTACTTCTTTAACTTACAGTACAAAGAATAGTTTATATCAGTATCAGTCCTTATCTATGAATTTGTAATTACGTTCTCATTCACACTTTTTGCCTTGTTAGCTCAGTAGATAGAGCGAATCACAAGGTCATGGCTTCGAATCTCGTTTAAGCCTGATTCTGTTTATTCCCAGGTTTCTTTACAACTGCATATTAAAAGTTGCTAACGTCAATACGAGCATCGCATCCGTATCCCGCAGTTCACGTATATGATTCAGTATTTCATATACTCACATTTAATTCATCGAATTTGTTTTCAGTGAATCATTTTAAACGTCTTGATAAAGAACATGAATTCCTTTTTATTTTAACAAACTAGCCAAACATTAAAGCTTTTTGGCCTTCATAGTTAAACGGGAGAACTTGAGATTATCACAAAAGGAATTATAATTTCCATGGATACGACTAATATTTACGCGGTCGCGTGACAGGTGACCTGACCAACAACATGCATATTTAATTAAAGGCGGCCACGTTATCTCCTGCTAGACCATTTAATGTGTTAATACTCGAACCGTCAGGAGAAGCACAAAGCTGTTCGAAGTGAAGCAGGGGAAATTGTATATGGTTAGAATTAGCCAGAGGTTCGAGTTATCAAACCAGATAATTGTACGTGCTATTAAATTCATTGAAAAGTAACAAAAACGTTCACGAAAAGAAATCAATTATGTTTTTGTTATAGTATGTTGTAGCTTCCACCTTACTACCCTGGGTATCAGAAGGTCTCTCGCTGCACGCTTTCCTCAGAAGTCAGGGCGGCCGAAGGCTGTTAGTGTAATATGAGAGAGACGAGAGCGTGAGAAAAGCCTCGGGCACCCAGAGGGTACCCGGTTATTACCGGCAGAGACTGAAATAATTGATGATTATTAAAGGAGAAGTATATGGTTTTTCGGAATTTCGCAGGTTAAGTTTTTCTGCGAAACTGTTTTTGCTCTGCGGGTTCGTAAAAATACCCGTTAAATTTAAAATCAAGTACAACTGTATTCTGATTCGTGTGTCTGGGACGACTGGGACCATGTGCACAACCTCTTTCCTCTCAAATACTGCAGCTGCCTCGTCAGGAGAAGAGGTATGGAATGCAGTCCCCATTCTTGTGTGCAACAATTTTGCATATGAACACGGGGGTTTGTACTCACATATGTAAGCTAATAGCTTACAGAGGCGTAGCCAACTTTTAGAAGAGTTGTAGGCCTGGCCATCCGGCCCGGGGGGGGGGGGGGAATTTTTCGATATTGGCCCTTGAAAATGCTTTCTCCTTCACTTTCTGGTGATTTTATGTGTATCTTGACAGCACCGAAATCCTATAATATTTGATAATAGAGAATGGATTTGAATTTTTCATTTCCAATTCTTAAAAATGTGACACAAGTGGGCTAAAAAAATTTGTAGGCCCGGGCCTACGGGCCTGTAGGATGGCTACGCCACTGGGCTATATAGATGCGGCGAGATAAGGTATGGTTTTTTATTTTCTCAGTCCTTAAATATACCATTTGGTATTGTGATCCTTGATTAGAGTTCCTTTAAACTGTATTAACTGCGAAAAATCGCCTATACCACACGCCTTTGACATATGTCAAAGGTGGCAAAGGCCGTTTTTGTCAAATCTTTGACACGGTGTCAAAGGTGGCAAAGACCCGTTTGATTTAAGTCAAAGGTAGCACACTTTTGACGCTTATAAAAGGTAAAGTAAAGGTGCTGTCAAATATCGCTTTGATTTGTACAAAGGTATCTTTGATTCGCCTGTAACTTGCATCAAATGTGTAGTACTTTTGACGCGCGTCAAAGGTGTATCAAAAGCAACGTCAAAAGTGCTATAAAACCTTTGATCACATTTGATGCCTGTGTCGTGCAACTTTGCTACACCTTTGATGGAGATCAAAGGTGATCAAAGCCAACTGTTCGTCCAGTACCTAAACACCCAGCTAAACGAAAAATATATGGTTATGGTGGCGTAACAACGAAACAAGGCTCAGTATAGTATTCTTTGCCTGATGCTAAACTTTGCGTGCACAGAAAAGAAATAAAAACGACCCTTTCACACAATCGTTCTTAGTATGTCAAATTCCGTTTTTCTACCCTATAATAGGGTAAAAGCCTTTGCGGCACAAACAGAGATTACTTGTACTTTTAATTACATTCTAAACGTTTCTCTAGAACAGTTTTTATTTGAGTGTCGTAAAATCGAAACCAAAGTAATATCTCTGACCAATCATAACAGACGCAGATAATCCAATGATCCAATCAGAGCACGAACTTACAAATGCATTTCGCGGCGCCAAGCGGGAGAAAACGCGTGCGAACAAGTCATGGTTTTGGTTTTACTTCTAATTGGTTGAGAAAGTGACGCGAGATTTTTTAGCCAATTACAAAGCGAAACGATGAATGACCAAAGCAATAGATAAAATTGTAAACCGCTCTACAATTACATGTGTATTATACAATATTCTGTTTTGCAGTTATTGCCAGTACAACAACAACACCCATACTCGAGTCCAATCCATCGGTTAATGGGTCCAGTAGCACACTGATGGTTGCCACGACAACTGCAGTCACAAACACAAGTACAATTCAGCCCACATCGACGTCATCAACAGAAGTTGGCGCGCCTTCCTCGTCAGGTTAGCGATCGTTTTAATGTTGAAGTGCAAGTGCTTAGAGCGGTTTTCAATTGAGTGTCGTAAAACCAAAGCCAAAGTAATTACTCTGACCAATCACAGAACTCGCAGACAATCCGATGAACCAATCAGAACTCGAAGCAAATACATGTAGCCGCCGCCAAGTGCGGGAAAACGCGTGCGAGCAAGTCACGATTGGTTTTGGTTTGACTTCTGATTGGTTGAGAAAATGGCGCGAGATAATTGTTTAGCCAATCACAAAGCGTAGCAATGCAAAACCAAAGCAATTACGAAATTACTTTCGACACTCAATTGAAAAGTGCTTTATTATGGCTACATTTCAAAATAATATAAAATTCTAAGGTGACTGAATTGTCTCATAAGGTACGACCAAAACATACTAAGGTAAAACAGCAACGACAACAATAACAATAACAACAACAAGAAACTTCACTGACCACATTGTCTCTCCACCCACGTGCATAAGTGGGTACCGGTGACAAAATGTTGGGGTAACGCTGCGATGGACTAGCATCCCATGCATTATTGAATGTGGCGATATAGATGTTTTAACAGCTATCAGGAGACAAAGTCGGGAATGATGATTATCCCCGATTGTGGCTGCCCCAGCTATGTGTTTTTCAGTAAAGGACTTTCTCGCGCTGTTCCAATTTTTAAAGTTGAAAATTGAGTGGTTCTTTACTCAAGAAGCACAGATGCCTTAGGGCGGAGGGGGGATGACCGCGCGTGAAGTTTACTGATATAAAAATCAGGATGTTAGCGTTGGTCTGACGGGAAAAAGCAGCACACGCGCCGCAACCACGCGCGCAGCAGCCACGCGCACAGCAGCCATGCGCATAGTTTATGGCCCCAGCGGCTAAAAATGTGGTGTTATAGGCCTTTATCACGCCCCGCCATTTTGTATAAAAACAAAAGATTTTTGCTCGCCTAACGTAACCTCGTTTTCAACTTTTTCACTGCGAGGCTGGGTGGGCAAAAACAAAGCATTTTATTCCCCGGGCAGTCAACATGGCCGCCGCGTGATAAAGGCCTACTTTGAACACATTTTAATTTGGATAGGTGTTTCATCACTGAATAAAATTATTCACCTTAAAAAAGGCCTTAACTGTGCGTATCAAGAGAAGAAGAAAAAGTTCCACTACATGTGGATCGAACTGCGTGCTCAGCTCCCGGGTTCAGCTCTAGATAAAGAACCCCGCGAAACTGCCACCTTACAGACCCGAATTGCTGTCTTTTTAACTGATGACATTCATTGTCTTACTTTACAGTTGCTGCACCCACTACCACACCCAATACAACACTTCCGCCGCCATCCGAGGGGGCTCAAGAGGCAGTTGTGATTTCCGTAGAGCAAATGACTGTACAGGAGGTGAGTGACAGACGCCATTTCAGTCTTGTACCAATATATTTATATAGTTCCTCTGTACCCGTTATTTATTTATGGCCCGCGGAAACATGTTGGAAAAAAGGCGGCGTTTTAAAATGACGATACCATCCAAACCCTGGGTGCGGGGTTAGTTTCACGTTTACTATCTTATCAAGTCGGCCAAAATCACGACTATGATCACTCTACTGCTAGTACAAACTGTTCGTTGGCGACTGATGAAGACATTTTTACTAAATGGACTGATGAAAGTGACAAACTACTAATCGCCTTGTGTCATAAGCTCGAAAACAAGTTTGCAGATATTAAATTTAAACTGAATAAGAGCGTTTAGGAAGTTATCGCGAAGGCCTCGATAAAGCCGGCCTGGTAACGACTATTGTCACTATTCCCATGCCATAAAACTGCATTTCAACCGATGCAGTAAAAGCACGAGTGGGATCTGGAAACGACAATAGTCGAACTAAAGGGCCGCAACTGTGCATGGAGATGTGTGCACTGCCAACACACCAATCGCTGGAAATTTTGCAGTTTTGTTCGATAGTGGGTGGAAGTTATTTGTCAATGTAAAGTAGCAGTTGTTCTGCTTACGAGTGTAAATCAAAGGGCACTAAGAGCCATCTCGTGAATACGAAACAACGTAAGGTCAAGTTCACACATCGGTTTTAATTTTACATAATTTGAAGTCAAAGAATCAGACCAAAACATCTTAGCGTGACATAAATATGCATTGCGTGAAATGAGACTGTCTAGACAACTGAATGAAATAATTACACTGGGGAATTAAAAAACGTTTACCACAGCAATCATCTTTTAACACGTAATACACTGGGGAATTAAAAAAAGTTTACAGAAACAAGTGAAAATTTGCATAACTTACATATCGGAATCAACTTATCCGATAACCTCAGTTGTTACTCCAAATTTGCTCTGAAAAGCAAAGAGTTTTGAGGATGCTTGCACCACATAAAGTTTTTCAAGACTTCATTAGCTGCAAAAAAACGTTGTTTATAAGGGGCTAACGTGTCTTGCTTCTTGCTTACTTGGAGTTGTGGTATTGATACGTTTCACCTCCTACCCATAACACCCCGCGCCATGCACTATTAGCCTTTGTTTTCCCGCGTTTTTCGTGACACCCGCAGCGTTTTCGATGTAATTTCCAGCTATATGCAGTCGTGTGTGTTTTCTGGTAATCGGCTTCCATTGTTTAAACGAAACGAAGACATTTCAAAATGTTTTTCGCGACAAAATACACCAGGATTTGTGGAGTATTTTGGCAGTCTTGTCCAGCGGTCTTCTCCGCCCGACCCGCCATTTTGAATGCGGAGAAGGGCCTGAGGACGAGGTTGATCAATGTGTGATGCCGCTTCACAATTTTATGGTAAATGCATAGTAACCAACAGTGGTTAAAACATAAGTTTCTGTTCCATAAGCCGATGTAGAGTTTTGAAAAAATTTAAACTGGAATGTTTGTGGAAACGGTAAGTACTCCGTCTCCGTTACTCTCCGTGATCGAACAGACCCAGGCTGGGAGTGAGACTGGGAGAGGCTGGGATCAACACGTTCTCAGGTCTAAATTCACCATTATCCTGAATTGTCAAATTGCTCTGAATTCATGATTATAGTGAATTTAGAACACTGTTTCCCAGGACATTTCAGAAAAGAAGAAATAAAAAAAACGTGTTATTTGGACTGCGGGATTCGAACCCGGAACTACCGCTACTAGGAACGTCTTCTTACCACTAGACCACCGAACAACACGGCGATGGGAAATTATATCTACAAGATATTTATTTGAGTCTTGCATAGAATATCACTGATCTACAGTGATTAGGCCTAAGCGCTGATTTCAAATGGTTAGCTTTTTGTTGAGGTTTGGTGATCAAGCTTTCCTTTTACTTTTTAAAATAATTTTCAAGCGAGTGATTTTATAGGCTTACTACAGGGTGTAGAATAAGCGCATGAATTATATTATGTTAAAAAATTGAGGTTTGCTCAACGAGCAGCGTGGTGGTCTAGTGGTTAGAAGAGAGGATAAGTCAGCGAAGGGTCGTAGGGTCGTAGGTTCGAGTCCTGTCCGAACACTAAGGTTTGTTCTTTTTCAACAAAAATGTTGATTTCCCAGAATTCCTTTCAGACTGTCAGTGTTCTAAATTCACTATAATCGTGAATTCAAAGCAATTTGACAATTCAGGATAATGGTGAATTCAGAGATGAGAACGGGTTGGCTGGGATCAACTAATCTCCTACCCAGATCTCACTCGTGCTTGTACTACCGTGGGAGATTTGGGTACGAGATTAGAGATCCCCCCCCCCCCCCCCCCCCCTCCATTGAAACATTTGCTTTTTGTGAGTAGAGTGTCGGGGATAAGATCTGGGATCATAATACACTGGTGTTAGCTGTCAGCTTTAGACGCTTTTGTGCATGATCCATGCCAACATTTAGAAAAAAAAATATTTAAAACGTGAAGTCAATCAATAAATTCTTTTTCAGTTTGAGGAGAAGAAAAGCAGCTTTATCACCGCTTTGAAGACAATTGTAGGTAGCTATTGTGCGGGAGATGTTACTTGTACGGAAACAAGTCGAAAAAGGTATAGTTGTAGTACCAATTTAATGGCTTTATGTTGCTGTTCAGTTACCTATGTCTTTCAGAGTTTTCGTAAAAACTACTAAAATAGTGAAATGTTCTACAGTAATCGTGTTGTTCTTGAGTTTGCAATTAGTATTCTCAATAAGAACCCTTTAAAACATTTGCATGCAAATAAAACTCGTTTTCTTATGAAAGGTTGTCCGCAAGGCCTCACTTTGATAACGCAACTCGGAAATGGCCAACTACTAAGTCCGTTTGTTTGTTCTTGTTGTTTCATTTTGATTACCAGACGGGCAACAACTGTGGATCAAGTGTATATAGTATCCGGGTACCCACAATTGCAAGAAGGCTCTCCAGGCGTTCTGCTGGTAGCCGTATTCGTCTCAACAGGAGACAACAAATTCTTATCAAAGAACGTTCTTGTGGTCATCGTTGAGGAGTTCCGCGTAAACCTCAGCGATGCACTGGACAAGCGGATCACAGGCTGGGGTCGGCTTCACCTCGATTTTCCGGAGGCAACTGAATCCACCGACTCTTCGGGCAAGAATAAAGTATTGTACTACTTCTTTGCGGGATTCGCGGGCGTGTTGCTGGTTTTGGCAGGATGTATATGTTTTACTTGCTGGTAAGGACTCAAATACTTGGTAAACTCAGCACTAGTTTTGCTTAGCGATATTTCGGGACTCTTATTGATAGCAGTGACAGCGCTAAATGAAGCCGAACTGTCAGCGGTGTGAAACTCGAGCGACCGCGCGGGAATCGGCGCCGACAATGGCGGGTTACTTAAAATAGCCGGCATTAACAAATCCGTTGGTCAAGCACCGCGTTGCGTGGTTAACGACAGCCACTACAATATTGTATCTTATTTTAGTGGGAAGAAATTTTGTTTTCATCGCGCCGGTAAAAGGGTGAGATTTTGGCTTAAACGAGACTCATTCAAAAATTTTCAACTTCGAGGAAAGCAGTGACGTAACGAACATGCGCAGTGCGTTATTCAGCGCAGGCGATAGCAGTTGCTCCACCTTGTCCCCAGGTCCTTCTCCTCGTTCGCCCACCATTTTGAATGCAGAGGTCCTGGGGACGAGATTGGCAGTTGCTTTTACCAGTAAAATTTTACAAAATGAACTGATAAAGTTTTGACTCAATCGTAAATCCACTTATGTCAATGATAGATTGATTTATCATCATCATCATCATCATCATCGTCAGGTCGAGGTGGCACCTTGGACAGCTCTGACTGAATTTTCCCAGGGGCTCTTATTTTCTTCCTAACATTTACTTTTATTTCATTGCCAATCTATCAACATGGGACTGCAGGGATGGTACATCAAGGGGCTATGTGTCATGGTGGTTTTTATGTTTTTGGCCCAGCTTGTGCTAAAATTAAAGCTCAGCGTGTTATCCCTCCAACGTACATTATGGCTCCTATTAAAATCCAAGATGGCGGCCATCTTGGCGGCCATTTTGGATGACGTCACGGACCCTGCAGCAGCGCTATAACCCCTAATATTTACCTTATCTTGTAGAGCACATCACAGGCTATCTATTAGAGGTAAAATATTTCCGAAATATTGTAACACCGCAAAAACCAACGGGAGGCGTTACAACCACCCCCTTGTACCACGGTGGGGGTATACGTTTGCGTGTACATCCGAGGGTTATTTCAAAGACGAAATGCTCTTAAAACATCGAGAAGATATCAAGTGAATTCTAGAAGGAAGAGCAAACCGTAATCAGATTTTAGCAAACGTTCCAAAACACATGGAACGATCTTGAAAAATCTCGCCCAACGTTTTCAAGTTGCAATCCATTTCCATCCTGGCCATCTGTAGTCAGAGACTCTTGTTTATAGTTTCAGTGTACTCGTAGAGTAATTTTAAACAAAACTGGGCCATTATTTTTGGTTTTCAATGATGTATATACACCTTTTGGCTTTTTCAGCGACACTAAAAATTTGTGATATTACTCCCTTAAGGCGGGGGTCCACATAACGCCATTTCTCTGCCACTTGACATGGCTTTAATGGAAATATCTCGTTCACGTTTCAAGCAATCCAAAATCTCTATGCTCATCTCTTGAGCACAGAGTTTATGGGGTGTTTCTTAAATTTTTGGGTGATTTTTGGGAGGACTAGGCTGGGAAAGAGGGACAGCTCGTAGTCTACGTGCAACATAAAATATGCAACTTGTCTCGCAATGTTCTTGTCAGTGTTGCGTTGCAAGTCGCCTAACTAACGGGAGTGCGTCACCGAGACTATCTGTTATAACCAGATAAACCAGTATCTCGTTTATCTTACTCGTTTTGTAGGATTGGCCGTAAAAGTGAGAAGCAGACGCAGAATGAAGTTAGACCGCTGACCACAAGTAACTTAGAGCTCGTTGAGGGAAATCAAGGTGGACGAATTAACGAAGGTTTGAAAAGCGATTAGTAAATCCGTGATATCCATGGTACGTGGAAGCTGTTGTGTTTTGGAAGATTTGCGGCCGGCCAGCTGTCAGGAAAATGCGCAATGTTTTATTAATTTTTTGTAAAAAAGACTGAATCTTTATATATATGTAAATAGTTGATAGTTGTGGTATATTATTGTTTACTAAGTTTTTTAATAGGATTCTAAAAGCGAGTTGCTAAAATCCTAATCGATCTAAATTTATTAAGAACTTCAATAGGGAGCTTAAACAACCACGACGGCGACGGCACAAAACAATATTAATGAGCGAAAACAATGCCTCTGTACGTGCGTTTTACATTTTGGTACATTTCTTCACCGTCCCCTTTAAAACAACATCAACCACCTGTGACTCATGTGCTCGCCCGCCTAACCTTCACTTGATGTGTACATAGGCTAGGCATCGTTTGAGAAGTAGATCGATATTGTACCACTATAGTTATTTGTGCAGGCAATCATAAATTATTGTAATGCCATTATTTTATTAGCTTGCTTTGTCCTGCTCGCCATAGGTACTAAGAAACCCACAACCAGTCCGGCCTACTTTTTACTATTTCAGTGACTTTTTAAAATAAATATGTATCGTGTAAGCCCGTCTGTGACGTGTCATCTCGACTCAAAGTTAGATGATTAAATTGGTCTTAACTTTATCTTTGGACTACAGTTAGTTTTCAGTATTATTAAATAAATAAGGCAAGGTATTAAAGATTACGGAAATCTAAAATAAGTAGTAGTATGTAGTGTGAAAAGGGACAAACTAATGTGCAATGAAATTGACCAACTGTAAATAAAGACGAATTTTATGATAACATTATAACCGCCTGTGAATTTTCAACTAAGGCATCCAAACAGATCGAAAATTAGTAGCTGATACAAATATCCCTTTAAATGGCGTTAAATCACTTTAGTGAACTCGGCGCAGTACTGTCAAATGTTTTTAAAAAACTTTCTTGTTCTTAACAAGATATCCGGGGGGGGGGGGGGGCACCCATCGAATTATTTCGCCAAATATCTGTCGGGGATGCCCACTCAGTCCTCAGATTTTTGACGTTCTCAGTTCTCAAACCAGAAATGCAAACTGACGTTACGCACCACAAAAACTGCGCCTGACGTTTTTGAGAGGATTAAAAATACAATTTTTGGTTCTCAGAAAGTACACCTCAACATTTCGGGAGGCAAATAGCTCCCTTAAAAAATTTTCTTGGACATCATACTTGAGCCAACTTTTTCGAAGAAAAGGATTTTGTTCCTAATAATTTCGACCTGTTGAGTTTTCAGCTAAGGCATCCGAACGGATCGAAAATTAGTAGCTGATACAAATATCCCTGTATTACACGGCATTCAATCATCCCTTTGGTGAACTTGGCTATTTCGGTGCTCCTGGGTTATTCTATAACCGTTTGGTTTTGTATGTGGTCCTAAAAGTAGACCAGGGGGAGAATTAAGTTCAGAGGGGTATAGTACTCGGGTCTTATAGCCGGTGACCGGGAGGTGCGAAGACCTTTTTGGGGTTTGAGATTTACGATCTGAGGAGTGACCTTTTTTTCTTCTTCTTCTTCTTCTTCTTTTTTTTTTTTTGTGGTGACTTTTTGGGTTGAGAGATTTTGGTGAGGACGTTTTTTGTGCAGAGAGAAAAGGGACTTTTTGGGGGTTCCGGGTCGTTGGCCGTTGGGGTCTGGTTTTAGCCTAATAGGAAAAGGACTTTTTGGGAGTCTAACAGTTTGGCCTCATTCGCAACTCCCTGTCACTATCACAGCTGAGTATTCCCCCCTCCCCCTCCCATTAAAACTAATCAGCTGCCTAAATGCTTGTTCATGAAATCAATCATTCTTCCAACAGACAACTCGGCTATTGACTTGTTATAATTACTACTTTGCGGATTTGTGAATGCATGCCCGGCATCGTATTCATAAAATTCGTAGTCCACGCCTCCCGCATCCAACTGCTGTCTCAGTTCCCCGTATTTCTGCGGATTGGCTGTGTTAGATACGTCTCGTTTGCCAAAGTGACACTGAACCGGAATCTTTATCGTGGACACATTAGCTAACGAGGGAGGAGGAATGCCGTAAAATGGCGCGGCGGCGGAGATCTCTGGAACAAGGGCAGCAGCAGCCAGGGAGAGGGAACCTCCCATGCAGAACCCGGTGATGCCGACCTTTTTGCAGCCTGATTTGAGAAGGAACTGTGCTGCACCCCTGATATCTTTGACTGCTCCTGTGTTGGAAGAAAAATGCGTCAGGAACAATTTACCAATACACGGTTTTCACTCAGTCCCGTGGGACTCAAATGACAAAAGGCTATGGCAGCCATGTTGGTTCCCTAACAAAAGAATTCTTTTGTACGGGGATACCAATATAGCCGCTATGACGTCAAGTGCAAACGCACTATGCGGTGAATTGCACGGAAGGTAAGGCAAGGTCGTGGTGTCCGTTCTCTGCAGTGTGGTCAGTACAAGATTATTATAGGCAGTATTTTTCGTTTCATATCTCGAGTAAACAGTTAAAGCTCTCAGAGCCGACAGCTCTACAAACGGCAGTCTTGACAACATCCCATTTGAATTCTCCCCTTACGAGATTCATTCCCGTAAGCGTCCTGGGGCACGTTTCTCAAAACTTCCGGTAACTTTTCGGGCCCGCAAAGCTATTTTCTGTCTGCAATGTTAAAGATACATGTTTGTTGCGGTTTTAAAGGCCAAGCAATAAAATTCTAAGGTGACGAAACAATTCCGGCTAGTTTGGGGGTTAATACACCCTATAGTTTGATTTTAAAATTTAGCTCCGGGCACGGAAAGTTATCGGGACTTCGAGAAACGGGCCCCTGTTTGCAGGCTTTTTCTGCCCGGCTCGAGGTATTTGCTTACGGAAGGTCCCGGAGCTTCGACCGTATGTTGATACGCGCCAGGGATTCCTGACACACAGTATAAACGAAAACCTCTATTTGTGAAAAAAGTAAACCCCCCCCCCCCGGGGGGGGGGGGAGGGAGGACTTGGGTCAACTTTTGCCGGGTATGTGCCGCTGGCCTCTCAGAGCCCCTACCCCATTATAGTCTATTTTGTGGCCAATTATAGACCCCATCTTAGTCACCTTTGAGTAAATGTAAATTTTGCAATCCCAACTTAGTCACTTTCTGTTTAGCCATCTACCTTGAGTTCGGAACCCTTTTATCTAGGTCATCCTCAAATGAATTGACACATTTATTAAATGTAGGAGACTTTACTCTTCACCTTCAAACCTTCTGGTACATTTGTTAGCCAAAAATATTTACAAGCTAGCTAAAACTACCCCAAAAAAATACTTTCCAGAATTTTTTTACCCCAAAAAATCCCGACAATTTGCGATCCCATTCTAGTAACTCTATTAAAAATGCAACCCCATTATAGTCAATCCAGTCATGAAAATGCGACCCCATCAGGCAGCACATCCCCATTAGCCCATTACTAGGAAGTACCCCCCTCCCCCCCCGGGAAGTAAACGCAAGGAAACGTTCGTCACTTCAGGCCCCTGTTGTTTAAAAGGTGGATAGCGCTACCCACCGGATAAATCACTATTCAGTGGATAGCACAATTGGTTTTGCTATTGTCTTTCCACCGGATAGTGATTTTTTCTGGTGGATAGCGTTATCCACGAACTGAAACGAAGACGCGCGAGAATCTCGCGCGTCACTTAACTCTGTGGTAAATTAATCCATAAATTTCCCACTGAGCGTTTTTAAAATAGCCCAAGTAAGTAAGGAAATAGGGACCACACGAGGCAAAGAAATTTGACTCGCTCGGTGGCATTCGAACCCACGACATCCGTATTAGATCTTCCGTCGCTCTTCGAATAACCAAGTCACCCCATGAAGCTGAAGCAGCCATCCTCGTCATGAGAGCAAATGAAAGACCTAAAGTCAGTGGTTGCATGTCACGTCACGAGCGCATTCAATCTCACCTGGATAATCCAACCCTCTTGTCAAATGCAACGCTTCTGTAAAGTTCCTAGCCACTTTTCCTCTGTACAGATTAGGAACCATAGTCACAAACTTGCCCAGTTCAGCTATGTGTCTCGCTTGTTCTTTGATTTGCTCATTCATCCCCCACCATTCTTGGACAACAACAAGACATTTGTTGGGAGCTCGCATGCCTCCATTCAGCGATCCGGGGCAGTCACCAAGCGGATTCTGTGAACTGAAGTTTACTGCTTCTTTCTGCACGTAAACCGAGTCAAACCTCATGTGAAGGTTGAGTAGAACCGTGAGGAACCCTGGCAGCTCTTCGAAAAGCAACATTTTGCTGCCTTGGCTGTGTATTCATGTAAAGTATATTGTCGCTACTGCACTGTGACTCAGCACTGATCAACAGGTCACGCTTGACTCAACCCGAACAATTTATATTGATCCCTATTGTTTCACTGTTGTAAGCCTTGTTTAACGCATCAGTCAATTCATTCCAGCAGTATCCATGTCCCTCCCCCCCCCCCCCCCCCTCCCCGTGCATTAGCATTTTGAAAAAAATGCCCATGGCGGGTCAAAAAAGCTATGCGAATGCCCCGGTGTACAATAAAAAATGAAAAATGAAGGAAATTCATCGAATCTAGACTCATCCAAAAATTAAGGCGGGGGTAAACATGAATTTGAATGAAATTTGAAGAGGTTTCTTTAAGAAGGGATAGAAGAAAGAAAATCGCCTTTACCACACGCCTTTGGCATATGTCAAGGGTGGCAAAGGCCGTTTTTGTGAAATCTTTGACACGGTGTCAAAGGTGCAAAGACCGTCTTTGATTTAAGGTAGCACACTTTCGACGCTTATCAAAGGTAAAGTAAAGGTGCTGTCAAATATCGCTTTGACTTGTGTACAAAGGTATCTTTGATTCGCCTGTGACTTGAATCAAATGTGTATTACTTTTGACTCGCGTCAAAGGTGTATCAAAAGCAACGTCAAAAGTGCTATAAAACCTTTGATCATCAGATTGATCACATTTGATGCCTGTGTCGTGCAACTTTGCTACACCTTTGATGGAGGTCAAAGGTGATCAAAGCCAACTTTTCGTAGTTATTTGAAGGCAAACTAAGTCAAAAGAGAAGTTTCCTCTAGTGACCGATTAGAGCAAGTTCGCAAAAAATTTATCGCCAGAAATAGAGGAAGAATTCTAAAATGTCGAAAACACAAGAATGTCAAATACCTTGAGGAACACTGGGGGTAGGCTAATGCCCGACCTCCGAGATAAATGCCCGACTAATGCCCGGGGAAGGGAGGCGGGGAATGCTGGAATTTTGCCTGTCCGACTTTAGAGGTGTTCTTCTAAGGAGATAAAGAGCTGACTCTGTACGAAAATTCTCGTAGACAAAGCAGACGTTAGAACGATTGGAATCAACAGACGCGACGAACTTCATTAGCTTTCTCATCATCATTCATTAGTCAGTTTAATTTATCACCCGTCTAACCCTTCACCAATCATATTCATTGTTTTTGTTATTCTTTAGTTTTTTCAAAACCACTTGTATCACGTTTTTACAGTTATCATTTATAGTGCTAGCCCCTGAAGCTTTGTTTTGCAAAGCGAAATATTGGGCACTATTATATACCACTTTTATTTTATTTGCTTCTGCTTCTGTTTTTCTACCTTAAGGATCAGTTTGCCGTTTCTTTTGTTTCACTTCGTTACCAGGGAACCCGCTGTACATTTTCCTGTTTAATAGCAGCCTTCCTGTTTGGACCTCGTAGGATTGCCTTATACACGCGCGTCTCGTTATGCAGCTTCCACGAGGCACTCGTGTAAAATCCAACTCGCGCGAAACCCAAATAGGTGTGCCTGTGGTGTCGGTCGACTGTCCGGTGAAATATCGACGAAGTGTTGGTGAAGTATCGATGAAGTAGTTAGTATATCGGCCGACATATATCTGCTGGATATGTAGTTCATTTTTATCCTTGGTTCAATATTTATTTTCCTTTGTTTTATATTCATTGTCATACATTAGCATAGTAAAGAACAATGAAAAATCAAAATTGAACCAAGGATAAAAATGAACTGCAACAGATATGTCGACCAACTTTCGATCGAGGGTCGATCAAGTCATGATCGATGTATCGACCCACACTCGGTCGATACATCGACCGATATATTTACCGATACATATCGACCGACAACATCTAAAGTGAACATGACCCTGTTGAGCCGGAACCACGTATACAAGGGCTGCAACCAATGTTACAAGGGACTTGGGTGGTCAAAAACAATTTTGCCAGTCCGCAGTCAGGAAGAAACAGCTGACACGAAGAAATGATAAACAACATATCTTTTCTGACTTTTATTGCCATAAGATATTTCTCTCAAATTTTATATACTAATGAGAGTTTGTAACCGAGGTGTGTGTTCTGATTGCGATAATGGAAGCAATAAATGGTGATCATAATATAACTTGTTCTAAAGATATAATAGCGTTCCGCCCAGATTCTAAAAATAGAATTGGCGCGCAGCATCATGGGATTGAAATGCGAACAAACATTCATGAACTATGCAGGTAGCTAAGAAAAAACTGGTGCTACGAAGCACTGTTCTTGGGTACAACTCGACAATTATCCACAACATGTACAGGAATCGCAAAAACTGGTGTTTCCGAGGCAGTCATTTTGAAATATTTGTCCGCATTTCGATCCCACAATGCAATGCTGCCAAATATGACGTCATCTGGGCGGAACGCTATTACAGTTACAGCAAAACGGCAAGAAGAGCTTGGCAGTTGCTCTTCTATAGAGCGATATCATACTAAACTAAACAACATTAAAAGGAACGTAAGCGCATAAAACTAAAGTTGCTGCTTTCAAGGAATTGAAGACGTGGATGCAGCTAGTCTTTTGAGAGACAATGAACCAGAGAAACTCCAACTCTGGTAATGTCTCTCGAGGTGTTTCTATTTTTAGCCCTGGTCACCCACGATTGGTTTAGGCTTTATATGCGCTAAACAACATCTAAAGGCCCGGACACACGGTAAAACTTTTCTTGTAACGTTGTGCGTAACAAGATTTTTTGGGTGTCACACGATGCAACTTTTCAGTGCTGGAAATAATTTTTCTTACTTAGAAGGACATGTGTCCTTTCAAACCTCCCTTTTGATCGGACATTTTACAAAATTGGTCGGACATCCGCCATTTTGGATTTTTCTTGAGACACAACCATTAGCATCAGGACGTGCTTTAAGAAAGTTTGCAATACATTGTAGGGCGATTTCAAATGGCACGGCCTTTTCTGAATTTTCTCGAATCGAGAGAGCCTTTTTACAGAAAAATAAATGGTACAAACAGCGAAAATTCTTTTTGTAATGTTTTTGGAATCAAATGCGATGAGTTAACAAGACCTTCAAGGCAAAAGCTAATTAATTTTTATGCTCGGTCACCATGTCCGAGCATAATTTAAAATTGGTGGGACATTTTCGGATTTTGGTCGGACAATGTCTGATGACCGACTGTTATTTCCAGCACTGCTTTTGCAACCGTTGCGAGCAACGTTGCAAGAAAAGTAGTCCCGTCTGTCCGGGCCTTTAGAATAAATAATCCAGCCAGTTTGCATTAATTCTAAGCGTGTTAATTTAGGTGAAGCCCAATAGAATTAGCAAGCATATTGAAAGAAAATCACTTAAATATTAAGTAATGAAGTCGAAATTAAAACTGCAGCGAGAAATTAGTTGATCCAAATTATAGAAGGCTCTACTAATTCCCAACCCGTGACGAGTTAAATTCCATGAAGATCACAAATATTTCTGACTCAGACAGACATTTATGCGCATTGGCATCATAAAAAAGAATTGAATAACAATTGCCTAATAAATTCACTATGGAAAAAGAAAGACCATAAACAAATTTACAGCCCGGTAAATAACAAGTGTTTACACTGTTTAAACCAAAAGCAGTTTCCATGAAAAAAATAAAATTGAACATTTACAGCAATAACAATTTACAACATGATAAATTATAGCAATACGTTGAGATTCAGTGACGTCATTGTTTGGAAGGATCCACTACCTGATTGGTTAAAACAAACTCGAGCCACATGCTCCAACCAATCAAGACCCCGGCGCATCTTTCCCCGCCTTCACAACTGGTGCAGAGAACGCAACTTTTCCCGCGCTCAAAAAGTACGGGAAAAGTCGAGAGTAAACTGGGTCGGCTGCATATTTTGCTTGCGCTTTCCGTTTGTTTATTGCGATATCTAATCCTGAAGGACTTGCTTCTTGCATTTCGTTTTATTTCCTTCTCACAACCGCCATTAGAAAACCCGTATAAATAGCCATATTCGCTAAATTGAAACAATAAATCCAGTTGTAGTAGATAACTAAAGCCATCCCCCATATATTAAAACCATCCCCCAAATTATAAAGTATCGTGAAAGCAAACTTAAAACCGTTAAAACCCTTCCGTAAAATTAAAAATGAGACATGACATAAAATACCACTTGTGTTGTCAAAACTGTAATTTCCTCCTCGTGCTGATAAACGCTCGAATAACCAAGCCTTCTTTTTCGTTTTGTCCAATTCGTAATGCTGTCCTTTGGGTTTCCCAAGCACCACTGCGCCTGCTAGATAACTCCCAGGCTCATTCTCATATGTTCGTACACGACGTAGCTAATGCTAACCGCGGGCGCAACTTTCATAAAGTTAGGTGCCAGACCTCTATAAAGTCCACGCGGTCCATCTTCCCGTAAAATTGTTTTGAAGACTGATACCATGTTATCCCCCCTGGCGGCATCCTTAGATCGTGCTGCAATAAACCAGTTTATCAGGTTTTTTAGACTTTAGATCATATCACATAACATGTAGGTTGGTTTCTATGGTAACACGAATGGAGATTTGGGACAACAAGAAATCGCGGGGATACACAAGCCAAAAGTACATGTTTCCAAAGCTGTTTTAATTTCTCACAAATTTTTACGTGTTACCATAACGTTGTGAAAACATTGCTTTCTTCTTCTTCTTCTTCCATTAAACTTGCCTCCTTCACTTCTGAAGTCTTTGTCTTTTATAAAAATAACGCGCTAATAATTTTATGGTTCATCAGAATTACAGCAAATGCTTTTCAACCAATCACAGTGAACGTAGTATCCTTAAACCAATCATATTGAACGTAGTATCTTCTAACTAATCACAGTGTCTGCAGCAATGTTTCTCCACAATATATCAAGTCATCTGTTTATGTTTGGAATATACAGAATTACATTCACCAAAGTTAACTGAAACGCTAAATAGGGGGTAATATTTCAAATCGTTATTTTGCTGGAGTTTTTCTCAATACAATTTCATTTTCATTTATCTTGTAAATTTCATTTTCATTTATCTTGTTTTGCTTTTTATTTTTACATATTCGCAGTGATGTAAGCTTTGCGAATTATGATATATAAATAAATAAATACAACGCGCGTGTTCATTGTTTGATTCATGGTCACATGACGTCTTACAAACAAACTGTTTCCCGCCAAACGTCCATGAGCGGGCAACATTTGCGAAAGCGGGCAACATTTTCACTGTTGCCCGCTAGCGCACGTGATCATACCGTGACAAAAGGTGGTGTGATTATGATGCGATTGATGTTTAACTCGAGTGCTCGGCGCGTTTTTCAAATTGTGTTGTGTTCTGTTTTTTTTTTTGTGTTGCTATATAACAAATCACTTAATGAGTGATCCCTCGGAAAACAGTGAATTTTGTTTCCCTCGAAAGATTCTTGGGAAACAAAATTCACTGTTTCCCTCGGAACCAGTCATTAAGTGTTTAATGTTAACTTAAGACGACTGAAAACCAATACTCATTTTTCTAGTATCTAATTTTAAGCCATGATAAGTATCTAACTCTTAGAAACAATTTTTTCCCTCATTTTCAGGCTAATTTAGGATATTGTCTTAGTGCTCCACCACGCACTTATATCTTTATGGAATGTAAAAAAGAAGTACAAACCAATGAGTCGAGTAATAATTAAACCTGGAGAATAAAAATATGCAGCTTGGGACCAAAGGACAAAAGCTAATATAAATCCTTCCCTGCGATCCCAGTTGTAAAGAAATGTAATGCAGTTCTAAAGGCTGGTTTTCACTAGCGCATAAGCACAAGCATAAGCATAAAAGATCCAGAAGCAAGTGAGAACTCCCACGACATAAGCATAAGCACAAGCACAAGAAGAACGAACACGTTCCGTTCTTCTTGTGCTTATGCTACGCTTGTGTCACATTTATGTCAAGTGAGAACGGGGATGAAATAAGCACAAGCATAAGCACGAGGTGATCAACCAAATCATCCGCCATCTTTGATTCAGATCTCACAGCCGAGATAAGTTGGCGTCGAGAATTTCGTTCATACTGCGCTTGCGTATGTCTTTATGCTTATGTTCTGGCGTTCTCACTTGCTTATGCTTATGCTCATGCTTGTGCTTATGCGCTACTGAAAATCAGCCTTAACTTATCAGTCTGTCTAAGAAATCCAATAGTGTGACCATTCAAACGAAACCTCTTTGGCAGTACTTTTGCATGGTACCATTTGTTTTTCAATATTTTGCAAAATGAAATTTGGCATTTTAAAGGGTTGTTAAACACAAAAGACTGCCAACAGAGTGATCAGAACTATTCTTGAAGCTTTATGCGCTAATCAGTTTCACTGCACGCCTCTAGATTAGAATGCTTGGCCAAGTTAGCTACAGGATACGTTACCTTGTGCTTGTAATTTGGTCCTAACTAGTGACAGAGGATAACTAGCTAACTGTCCACACGTGCTCGATGCCGTGCCACAAGCTAACAGCACAAACACTCCTGGGTCGGCAGACTCGTTCTTGTGATAATTTAAGTAGAAGTTTTTAAGTGTCTGTAACATAAAATTCAAAAGATTAGATTGAAATGTTCATCTGTATCTTCTTCGGTAATGATTTGTAGTTTTCTCTATGAGACTAAGGTACAGTCCAACCCTGTTAATACAGAGACCTTTGGGACCACAAAATGTGTCTGTATAAAGCAGGGTAATTTTAGAGACGTGCATTAAATCCTGTCGGGACAAGGAAACTGTTCCGCGTGGTAATGAACTGTCCATATCAAGCAAGTGTCCCTGAAGTGGGGTTCGACTGTGCAATCGAAATTGCAGGATATCTTCCTTCGTGCCAAGGTTTCAATGTGTGGATTAGTTAACTTTTCAGAGTTAATAAAGTTATACGAAACTTAACTATTTACAGTTTTTGATGTTGCTGCTGTTCCAAAAATTTCCACAGCTCCAACAGCTAGTTTTTTCATTACACATAATTTAAAAAGAAGAAAATTACGTAGAAATACAGGAAATATGTTTACAATGTAGAGAAGAAGATACAACTTTTTAAGGGCAGGAAATTTATAGGTTGATCTCAACACCAACATTTTCCACAGAGCTGATTCTCTTATTTCCGACTCACCTCGCTGTTAAAAAGTGTGGCCTTCCTGGTTAAAATAACAGGTAAATGTTGTCCCACAAGAAATAAAAAGCACCACTGACCCAGTAACATCAAATTTACCTCATAGATAGCAAGATCTATTCCAGCATAAGGGATAATTCCCAATAGACTTGGGAACAGTCCTCTGTAGAAGCTTCTGATTCCCTCGGTTGAGAATATCATATAAGCTGCATGAACAAGTCCTCTGTACTGTCCTGTCTTACGAAGAGCTAGCCTTGTTTTTAAAACCTGCAAACAGAACAGAATTTTTTTCTTTCCATACAAGACTCATTGTGTCTTGTGTTCTTATTACTACATTTGTTTAACCCTTTTTTAAACATTTTTTATAGTTCTAACTTTTGAGTTTGTACACAAAATCCTATGGTGTGACCAAAAGAAGCCATTTAAACTGACATTCATGTGGTAAAGTGGTACACATGTACTATGTTGACACCCTAAAATATGATCATTCAAATGAAAGCTAATGAGCAGTCATTCCTGTGGTACTGTTTGTTGTGCCATACAAGGTGGTTCTAACTTTTGAGTCTGAATGAAATCCCAAAGTGTGACCATTCAAATGAAAGCTACTGAGCAGTACTTTCCCGTGGTGTTGATTATTATGCTGTACAAGGTGGTTTCGTTTGAGTATGTGGATGAAATCCTAAAGTGTGACCATTCAAATGAAAGCTACTGAGCAGTACTATCCTGTGGTGCTGTTAATTATGCTGTACAAGGTGGTTCTAACTTTTGAGTCTGTGTATGAAATCCTAAAGTGTGACCATTCAAATGAAAGCTACTGAGCAATACTTTCCTGTGGTGCTGTTAATTATGCTGTACAAGGTGGTTCTAACTTTTGAGTCTGTGGATGAAATCCAAAAGTGTGACCATTCAAATGAAAGCCACTTACAGTGTAGCAGTACTTTCCTGTGGTGTTGATTATTATGCTGTACAAGGTGGTTTCTTTCGAGTCTGTGGATGAAATCCTAAAGTGTGACCATTCAAATGAAAGCTACTGTTTGTTGTGCTTTACAAGGTGGTTCTAACTTTTAAGTCTGTGGATTAAATCTTAAAGTGTGACCATTCAAGTAAAAGCTATTGGGCAGTACTGTCTTGTGATACTATTTAATATGCCAACTTTCGAGTCTGTGGATAGAGTATGTTCCTGTGGGTAGTGTTCTAATTTTAAGCCATTAATAAGGGAGTACATACAGAGGTAGTTATTTGTTTTAATGTGGTGCTGTTTACTATAAGCTTTACATGTGGTAAATAAATACCATGATCAAATTGCACTAACAACAGTTTGAATTAATAAAATGTTCATTAATAAATGTTACCTCAAGTGGGTATATACTGGTTTGTGAGGCGACACCAGCCATGGCACCTGCCGTCAGTCTCTCACTCACCCCAAGCTGCTTTTCATCAGCACCTAACAGCTTCTTTGCCTGTTCAGGAAATGTTCCAAAATAAGGCAATAAGCATTGAAATACAGCTAAACCTCCTTAACCCTTTAAGCCCTTAGAGTGATCAGCATCAAATTTCTCCTTGTAATATCAATGCCTTATCAATCAAAAAAGGTCATGAGAATTAAGGGCATGATCACACAGGATGAGTTCTCTTGATATCCAAACAGTTTCTCCCCACTATATCTATAGGAAATGTATAGGGACAAGAAATGAGAATTTAAATTTTGATATTAGGGCTTAAAGGGTTAATATGCACACCAAAGGGACAAACCCAAGTGTTTGCATTATAGCGATGTCCATATTATAGAGGTAGAGATTGAATGAATTTTTGTATCTTCCAGACCAAATGAACTGTCTGTGATAGAGAGGTGTCCGTAAGCAGAGGTTCAATAATAATTATCACTATATTTTCAACTTCGTGCACAGGGTCTGCTCCACTTTCAAAATTGGGGGAGGATGGGGGGTTGGGGGGGGGGGGGGGAGAAGGCCGGAGAAGGCTGCTAAAATACTCCAAGAATCATGGAATATTTTGTCATGTGACACACTATGAAATGGCATTTTCAGAGGCAGCCACTAGCAGTCATTTGTTTTCTGGCATTTGGAAACTATTCTTCAAAGGAAACAAAGGCATTTAACCATTATCACATGACAAATTACTCCACAATTCTTGAAGTATTTTGGCATTCTTGTCCAAGGGTTTCTCTCCCACCATTTTGAATGCAGTGAAGGTCCCGGGGGCAAGGTTAGGACATTTTCTGCTTGTACCAGTGGTATTTGACTTATCCAGGCAGGATAGAGATGAGGCCCTGCCAGGGTAAATTCCAACAGGGGACATGACCCAAAAAGTAGCAACAGCACGTAAAATGAAATTGCGACAAAAGACAATCTTTCTCGGCATTAATTTCGACAGCGACATCAAAGCCGAGAATTAGCGACAAAGAACAATGGTTTGGCATATTTTTTCACCAATTTGAGGTCCTTGAGGACCCTTGAGGTTCCTTTGAGGGTCTCTTGAGCATCGCGTTATACATCATTTACGTAACTCCACAACTCCACAACGATAACTGAGCTATTGTAGAACTGTAGGCGTTTCTTCATACCGTACATTGTACCATTATCCACCTTTTCTAAAATTCCGACAAACTATGTTCGTTCAATTTCCGACAGCGATGTGAAGCACTGATAAAACACCGACATGAGACAATTTAAAATTCAGACAAGCAACACAGGACCCCCTCTGGCAGGGCCTCAGAGATCCCAGTATCAATATCAATATCAATATTTGCTTATTAAAGTTACCTTTTCATAAGCAAAAAACTTGATGGCTGATTCGGGTGCAATTTTAACCACGTTGGCACCATTTCCTCTCCACAAAGACTTGACACCTCCTTCCTTTATCATCATGGAAAATCCAGATCCAATTCCTATCCTGTTCTGACTTGATGCTTGTACCTACAAGACATTAACGTATTAGTATATGTAATCACATGGGGCCAAGTAACATTAAGGATTTGTGCAGCTTCAGAAAACACAGTGAAGTGATATTTTTAATTTTATGAGGAAACAGGTGATTACTTGTTCATAACCTAGACAATCAGGAGTGAGTAATTTTGCCAGGTCGATCGAAAGAAAATGAAGAAAAATGCCTTCTTCGTCAGCCAAACAGAATTCAATAATTTTGCTCTCTATATTATAAAATCAGGAACTTAAAATTAACCACTTGATTCTGGTTAAGTTCTCCAGCTGAGTTCCTATGTAGTGTGGGCAAGGAATGTGCTCTAGTAAAAAGTGAAAAAAAAAATGGCCTACAAACAGTACATGTATGTCATAAATAGTACAGTTTGTTACTAAAACACTGCCCTATTCAGCAAAGATAAGGAAAGCACTGAAGCCGTTTTTCTTAATGCTTGCCTGTAATAAAACTTTTAATCTATCCAGTGGTGCTGTAGCAGTCCTGGAAACTGTTAGGAAATAAAAACAAATTTAGTTTCAATTTAAACTCAATCAAATGATATTTTACAACAAAGAGGGAAAAAAAAAATTCAAAAAATCAAATTTTAAACTAAGGCACTTTACCATTTGTCAGAGCTGGCCAGCCGGACCTGTCAATTTGTATGTGTTACATGTATGTCAATATTTATCAGAAATGGTGAGCCAGATCGGTCAATACCTAAATAGTATTCACCATCTTCATCAACTTGTAGGAACAAATCTTTAAAAAGGCACATTCCTTTGACCAACTCACCAGCCTGGCTGGCCAGTTGTGACAAATGGTTACCACCCTAAGAAACCTAATGAGTTAACCAATAGCCTGCAAAGTTAAACTTCCAAAACAAGGGCACAACATTAAATGTGAAAAAGTAGTGTACCGACCTACTCCTGCACCACCTCCTGCGACTAGTTGCCTCCACCACATCCCTGACACCTTCTCTTCCTCTGTGAACTCATCTGGGACTGTCATATCCTCCCCAATGTCAATAACCTATACAATCAAAATCACATCTAATTAATATCATGTGGCTAAATATGATTTAGGCAAAGTTAACCTCGAAGCAATGCTCTCTACCAGCTTTGGACGCAGGAAGCACGCTTACAACCGCAGCAGTTGGCAGGGGCATTTTGTGTCGCATATAAGTTGTGGCCCACATTCGCGGGCGCATGAAGCCTGGGGCAGCCCAAGCCTTTCGCAGGGGCACCTCGTGACCCTTACTCGCAGTCCTTGCTTACAAGGATCATTTCGCTAGCACGTTCGCTCGCAAGCTGTGCAATTTTCGCCCATCCATCCCCTCCCGTGGGAGATTGTCTCTTGGTTGGTAAGTATTCCACTGAGTCCTTCAGTGTGACGGTGCCCAGGTGGGTGGTGGCCGCTTCAGGGTTGCCATGGATACCTCCTTCCTTGCTTAGCGTTGCCCGGCTCCACCAACCTTGAGGCACCAACGCCCACGCTCATCTATTGTTGATGGGTTTAAACACATATTAATTACATTATCATCGAAATATAGAGAAAGGAATTTGAGGTATCTTGAAGGAAGATCTTTTGGTTGGCTCTGCAGAAATGCACTTCCTGAACATACATAATATAAAAAAAACATGTCACTTGTAAACTTTCTGCCCGATTTTTATTTGAAATGGGTCCTTTAAGGTACTCTTCTGTGTGGGATTTTTGGGATGATTGAGCGACTCTCAAATCTCAGTCAGTGTATTAGTGGAGTTCAATTTTTTTACCTGATTTTCAGGGCATCAAAGGTCAACTTATATAACCCGTTCACTCCCAGAGTCAGTTATGGAGACATGTAGTGTAGTTCTAACTTTTGAATCTGTCGACAAAATCCTATGATGTGAACATTCAAATGAAACCTCTTCAGCAGTACTTTTGCATGGTAGGTGTCATTTGTTTTTCAATATTTTACAAAATTAAATTTGAATTTTTACTTGAATTTTGATAATAATTTTGCCACTCCTGGGTATTAAAGGGTTTTTAAAGCAAGCTCCTGGTCATACTCAAGGAAACATGATATATCTGCATTGTTAATTATTAATAATAACAACATTTATCTTGCCAAAACTTACAGTATGATGTCTCCAGAACTGGATAATATCATGCATGCTGTGTCCACTGGGATTTAACAAGTGATATTCTCTCCATTCATTCCAGTTAACTTTAAGGGTTTTGTCCTTATCCATGCTACAATTTATGAAGAGAAAAATAATCATTCAGGAATTTGTGGTTTGTAAAAAGCATTTTTTTAAAATAATAATAATGCTTTTATTGAACAGTACACTTAATACTTACAGCTTACTACATACAATACAAGATAAAATAATACTACAAATACATATAACACCTACAAGCAATATCTACGTTAAATTACGGAGACATACTAACACACTTAACCTTAAAAATTACTTAACCCTACATACTCATTAAAAAGCATGAAAAAGCTGTAAAAGGTATCAAAATGAAAACTGTTTTAATAATTTACAAAATGTAATGAATCAATCAGAATGTAAATTGGATTTTGCAATAAAAGTGTCAGAATAATTAATATTCTGATCCATAACCCTCAGTCATACAAGAGGGGACGAGACACTGCCATACTTTCTTAGTGGCTTTTACATGTATTTCTGGAGGCCAAGGGTTTTATTTTCTTTTAAATTTTGGCTTGTTTGTTTACCGATTTCAGACTATGTGACCATAGAAAGTACCTGAAAGCTACATAAATTCAACCCTCTGGGGGGAGGGGGGTACTCCCATATATGAGCTATATAGGTATGTGCTACTGTAAAGGGTATGGTTTTCAGGCAGTTTAGTCTAGGAAAGGGTATAGTTATCAGAGAGTTTTGGTCTAGAATAGGGTATCATTTTCCGCAAAACTGATCACTTGCGTGAAGAATTTAGTCTAGACAAGGTTTACTGGCAAATGGCATTTTAAAATCGGTACGGCGGGCAGTACGGCATTTTTACTGCCTCCTGTTAACTAATAACTGTGATAGTGAACGAGTTTCTGGAAAATAGCAAGTCTGGAATAGGTCTGGGATTGGGTAGGGTTTTTCGGTGTTTAGTCTAGTATAGGGTTGCAAAATGCAGCTTAAATGGTCTAGTATAGGTTAAGGGTCTCAGAGTCCCAGCGGCACACCCCCACCCAAAAATTTGCCGAGTACCCCCCCCCTCTGGGAATTCACCCTACCTTTTCAGTAGCAGGTCTACCTCCTTATCTGTTACATGAACATCCATCTTCTCAAAAGCTTTCTTGAGCTCTGTAGTATCCACACTTCCTGGAAAGATAGTCACAAAACAGAAAGTCTGTATTGATATACACTGAACATCACAGTTACATGAAGTTTAACTAACCACTGCGATCCTGATCAATACTCTGGAAGACAATCCACAGCTTCTTCTGGTGATCTGTCACATACTTGACAAACTCTTCAAATGACATGTGTCCATCACAATTCTGATCACCGAGAGTCATAATTTGCTGAAAAATACAAACAGAAGAACAACAAAATTGAATTTTGGATTGTGCAAAAGAAAACCATTATGATTGTTTTTAAGTTTGTCAATGATAACTCCATCATATAACAGACTGTTTCTGTGAATTCTTTAAGAGAACCTCCATTGTTATAACAAACTGACAATAATTTTTGGAAATAAAGTCAAAATTAAAAATTTTTAAAAAGCAGGTGCAAATATAATTTTAGTGTACAAAAAAATGGATATGAATATCGCCTATTTTCGCTTTTAAATTTCCCACACGCCACCATTTTGAATATTTATGACGTGTTACGGTTGTCTTGTTGTTGCAGACAAAAGAACTTTGATTCTTAACAATGGCGGCAACCGTAACACGTCATAAATATTCAAAATGGCGGTGCGCGGGACATTTAAAAGCGAAAATTGGCGATATTTATATCCATTTTATTTGTACACTAAAATTATATTTGCACCTGATTTTTAAAAATGTTAAATTTCGACTTTATTTCCAATAATTTAACGTCAATTTGTTCTGACAATGGAGGTCCCCTTTAAATGAAATATTCTTGGCTATTGACTTTCTTTGTAACTTTGTAATATTGTGGTTTCTTATGATTTGTTAGCATACTTTAGTTATTTGCATTCATTGCTATTCAGTCTAATAAATACAGTAAAAATCTGAATATGAGAATGTAAAATGTTTGATACTGGCTTTTAAAAAACGTAAAACAAATGTTTTGTAAGAAATAGTTGAGAAAAGTATTTGATACTTGAAAAGTATTTCTTACAAAATGTTTGTTTTTACGTTTTTTAAAAGCCAGTGTCAAACATTTTTCATACTTTTATGAAACCACGAATCCTGGCTGCAACTTTAGTATATTTGGTTCTTTTATATTTGGTGTCTACTGAGAATTTAGGCCACGTAGGTTTTGTTATTTTCTTAAGAGGAAAAGGTGCTTACTGCTGGTCCAACAACCAGTCTTTATGGGCATGGTTCCTTTCTGTTTCTGCTAGAACAGAAATCATACAGTGCAGGTCAGAATTAAGCGAACCAAAACCGGTTGATAACTGTTACTGTTATTTGATAGTGAGTCTACTATTCACTGAAACAATATAAAACAATATAAATCTATAATCAGGAGAGGCACTTGTTTGGACACTCAGTACAGTATATCATATTTTATATTGAAATTACAAGAGATTCTGCACTTTCTGATTGTTATATAAAAACAGTTTTTATTATTTTTTTTTCTGATTTTCCGAATAAGAACCTGATTGTTTTAATTTTTAAGCTCAATAGGTTCTTATATAATGGGGGTTTAAATGCCAAAATTTTTGCCTACAGGTTCTTTTAATTACTAGGTTCTTATTTATACACGGGTGTTTACTGTATTTTAGAATACAATACATGTAAATCTTGCTTTTTTATGAAAATTCACCTTGTTAAGCCTGGTTTTCACAAGCGACATATATGCATAAGCATAAGCAAACGTATAAGGGCTGGTTCCCACTAGCGACGTAATCCGGAAGCGGAGTTGGGGTTGGAAACGTAAGGAGCCTTACGTTCTAGTGTAAATTTAAAAAATGGAGTCGCAATCGGAATTGGAAGCTCAATGGAATTGGAATCGGAAGGATCAGAACGTTTCCTTTTTCTTCCGATTCCGCTTCTGCTTCCGTCGCTCACTATCTGCTTCCATCGTTTTGATTTCCACTAGATCGTAAGGTTCTTACCTTTGTGATTCCGCTCACGATTCCGCTTACGTCGCTAGTGGGAACCAAGCTTAAGTATTTGCATCAAGTGAAAACAAACATTGGCATAAATATATACTAGCAGTAATCACAGATCATGGAGACGGGTTCGAAGGAATTTCTGGCGGAAATGAGCCCCTGAAAAAAAAACAATAGGGGCGGCCATTTGGAAGACCGTCTACCAAAAAATCTCAAATTTGTCTCCAACACGAAATTAGGATTGCGTTCTTTGAACGCGATAAGATTGATCCATATGCTTACATTAAAATGTTGGGTACATTTTCACTGGACATAAGCACTGTTATAATAATGATAATTTTTTTATATCCACATTAAAAAAAATAAGGTGCTTACAACATCACAAAAAAGAAAACTATAAAATAAAAATGTGTTAAGTGCTGTTTTAAAGATGATAAAGAAGTACATTTGTTGTAGCATTTTTCAAATTGTCCATAAAAGGGTTCTACAGGGTTGGTGCAGAGTAAGAAAAAGCTGTATGCTTCTGGTTAAGCTTACATGTATATATGTTGCTTGTAAAAAATTATCAGGATTTATGCTTGCGCTGCTGTTTTGCTTCCAATTATGCTCATGTCACTTGTGAAAACAGGCCATTACAGAGTTTGACTGAGATTGTAAATGAGGTTTTGTGAGAATGGCCCAATTTATACTGGAGACGGATGATCCGTCTGGACGAACTTGGGCAAACTTTCGTTAGTTCGTCTGATAATCCGTCTGTGTATAAACACGGGCAAAGAGACGGATTATCCGTCTAGACGAACTATCTGCTTAGTTCGTCTCCCAAGACGAACTTAGCAGATAGTTCGTCTTAACGGATAATCCGTCTTTTTGCCCCTGTTTATACACAGACGGATTATCAGACGAACAAGCGAATGTTTGCCCAAGTTCGTCCAGATGGATCATCTGTCTCCAGTATAAATTGGGTCAATAGTCACTGAAGGGAGCTGGTTGCTGGCACAAGTGGTTGAAAGGTCAGCAGTACTAGTGCAGTTACTAAAAAACCTGAAAATTTAAATTTCAAGAGAGATAAACCATGCAGGAAAAACCTAAAGAAATTATAAAATTAAGCAGATGATACAGCACTAGGCAGCTACATTTGATACTTAAGCCAATTATTTATAAGCTATTTGATACAAGATTTTTAAAATAATTTCAGCGTTGTGTTTCTGGTCGATACAATAGGTTAATTTCCTGACGGTAAAAATCCGAATGCTATTGTTCATATTGTGGAGCACCGTTCTAAGGCAAAACCAATTTTATAGCTTTTCGAATTTCCTCCTTCGTTGATAATTTTGATTGAGAACCAAATTATGCAAAATTAAGTAAGCTTAATTTATGCTCGAAAGCAAAACAATATTCAATATAAGCTTACCCAACCTAACTGCATTTTATAAGTCTAGAATAAAACTTACGTACCTTTAAAGTGTTCCTTTAGGTTAATGTTATTTTAGATATAGGAAAACTGATATCATAGCAAGTGGCAAATGAATAAAAGGTAAAATAAACTAGCTGTGATGTGCTGTGTTTATGTACAGACCTGAGCTTGGCCAGCCTTGTATCTGGATCCATGCAGATGTTTTAAGCCTTCTGCAAGCTCGTGAACGTCAATCCTTCCATCGTTGTTTTTATCTAACTTCTTAAAGAGGTCTTCTATTTCCTCTTTATCCATTTGATAGCTGTCGCCGTCGGTTTGCTCTTCTTCTAAATCATCTGCATCTGAGTCCATTTTTACACCTTCCGAACCATGATGGCGGTGATGCTCCAGCTCTGTGGCCAGGCCTTGACGCATTATTTTGACGAAGAAATTCGATGCCAATACTTACAGTCTTTCCATCCTGTTGTTTAGAGAAACGAGAATGAAAGAACCTCCTCCATGTCGTGTAAAATCAACCTTTGTAGAAGTTGAAAATGAATATTCGCCTTCCATTTTTTGTGTGAAGGTTATATCCCACTCAGAGCAGGCGCTATTAGAGAAGTACCCCGCTGAGCGTCGATTGTCGCGTGCTCAAAGGCGATTCAGAAAATCGATGGAGCAAAGCGAAATCACGCATTCTTCTTCAATTTATCGATATAGTAAGCTTATTTTCCTTCAGTATAACCAAGGCCCTGAGGAAAGCTAATTTTGTTAGCTGAAATATTGGTCGCTATATAAATCAGCCTATTTCCGTAGAGCCAGCTCACATTCAGTTTGTCCTAAAAACTTTGTATTATCGTGTAGCATGAATTTTTTTGCGAGAGTTTTATTTTTGCGGATTGGCGGTTTTTTTTTTTGTTGATGTTTTATAGGAACAATTTTTTGCGGTTTGAGATGACTGAAGTTTCTGCTAGGAACTAATTTTTGCGATTTCCTGTTCAAGCGGCAGATCATTAACAAAGAAGGTAGGCAACGTATTATTTTCAACTTTTGTTATTTGTTGAGTAACGGTACGTTCTACTTAGAGACATTTCACTGAATAGACGATATTCGTATTCTCGGTATTGAACTGGAACTAGCGTGCAGTCGAGGCCTGGCATTAGCCTCGACTGCAAGCTAGTTCCAGTTCAATACCGAGAATACAAAAGGTGATACACAACTGTCCTAAAGGACTAACGCAACAACAAAATCAAACAAAAGGCCTACTCGTGCATCCTGCCATGGTCAAGAACAAACTGCTATTTCTATTGAAAGAAACTGTTGTTTTATATTAAAAATCAATGTTAATAGTTCTTATTTACGTCCGATATCATCCCAGTAACGCAAGTTGCGTTAAAAAGCAGAGTTTTTATTTCACCAAGGGAGTAAATTTTTTTTGCGTAGTATTATTCTGCGAAAGTGTTTATTTTCTGCGGGAACCAGAGCGCGGGATCTTATTTTTGCAGATCGAGGGGAATCCGCAAAATCCGCAAAAATTGAAACCCACAAAAATTTCATGCTACACGGTATAAAAGCGTTTAATTATGCACTGTAGTATTTATATAGATCTGAGCAGATCTCCTCAAAAGACAAGACGATCAGTGGCGGCGGGATCTTGGGGAAGGTCAGCTTCCTTATCTTTTTCAGTCTCTGACATGTTTACGCTTCCCCCAACTGACTGGGTACTGCACATATTAAAAAGGCACAGTTGAAATACCCGGAGCGGAACCACCCACTTCTATACTAGAGGCCGATGAGATGTTTACTTGCTATAATTTGTAATGTAATGTAATGTAATGTAAACCTTTATTTAAACATGGTAAGTAAGTAGGGATCGTGTGTAACTAAACTAATGAAAATTTAACAAAAAGATAAATTATATGTAAATATATGTTAAAATTTATACCTAAGAGCTACTTGACTTAATGTATAACTTACGTTGAACTGTAAAAAGGTATTAGTTAAAACTAACGGTCTGCCTGTTTTCCCGGTTATTTGAGAAATGCTTCAGACAACGACACAATTCACTGAGAAGCCCAACGACACAATTCACTGAAGACTCTGTGAGAGACATTTGCACCTCACGAAAATCACATCCTTCTAACCAGGAGAAGTTGGAATACGTGAACGTATTCCAGCGCATGTACTGAGCTCTCAACCGAATCAGTTTGAATATACGTTTGATAATTCATCTTGTCAGACCCTCGAGCTGTGTTATCGTCTTTAATTAGGCGAAAGTTCTTTCTGTCACGGGACGGACCTAAGAGAGAACTAATAATCCTAACAAACACGTGCACAACTCGCGAAGGGAAAGCAATTATAAGACGTAATGCACACGGCAGTCAACAGTCGAAAAGATTTTGTACTACGTAAATGCAGTATGGTCAAACTGGTTCAAACGCAGGTATATACTCGTTCGTTAATTATGAAGGCCGGCATCCCTGGCGATTTCTCAAGAGCAGTGCTCCATATGTCAGTAACTTTACTGGTCTTCCTACAGGCGGCAACTTCTATCAAAAAGTGGATAACTCAAGGAGGTATAGCCTTCAGTGTTAACAATAGCATTCCTGAATTCGTCATATCTAAGAAAGATTCCGGACAGAATTGCTTCTTAAAGATTTCGTCTAGATACCTCCCTTGTGTCCGAGTTTGAGGAGGTTTTAACGATGTTTTGCGTCCGATTTAAAAAGGTTTTAAATGTGTCACGCAATGCGTCACGCTATTTCAGATAAGCCGCGAAAATAAACAAAATTGAATCAGCTGAAAGTTATTGTTTGCATTATAAGTGCTTATAAGCCGAGTTAATTGAGCTTATAGCAAATACAATATTTTTGGATGTGATTTTTGGTGTAATTAAGACTTTGAATTTTTGGCCGCCATCTTTGTGCCCCTTGAGAGGGGCACAAAGATGGCCGCTCCATACATTTCTTACTAGAAATATCTAATACTCGTTCGCCTATAACTCTTGAACGAAATGCATTTGCGCTTCAAAATTTGGCGAAGATGTCTAGTTTTAAACTCTTTACAATTCCATAAACATTTTGGATTCGAAATCTATTTTTAAATGCTTCTGAATTTTGATATGACGAAAGTGAAAGCCAAGAATAAGAACCGTGCATTACGGTTGTGCCTAAAGAATACCGTTTAGAGGGACGTCGGACACCTTATTTAGACTTATATAACGTAATGTCGACACTTAGAATTTTATTTTCAATAAATTTTTAAGTGTAAAAAAGAAAATCTAAAATCCCTCACTCAGGATTGAACGGCTGAGTGGCCGAAATGTATGTATCCGGCGTGGCTGGCGTCGGGGAGAGGGGAGAAGGGAGCTGGGGAGAGAGGAAAAGGACGCCTGCAATAAAGATCCTCTTTTTCCCTTTTTGTTTATTTTTGCGGACGCTGACGGCCGCAAAATTCCGATTGGCTAATTCGCGCTGGGCTGTAAACATAGTAAATTCCCGCGTGAAGTCATCCATGCCAGTTTCTGATTGGTGAACGTATTGACAGTTGACATAATTGACTACCAGGAAATCGGTGGTGGGCGTAATGCATAAAACAGGCATATTTTTAGATCTCTCTAAAGCGCCTTCGAAATAACGTATATAATCAGTTTAAAATGCAAGGCTAGTACAACGGAAATTAATGGCAGGTTTAACTTCCGCTTTACTAGCCTTGCATTTTAAACTGTTTATCTACACTTTGGGTGACGGAAAGAAAGTTACCACTATTTATCGTAGTGTCGAGTGGTCCTCTGCATTTAAACGTTTTGTATATAATCACTTTTATATTTAATCTTCTATAATTAAACCACCGTGGAAGGTTTGTGTTTCTAACCGATCGAAATATCGGTCGCAAAAATAGATACACATATATTATTTTTTAATTTGATTCTGATTTTTTATTTGATTCTTTTTTATTTATTCTGCACCCAGTAACTGGAGTATTTTAGACTGTGTGAAAAAACCTGAAGTACAGGCGTTTTCTTGTGCTGAATTTTAAAATTTGTTTAGTGTTTGGTCGTCATTTTGGTTTTGCAAAACATCGAGGGCTAGAGGGAGTGATACTACCACACCCTTGGTCGCATCTTTTGACTGGCTTCCTCCCCCCCCCCCCCCCCCCCCACCCCCCATACGCCTGCTGAGCACAGGCTGGCGTTCGAAAGAATCATCTATTCACTTATGTAACTCGTAAAATATCCGAGCGTATTATCTGCTGAACCATCGAACAAAGGGTATGTATTTCCTCTGTCTTTCCTCTATCTTTCTCCGCCAGTATTAAAGGATCACAGCGAGAGAGCACAAAGGGGGGTAGAGCGAGAAAGCGGCTGATCAATCAATCAATCAATCAATCAATCAATCAATCAATCAATCAATCAATCAATAATCTTTATTGATTCACGATAATACTTTTTGACCAGTCCGCTCTGATACTTTTTATACCAGTCAATGACTGGTTTGTAGTCAGGGGCGGATCCAGCAATTTTAGGAAAGAGGAGGCCGTAAAAATTTGTATGAGAGACCATGGGCGCGTTAGCGACCATTTAGCGTGGTTGTGCGCGCCTTTCAAGAGGGGTCCTGCCCTTGGAAAATTTTAATAATTTCAGTCCTCTGCAGCTCTGAGATGCAATCTGGTGCATTCTGGGCGCTCAAATTTGTCAAATGCCAGGATCCCATATTGAACTAGCCTGTTCCAGGCGTTCAGATAGTGGGCCGAAAGCGCGAATAGTTGGGGAAGGCACGAAGAAAAGCGAGCGAAAAAATGCGGGGAGACTGGAGACCTCGTATCCCCGCTTCTTTTTCGCTCGCTTTTCTTGGCGCCTTCCCCAACTATTCGCGCATTCCCCACTATCTGAACGCCTGGAACAGGCTAATATTGAACAAGAAATATTGAAATATTTAATAAAATGCAGTTGTGGTCGTGGTCAAACATGACTTGAATCAACTCAAACTTTTTTTACAAATGAAATCCAAGTAACTGGAGTGGTATAGGATGTAATTAAACTTGAGTCATCCATCTCAAAATACCATCAGATAGACGTTGTTTTCAAAAGAAACTGAAAAATCCCAAACAAAAAGGGGAGGAGGGGGCTGGGGGGGGGGGGGGGGCGGCCTCGGCGCCTTCCCTAAATCCGCCCCTTGTAGTCGACACACGCAGACCAGGTTACAAAGTATTGTTGACAAACTGGTTAGTCCGGTGATCTTGGAAGCGGGAAAACCGGAGACACGGCTTTGTGATTGGCTTTTGGCCTTTCGTCAACGCGCCTGTCTATCTTGTTTTTGTATTCCTGCCGTGTATATCGATCGTAATGTACTACTGAGTACTGCTGAGCAAGGTAAACAGGGCTTGTTTTGGGAAGAAAGAGCGGCAAAGTGATGTGGCGTCTTTCGAAAGTTTTGAAGGACACGAGGTGGAGTTCAATCAATCGTTCGACTTGTTCTCTTTTGAGAGGCGTTCGAAACGAGTCCAGCTCATCTGGAGATTCAGACGTGAAAGCTGAAGTACCTTACAAAACTTTACAGGTAATGTCACGAACACAATTTTAAGCCCTCGGTCTTTAGTACGGCCCGAGGTCGTAGGTTATTTTATTATACACCAGGGCCGTCGCCAGAAAAAATGAGGACTGAGCTCGAGGCAATATTCATGGTCAAATTCCGCGCCTAGCCATTTAGGGTCGAATTTAGGGTCTTTATGATGACTAAACACTGGGGTTTGCCTCATACTGGTTACGGCCTTGTTTTTAACACGTTGTCAATGTTATTTCAGCCAAACCTTTATCAAATCAAATCGAGCCTTTTCCCCGCCGGGCATTATTTGCACTTCTGAAATTTGTTTTGTTCGATTGCCTTTTACCCAGGCCAAAATGCCCCATCAAAGGCTCATATGCATTAGACCATCTTTAACTTTAACTTTAATTAACATGATTGCCTTTAGCAAGCTAATCCGGCAATGGGCGGTCAGAACACGGAAGCTCATGACATTGACAGCGAAGGAAAAAAAAAAAAAAAATCGTGAATACGTGAAATTGTTACAAATACTTGAATGAAACGCAGCAACAGAGTCAGCACATACAAAAGCTGGAGACAAAGCGTTCCAAGCGGGAACAGTTCTTACAAAAATGCCATCAAATGCCCCTATCCCGGGAAAGGGATTAGCACGTCTTTTAGATTTTTCTGGGTAACTTGCAATAATCACGTCAGCAGCCAGTTTGTTCAGAGCTTACAAATTTGTAGCTAGTGTGGACGAAAATATTTTGCTTCGTTTTTGCCGAGATGAAAACTGAGACTTTTGAAAATGCATTTATTATTGTGGCCAGGGTCTAAGGGACCGTTCATTATTTATTGCAGGGGGGTGGGATGAATGAGAGAAATTGGCAAACTTTCTTTTTAACTGGCTCGTGGCTTTGCGACGAGACAGTTCTTAAAATACCCTTTTTTTTCTGTCGTGTCACCTGCCCCGGGAATCGCTTTTGCTGCGGCCAACACCGTACCTAGTTTACTTCCGGTTTTTTGAAATGACGTAATCAGTGATGTCATCAAAACGACGTCACGGCAGCATCACGCCGTAATGCCGCCAACCCCAACGCACACTACACTAACCTTTACCTTCAAGTCAACCTATATATTACGCAAAGACGAAGGAGGGGCTTCCTTGTGGGAGCCGAGTTTCTTACAAAAGCAAATTGAAATAGAAACGTGCTGTACATAAATGCTTATTACGTGCAAGAGATAATTCTTGGGAACATGCGGGTTCTCATCGTCTTGTTGGTTTAGAAAAATTGCTGCTTTTGTTATGGTACATTAAAATATATGACAAATATTTCTTACGTGTGCGCATGTTTATCATTCAAAAGGAGGATTTTGCTGGGGGGAGGGGTGTGTGACTCATTCCAGACCTTCCTCTGCTCGATTGATGTTGCTTTATACTTCCTTCGATTGTTATAAAAGCAAGCGATATCATCCGCGTTTGCTGTTGTAAAACAAAACGAGACTGTACCCAGATTCGGCTGTTGGATTTGTGAAACATCGATGGTTAGTTTGATGCAGCTGCTGTGACATTCATCGATCGCTTTTGGTCCGATATTCTGCAAGGTAAGCTTTGTCTTGCATGCCATAGCCATTTGCTGTGATTATTTTCAAATACACTTTTTTTCGTTTTAGGAGATGTCTAGGAGGAAGTAATGATCATTTAAGGGATATGGTTCTGCTTTGCGATTTATATCCTTTGTATATTGCTACCGTGTGTGATTTTATTGTGTTTTCATAAGCAGTATAGAGAAATGTAACCAATACAGTTCAGCAACTACAATTGAAATGTTTACCGTTGTTAAACATTAATTCGATGTGTTCTATTTCTGGTAAAAGGCAAGCGGGTTGAACTTTTCTAACCAAATCAAATTGTCGAACAGTTGAGTTTAGATCGAATAACACGTCCTGGCAAGTCTGCTGAGTAAACAATTCTCAAGCATTACGTCATGGCCGGAGTCACGTTGAAACTCCACACATCGCGTATTTATGTCACGCTATGTTCGGCTGTTTATCATTTGATCGATCATGTTGCTATTGTTAATTTATTCGAAACCCCATCACTGATTCTCCAAAATGCCTGTCTTTAAACAATCCTGATTAGGTGGTTTCAAGGATTTTAAAGCGACAGTACCGAGTCGATCAGATAAAAAAAAAATATATATATATATATATATATATATATATATATATATATATATATATATATATATATATATATATATATATATATATATATATATATATATATATATATATATATATATATACCTGAAATTGTAGCCTACTAAAGGTGGACGATGTTATTTTGTGGGGGGTGGGGGAGGTGGCGGTGTTGGGCAGTTTTTCTGATCATGAATTTTTTTTTCCATCTCGCATGTTGTGCAAGAATTTTTTTCGGGATTGTTCCATACCTTTTTTTCCTTTCGCTCGCTGTGCATTATTTTTTTTCTTTACTTTTGCTGTGCAGGAATTTTTTGTTTTTAGTAATTGCCCAACCCCCCACCACCCCCCCCCCCCCCCTTCTCTTAACAATAAAATAGTACATCCCAAAGGAGTGCTTGAAGCAGGCTGTGGAATGTAAATGTAAATGTGGACTGGACTGTGCATATTAATAGACTCTAGATTGTATATTGTGGATTGCTAATATAAAACTCTAAAATGAAAACCCGGTGGAAAATGACACCAAACGAGCCAGTTTCGAAGCCCAACGGGCTCCTTGTTTCTTTTTCATGCACACTGTTTAGTAAAACAGACTTTTTTGAACCCCCTATTCTATTAGGGAAATATTTCAATTCCCCTCACTGGTCAGTTAGCTATAGGACTGGCTGGGACTGAAAAGTGGGTGTCCTGGTCAGGGTTGTCTCGACATCACCACAGGGTCACACAAATGCGAAGAACAACTTATATTAATATTTTATGTGGTCGGGGCGAATAACAGAACAAGCACTCAAGGTACCCTATACATTTTATGTGATATGTGATTAGGCTTTCATTAGTTGCCCAGACTAGGTGCCACAATGTATGATGCATTTGAACAACTTATGCCTCCACTGGTTAAATTGGCTGTAGCCTACTGTAATTTTACTTAAACCTAATTTGATTTTACTGGTTGGATGATTTCTAAGGTTCCTCGATGTTCTTATTAATGAGGTGTCTCAACTGTAATTTCTTCAATAGACTGATGACAAGAGAGCTCCAGATTCCGTCCCAGCTGAAGCTGACGTCGTAGTTATTGGTGGAGGTTCGGTAGGTGCTAGCACCCTGTACCACCTGACTAAACTTGGTGTTAAGAATGCCGTCTTGTTGGAGCGAGACCAGCTTACTTCTGGAACAACCTGGCATAGTGCTGGCTTAGTATGGAGGCTACGACCCAGCGATGTGGAAGCGGAACTGCTTGCTTGGACACGCAAACTTGCAAGAGATGTTTTAGAAGAAGAGACAGGATTGTGGGCTGGTTGGAATGAGAATGGAGGCTTGTTTATTGCCAATAATAAGGAAAGACTGGATGAGTACAAGAGGCTGATGACAGTGAGTTTTGCAGAATTTTTTTGTGGCAGACCTTGGTTAGCTGTAGATTGTTAAAAACAGGGTTAAGTTAACTCAGGATATAGCATTAACTGACTCTCAAACAACAGGAGTTTATTACAGTCAAAGCTGTCTGAGCAGATACTCTTGTAGTGGACAACTTTACTGTAGTTACACATGTACGGCTGCCTTGGCAAATCCCTGTTTGAATGAATTCTTCTCTTGTGGTAATCGTTTCCGTTGTAGTCAGCTCCAGTTACCTCCACGTTTCTTCTTTCTGAGGGTGTCTGCTTATGGGAGCGTCAACTGTGTATGAGGGGGTTTTTTTTTACATGATGCAAGTTTAGAGTAAATGCAGAGCTTACTGGTAATGCTCAGCACAAGCAGTCAATGCACTGTATTGTCAGAAATAGACCTAGCTATACTCATGAACTGATCAATATTTTTATTATTTAATAACAAACAGCTTGGCAAGGTATATGGTGTTGAATCATTTGTTCTTGGACCCAAAGAATCCAAAGAACTGTATCCCCTTTTGAATGTAGATGACTTGTATGGCACACTGCACAGTCCAGGTGATGGCACTATTGACCCTGCTAGCTGGGCCACCACACTTACTAGAGCAGCTACAAAGAATGGGGCCAAGGTAGGAATGGAAATGACAATATTAATTTTATGTTTGTAGCAAGGCTACCACATTGGCTGAACTTAAGGGAAGCACCGTACTCACAAAATACATTGTAGGTTAGTGTTTATTCTGACTTATTCCAGAACATGACCATCCAATGCACCCTAAGATAAATAAATGAAAAAAATTCAATTTCTCTACTAATCATCTTCTATTCACTTTTATGCAGCAATTGGCAAAAATGGCTGCCACAGTACCAGGCACTCCTGGTAATTTATGGCCATCACCATGATCGGCATATCAAATCGCCTAGTTTGTCACGGACTTTAATGAAAACTAACGTCAGATTTGAGTTATTTTTAAATTATTTATTGGCAGCCTTCATTGGTAGCAGACCTGACCTATATTCATGCTTTTAATATTTAGGTATTTGAGAATTGTCCTGTTACTGGAATTGACACTAAAGTAGATGACTTAGGATTAAAGAGAGTATCGGCCGTTCAGACTCCCAGCGGTGCCATCAAAACAAACTGTGTTGTTAATTGCACTGGTGTGTGGGCCCCTTATGTCGGGGCATTGTGTGGTGTTACTGTGCCCCTGGTTGCTATGTACCATGCTTACATTGTAACAGAAAGGATTGAAGGCATACAGAACATGCCAAATGTAAGAGATCATGATGCGTCTGTTTATCTCAAACTGCAAGGAGATGGACTGTCTGTAGGAGGCTATGAAAATAATCCAGTTTTCTGGGATGAGGTACGAGAGATTTAAATTGATTGCTAAACTGTTGATTCCTTCTTTTTTCTTTTTACACTGTCTCAGCGATTTTCGATTTATAAAGAATATCCGAAGTGTCTTCAATGGGTTATTTTCCGTACAGTCATGCATGAACACCCCAGGGGGAGGGGACAGGGGTACTCAGCCATGATAGCAAATTGGGGAGCTGCGAATGAGGCCAAATTGTTAGATCCCCAAAAAGTCCTATTAAGCTAAAACCAGACCCCAAAAAAGTCCAACAGCCCAGAACTTAACCTCCCAAAAGTCCCATCTATGCTTTTTGCTGACCCCAGAAATAGTCCTCCATGATAATCTTTTACCCCATAAAATCACCACAAAATTTCTAAGCAAATGAAGTCCTTACATTGCAAATTTCAAACCAAGGAATATCTTTGCACCTTCCTGCCACTTGTGTTTGTTAGGATTCAATTCTATCACCTCAGATTTCTGTTGTAGTTTAAAATGAATCTTAGGTCAAAATGATTTCAAACCAGTTTAGTTTTGATTTTCTTTTGTTCCAGATTCATTACTATAATTCCTAAGACAAAGAAAAGTACAAATCAAACTACAACCCAAGACAAAATTAGTTGGGAAGGCTTGTAAAACGCTAAAAAATGACACTACCCTTGGGTTTCAGCTCAATTAGAGGCGCGCACAACGCTTTTTATAGCCCCCCTCTCCCCCAAATCCAATGTTGAAGACGTCTATACAAAAGACAGTGTAGGTTAAGTATTTACGTTAACAGCAACTTTGAAAGAGGGGGGACGAGGGGGTAGGGGTGAGGAAAACAAGGAACCTTCCCAACACTTTTGTCTTTGGTTGTAGTTTAAAATCGTTTTAACCTAAGATCATTTCAAATTACAGCATTTCCTCCAAAAAAAACTCTTCTACACTTCTTCTTACATGTAACTCTCTTCTCAGTGTTGGGAATCCTGATCAACCACACTCTCTCATGTTTTCTATATTACTTCTATGATAAATTTTTTCCTGTTCACGTTTCAGGTTAGTAACAAGTTTGCCTTTTCTCTCTTTGATCTGGATTGGGACGTATTCAGTGCTCACATAGAAGGTGCCTGCAACCGTGTGCCAGTCATTGCAGAAACTGGCGTGAAATCAACTGTGTGTGGCCCTGAATCATTTACCGCTGATCATAAGCCACTGATGGGTGAAGCTCCTGAGCTGCGTGGGTTCTTTCATGGGTGTGGGTTTAATTCTTCAGGCATTATGCTTGCTGGTGGGTGTGGTCGTGAGTTGGCACATTGGGTCGTTAATGGTCATCCACAACTTGATATGTATGGATATGACGTCAGGTTAGCAAAGATAATAAAAAATATTAATTTTAACTGGCTTATTTTACTGATCCTAAAAGTGCTCTGTTATCAGTCCTTATAAGCACCACAGGTTAACCGCGGTCAAACAAGAGAAATTTGCAAAAGTTAAGCAAAGTACTTAAAAGTTAAGGTTGTCATTTTCACTGTTTAAAGTTTAATATATTGCCAATACACTGTCAATTTACCAAACGTTTTGAAAGTTTACCAAAAAAGTTCTAAGCGTTTAAAAGCTGTGAACTGTAGAATTGTCGGCGCCATTTGCCAACATAATTTTAATCAGGCACAAAGAGTCTTGGTCAGTTTTCAACAGATAAAAGCTCATCATTTTGAGAAAAATTAAAAGATAGTAATGTCGACTAATTTTTTTATACATCCTTGCCCATATTTTCATTTAATATTAAATAAAATCCCACTAAATAAAACGAAAAACGCTTCAGACGTTTGACCGCGGTGGACACCACAGGATGCATTAAAGGCCTCATTCCATTTCTGTGGTTGCTTGATACCTTGTTAGTCTAATTATTACATGACTAAGTCAGTCAGAGGGCCAATAACTAAAATCAACCAATCAGAATGCTCGATTGCCCGACCAGGCATTGTCCCAAATGATCCCGCACGATCCTCCCACAGGCAGGAGTCGTGTTATAAATCTCTTATTTACCAAGCTTGCTTGGGACCGTACTAGGAGAATATCGGCCCTCGGTCTTTTTTGTGCAGATCCCGTTGCTCTCCATCCATACTGTCAAGACCTCGGGCCGATATTCTCCCAGTACGGCCCTCACACTTGGTCAATAAGATATATGTAGGTGACTGGCACTCTGTGGACTTTCCAGGATTGCTATTTGCCAGCTTGTTCAGGGTTCCTGTCAGGCCTTCAAAGCTACATGTACATGTACCGTAGCAGCCTTGGAAATTTAAAAAGCACAAGACCTGTAGCATGATCACCTGTCACTTTTGAGGCAAGACAAGAAAAAATGACAATTTCTCACCAATGACAGCTGAATTTACCTCCAAATTTGAAACAATATTAAAAGAATGACTAAGCTATATGATTAACTGCTAAATGTTGAGAAATTGATCATTAAAATAGAAAATTAGATGGAAGGAATGTACAAAATTGAGCTCTGATTCAAGCTTATGTAGTTTGGAAATGTAACGATTACAACAATAAACCTTGGTGATCAAAATCAAGCATACCGGCAAACTTTCAAAAATACAATAGAAACTAAAGTCATTGGTCCCAAGCAAGTTCATAACGTTAACTTCGTTCACGGAAAACAATGGGGAAAAATATGGGTTTTGGAATTAAAACGCAAAAGAAAGGGAATTTTTCAAGTTCTTATTCAAGTTCATGATGAAGTTTTAGGATCACTATAGTAGTGATACTGAAGATACATATTATATAAATTTGTTTTCTATAATTTTGTAAAAAATTGTGAGTTTTTCCCTTCATTTTCATATCAGCCACACCCGCATGGAATTGTGGGTAGTTACAAATTTTCACGAAAAACACTAAAAAATAACAGGAAACACTGCAAAATTATATTTAGTGTAATTTAAAACAAAATTCTATGTGTAAAAGATGATTTGAGACATTTTAAAAATTATATGGAAAATTATGCCTATGTTACACAAAAGTGACAGGTGATCATGCTATATAAATGGGAGCTGGGCAACAGTGGAGTAAGGGATAGCCTGTTGGGGTGAAGTACTCCACTGTTGCCCAGCTCCCATATGCATGATGAGGACATTAGGGGTTGGACTTTGGAGGCATAAGGGCTCCTACAGCCCAATTTTGTAGTTAGTGATCTGCAAAATTTAAGTTAGGAGTTCTTTCTCTGGATTGAAAGATACACATACATTTTTTCAGGCGTTTCCACTCATCCATCACACCCAATCAGAAATGGGTAAGAGAAAGAAGTCACGAGTCCTATGCAAAGAACTATGCGATGCTTTTTCCCCATGACGAACCACTTGCTTCCAGGAACATGCGATGTGATCCCTTTCATAAGGTACAGTACCAAGTAGTATAATTTCTTTTGTAGAAGAGAAGATTAATATTTTGGGAAAATTGGAATGAATATCATTAATATATGGAAGCTTACGTGGGTGTATGGCCTGACCCATTAACTGGCAGTAAAAAACTGTTCATATGAGCTCTGAAAAGCCCTTGAATTTTGTTGTGATGATTTCCAGGACTGAAAAGTACTAATAGAGATCTATGGAAATGGAGATTAAATTTTTAGTGCTGGAAATATGTAAACCCAACCCTCAACAAAGTTTTGCTACGGGATGCTCTGCCTCAAGGTCCAAACCTTTCAGGCGGAGCATCCCCTTATAGCCCAATATAGGGAGTACCCCCTGGGTTTCAACTGGCAACTTTTTGTAGTCATTAACTTTTACCACTTTCAGGTTCTGTTGGACAGGGGATGTGTTTATCAGGAGCGACATGGCTGGGAGAGACCAGGCTGGTTTGTTCCTGATTCAGTTGCTGAGGTAATTATGGCACATTCTTCCCTCTGGATAATAATTATTAACAACTATTCGCCAAAGTGAAGGTGGCCGATGGTGGATATTTATTGAGCCACCACGCAAGCGGTGAGGTAAATATTCACCACTTTTCACCAACACTGAGGTGAATAGTTGTTTTAGTACATACTCAAACATTGAGATAATAAAATAGCACAAAAATGATGATGTTTAACTCATTTATTCTTGTCAACGATTACGGTTTTCGTGCGCAAATTACTTGGAGGCGAATGGCTCTTGCTATACCAAGTTCCAGTAGCCAATCAGAGCGTGCCGACAACACTATCCACTGTTTTAGTTTAGACTAATATACATGCAACTTACCCCATGTTTCTGGTTTTCACGCAACTAAGACAGTTACTCGGTAGTCTTTTGGTTCTAAGCAAAATTTTACTTCAACCATGACAACTGTATGTTTAATGTATAGGTGAAGGAATATGACTTCTATGGAGCTTATGATGTAGAAAAGAACAAAGATTATAAATACAATGAGCTGCTGGGCCAGGAATACACATTTGACTTTCCACCACATCATGACATTGTAAGTAACTTAAATCTTTGTTTAAATTTCTTGAAATGTTCATGGTGTTAAAAATTCTAAAAAATTCTATTATATTATCATGTTTTTGGACAGATTGGAAAAGAATGTCAAGGTTGCCGTGAAAGGGTGGCTGTGTTTAACATGTCATACTTTGCAAAGTATTACTTGACTGGACCTGATGCACAGAAAGCAGTGGATTGGATATTTACAAACAACATGGCAAAACCACCAGGTACATGTTAGGATTTTGATTATAGCTTATTAAATGAGGAGTCCTGTTATTGTTGTTGGCATCTGTTAGTCTTGGGAGACAATAAAGTTTTATGCCATGGTTCAGTTCGTTGTAGAGTTACAGCACCTACTGTGACTGTGCAGTCCGATCCTGGAACGGCAGATGAAGATTTTATCTATTTTTCAGGTGCTACAACATACACATGTATGGCAAACAAAGATGGCGGTGTAGAAGCTGATATCACAGTCAGTGTTCTAGAGAATGGAGATGGCTCAAGTGTTATAAAACCAAAATTTGAAGGCAAGTGCAAATTAATAGTCAGCAGATTATAAAATTGTGATTCTGATATGAATATAGGCATCCATGGATTCCTTTATTTGAGCTATTTTGAAAAAAATAGCTCATTAGCAGGCGCAAAGGTTGGTTTGTGATGTTTGTTTGTTAGTATGTATGTATGGATGGATGTATGTCTTGGGTTATGTCACACCAATCAGATTGTCTCTAGTATGTACACCGTGTACTATGTCAGCCAATCAAATTCTCGCTTCTAAAATGGTATTACTTAAGGTCAGAGAAGGGCACTTGGCATGAATTGAAAATCAACCATCTTGGATGTTCGCGATTGTTGCCTCAAACACTAAAAGTGTAACGTTTTGAAGATTTGTTGGTTGGGAATTGTGCAGTAATCCCGACTGGCTTGCTAACATGGCAATATCAAGGGCATTTATTCGGAAATACTGCCTAAAATGTGCTCTATGCATGAATTGTACAATTAATGGTCTGCGAGGGATGAGACGTCCAAAAAATGTGGACTGCGGTTACGTTTATAGGTGAGCTTGTACTGAAATAAGAAAGTATAGCTTTATTGCAAAAACGGCAAGCGGATTTCAAATAATGTGATGTGGAATATGAATTGGATGTTTCAAACCTGGGTTTCAAGCAATTACTATTTGAAATGGTATCTTTTTTGTCAGTCACGTTGTCTGCCCGTGAAATTGTTGAACTTTGTCCTTATAGAAACTTGTCCGGGATGCATGGAGTTCAACAGAGAAAACTTAATGCAATCCTGAATATACAATTTACAGTATTTAAAACGTTTATCTTTCTGTGAATTAATGTGAGCAGATGTGTAGGTTATTAATTGTATGCCCCAAGCGATTACTACAAGCGAGTAGCGACTGTATTTTGTATGAGCAGTCACGTTGTGTGCACGTGCAAATGTTGAACTTTGTCCTTATAGAAACTGGTACGTGATGGAATTCAACATGTTTTCGAGAAAACGTTAATTCTTATGGTGCGTTAAAAAACGCCTGTTCAAAAAGCTATTAGTTGCAAAATTCATTTTGGATGCGCTAAGTTTCTGATTTAAGACTTTTCTGGTCGACATTACAGGAAAAGATGTTTGGTTCCAAATGTTAACCTCAAGGTTGTGGTTTTGAGTTGAAAACAATTTAATCTAATTAGTTTCTGTTTCTATTTGCACGATTTTTTGTGGAGAATAAAAACAGTTGTTTGAATACTATTAGTTGCAATTTACAAGGAGGCTACCAATATTCATTTTACATGCGTTTAGTTTCTGTTAAAGACTTTTCTGGTTGACATTACAGAAACAGGTGGTTCAAAGAATTTTTGTCACTAATTTAATTAGCTTGTGGTTTGGAGTTAAAAACTATTTAATTTAATTAGTTTGCGGCCAAAGGGAACCATTTCCACGTTTCTTTTGTGAATAATAAAAGCAACTTTTTAAAAAAAGACTAGAATTTTCAGAAAATAATAATCCTTCAATTTGGATGCATCAAATTTCTGTGCAGGACTCTTCTGGTTGACATTTAATACACTGATTACAGAAACCATAAATCATAAAATAACTCCGAAGATCCCGTGAAAAAGCTAGCCAAAACTTCCCACCTATTTTCATACCCTAACCCTTTAGGCTAGAATACAAAAGCAAACTTTGCATTTTTCCACCTAAATAGAGTTTTGGTCCCAGTGGGCCCGTTTCTCGAAAGTCCCGGCAACTTTTCGGGCCCGCAACTCATATTCAAATCAGAATCTATAAAATGGTGATGCATTTTTAGCCCTCAAACCAGCTCGACTTGTTTTGTCAATTTAGAATTTTATTGCTTAGCTTTCAAAATCAACAAAATTTTAATCTTTAATGAATACATTGCGCACATAAGATAGCTTTCCGGGCCCGAAACGTTATCGGGACGTTCGAGAAACGGGACGCAGTTCGTGATCTTGGTAGTTTTTGGGGGTAGGGGGCGAGCCGGAGGATTTGAAAAACGTATACCTGCAGGCGGTTATTTGTGCTAGTTTTCTTCCACTGTTTTGTTGCTTTCACCATTTCATATCATTTAGGGAATTTTCAAAATAGCTCATGCACGCAATGCGTGCCTATGTTTAAACACTAGTAGGTAAAAATGTGGCTTCAAGTAGAGTTATAAAGAAATTGTCATAACAGTTGTGTTACGAGTGATCGATGAGAGGAATGGTAGCTCACAGACTAAACAGAACTCAGGGTCATCAGAACAGCAACAGAAGATTTATTCCAAATGAATGTAGCCTTCACAGCTGTAAACTTTACAACAACTCACCACTCTGAACTTGATGAACAAACACAGCCTCTGCCAACTTGAATATACACAACCTCTGTCACACTTGAATAATTACGGCCTCTGACAAACTTTCTCAGCTTGTGAAAAACTAGCCAAACCTTCATCTAACACTCGCCTGCTTATATTCTTTTTAGTGTAAAATTCTAGAACCTTCGAAATAGTCGAATTATAGTGGTATTACAAAATATAACAATTTATGCAGTTTATGCAAGGCACAGAAAAAATCTACGCAAATAATATTCAAGAAACTTCTAAAATGTCACGCAAGTCATGCAAGGCAATTTTTTGTAACAAGTTGATACCAATCTGGACAAATGTCCTGAGGTCAAATATTTATTAAACAAATACATTATTTTCAAAATTGTAGGCAACCGCAAGTAGCAACAAGCTAATCGAGGCGGGTGCGGGTCAAAGATGAAAATTAATGTACAACTACAAGTACTCTACCTGACCTAAAATAAAATCATCCCTATCCCTTTTAGAACTATCCCCCCTCCACCCAAAAAATTATGTTGAGAGTTACAAAGCATTCTGGCCACATGGGCTCGACAGTATAGCGGGGGGTGGGGTGGGGTGGGGGACAAGCGTCTTTCTGTTACACGCAAATAAAGATAACAAAAATTAGAATTTGTCCCAAGACATTTGTCCAGCATTGTAGATACCACTGTATAACTTACTGTTTTTTTTTTGTCAGCCAATTTTGAATTGGATTTACGTTATTTCTTTAACATTGAGTTGTTGATGTGGAAGTGAATAGTTTGCTGAACTTTTTATACTGGTAGGTGATGGATTTTACCTTGCCATTGGTGGTGGCATTGGTCAACACAGTTGGTGCCATATTCAGAACATTCTTCATGACAAGAGATATGATGTCAAGCTTGAAGATAACTCAGAGAAAATGGGAATGCTGAGTATACAAGGACCAAAAAGGTCAGTGAACACAATATTATGCTTTGTGGTTTAAACAGAAAGGGCAGCTCTTGCAGCAGTTGCAACATGCTTTCATTCTCCATAAAATTGTGACTTTTGTTATGATTTTGCTCCGCACTACAGATCAGCATGAGATCAACTTAGAACTCTGGGATAGGCTATAAATTTATCCACTGTAATGTTGTTTTGAGCTTGGAATACCATCTCCTATACCAGATGCCTTCACCCAGCTAACAGGTCTGGTCTCCCTGACGTATTGACCCATAGCTGAAATGAGTGTGGCCGAGTAGAAGAACATATCTACATGCTGGTAGGTCATGTATACTACAGCCTGCCGACATGTCACCAGGCTCATTAATTCTTTCAGTCATTGTATGATACCCCCTGATGAGAGGGTAGGGTGACTGTGCCCCACCCAACAGGCAAGAAAAGAAAAGAAAATCAGCAAGTCTTTCAATTTTTAAGAAGCATCTTTTTTCTGCTTTCTATAATTAATTTTTTTTTTATGTTAATTGTTAATCTTTGTGTATTTTGTACATATTTTAATATCTTGATTTTAGTTTAAATTTTTAAAATTTTTATATTTTAATTGTATCTTGTAATAATGATTTATATTTAGGACCTCTATGAAAACCACAGTTTGTGATGGAGTTTCCTAATAAAAGATTGTTATTATTATTATTAACAGGCCCATCTAGCACCACACATGTTTTTTCAAAGGTACCCCAACTGACCATTTACCTCGGCAACCACCTCCTGAATAACTAGGGAGTTCCCCAATCCACCAGGTGTCATGCCATGCACACAGGACAGACAAATTGTAAATCCGTTTTTTTTTTAATTCTATTTCAGTCGTGAGCTGCTTCAGTGCTTGACATCAGCAGATCTCAGCAATGAGTCATTCCCATTCTCCAGTCACAAAGTCATCAACATTGCTGGTCATGATTGCCGTGCAATGAGGATAACGTTTGTTGGTGAACTTGGCTGGGAGTTGCACATTCCAAATGATTCTTGTGTGCGTGTCTACGAGGCCGTTGTGGAGGCAGGCAAAAAATTTGGCCTTGTCAATGGTGGTTACAGAGCTCTGGATTCACTGAGTGCAGAGAAAGGGTACAAACATTGGCACCAAGATTTGCGGCATGACGACACTCCACTGGAGGCAGGGCTGGGGTTCACCTGCAAGCTAAAGACAGATACTCCATTCCTTGGACGAGAAGCTCTCGAGAAACAGAAAGCTGAAGGTCTAAGCAAACGATTAGTTTGTTTCACCATTGACGAGTAAGTATTTTAAAGACCCACTGTCACCCAAGATGCATTGCGAATTTAACGCAGTCAAAAATTCCTGAAAGAGCCAATTACAAGCGAGCTCGTCATTTGAAAACAAAAACAAACGACTGCAAAGCCGAATGGGTGATGGTGGGCCTTTAAGAAGAAAATGGTGAAATCATCATCATCAATGCCTGCAACCCCGTCTGGGACATAGGCCATCAATCAATAACGAAATAATTCCACTTAGCTTATTTCCATGTTTTATTGCCAAATACCACCAAATAGACATCTATATTGGATAAAGAGATTCTATAGAGCACAACATCCAGACAAATTACCTATCTTATTATTATTGGATAATCTGTCTTGACAAACAATCAAAGAGCTCCCGGCAAGAATGTCCTAAGTATTATTGCTCTCAAGTATCATATATAGGCCCATTGCTGACATGCAATATATGTATTTCTGTTTACAGTCACAAAGCTCTGCTTGGTCTAGAAGCAATATGGCGGAATGATGAAGTTGTGGGCTTCATCAGGAGGGGAGAGTTTAGCTTTGCTTTGGGTAAGAGCATAGCTTATGGGTATGTTAAAGATCCCAGTGGCAAGCCAGTGACGACAGAGTTCTTAAAATCAGGAACATACAGCATCGAATCAATGGGGCAGCCATTTCCAGCACAGCTACACGTCAAAGCACCATTTGATCCAAAAAATCTTAGAGTTCAAGGAATTTATGACAATTAACCAAGTGCCTTCTGATCTTGTTGGTACACCAATCAATTAGCTAGGTATGGCAATTTTTTCTATTTCAATATCACAGATCTTGTCGCAATTTGGATACGGTAACTGTAACATGACAATAATTCCAGAATAACGCATTTTGCTTCCGTGTAGAAAAATATATCAATTTATAATGAGGCCGTGTTAGGAGGGTATGGCATGAGCCTAGTCTGAATTTCAAACCTCGTGCGAGGTTTGTGTCACTGTTTTGTGCACTACCATGCCGCAAGTGTACAATTTTACAGACATCTCGCTGATGTCCCTAGTTCAGACGCCATGACCCTGATTCTTTAATTCCTCAAAGGAAATGATCACCAAGCTAAGCCAAGATCATCTCATATTTATTTTGAAAAACTGTACCAAAGAAAAATACTGTTCAATAGCTTTTGTACTATGAGTGATCAAATTTTCTGCACTAATGCTAAGTTAGAACTAGTATTAACTATGTATTTAATGTGTGAAATAAAACACTTTATTATGAAGGCTCATTTCTAGGAGAAATTAAGGTCACTTTTTTTTCGGGACATGTGTTCTGGTCATTCTGAAATCAGAATAATGCTAACAAAACTATGTTGTTTATATTCTCACACACCGAAAAGTTTCCAGGTACACATAGTCAAAAGTAGCGACTTCTTTCCATATTTTACAAGAGGATTAGGTGCAATATTTAGAGATTTTATGTTTTTGGAATGGCCAGAATGTCATTTAAAAAAAAACACCCTTTATCTTACTAATAGCTTGCCTTATGCAAACAGTAAAACAAATTTCCCACTCCAAACACATCAATCATGTTTATTGATCTATTACTCCTTATTTTAGAGTGTGGGACACTTAAAAAAATATAACTTGCACTTCTTTTACTGGGCAATAATTATAGTATTATATAACATAGATATCAATGGTCAATCTTAAAGTCAAGATAACCAAAAAAATGTGTTTTGCACTTAAAGTTAGGCTCAAATAAACAGCAATATGAAATACTAAGTCAGATACATCTTAACACAGATGTTGTGTCAATGATAAACTGGTCTTCCTTTTAAAGGTAATAAAGGAATATTTGAATACTAGTCAGTCAGTTTTCCCTGTAGACAATATCATACTTGGTACAAGAAGAGCTAAAGTGACAATTTGCAGAAAAAGCACTGAGGCTTCCCTAAACGGAACTAAAATCATGGCGGCAACATTGTCCATTAAAAACACTAATAGTGATACAGTTCTAAAAGTAGCAAGTCTGGGACAGGGTAGGGATTTTCAGTGTCTAGTCTATATTATGTTCAAAGATGTGTGCTATGATTAGTCAGATCAAAGTTCATCACATCTCAATAAAGCATGTGCCTTACATCATGTAATGCTTTATTAAATAAATAAAAAACGTACCAAGTGCATTATTGAGTTATATAAGCATGCTGGAATTTTTAAGAACATGAGAGAAGTGCAGAGAAGCAGGAGCCAAAGGCGAGTGCTTCTTGCATGTCTCGAGTGTTGTTCAAAATTCCCAAGTGCTTATATAACTCAACAATGCACGGGGTACAAGTTTTATTTTATAAAATAAAAACAGTTATAATGAACCTTACGCCACGCGCATGCTTTATCGAGTTATAATGAACTTGGTTTGACCAATCATAGTGCGCGCATTTCCTTAAGCATTTTAAGAGTTATAATGTATGCAGCCTGCGTCGCCAGTATGTCAGCGCACAAATCATAAAACATTCTATAAAGGGAATAGAAATCTTGTTCCTCATGAAAAGAAAGTACTTCTCTCCTTTCTGTTTTAATTCCTTCTTGCTTATATAATTCAACAATGCACTTGGTCGTGTTTATTATTCTCTTATATAATAACATATTTTTAATTCTGTTCTGGCATCATCAAAACAATTGCATTTGCTATGACAAAATTCACTTATCATCTAGAAACACGTGAATCATGCTGCCTTGTATGTGAAAACTGGACAATGTTTTGATCTTTTTTTGGCAAAAATATTGTCACAGACTCCAGGCCAGTCCTAACCTAGTGGCCATTGTTTTAGGTTCAAAGATAAAGAAAAACTTGATATTTTAATCATAAGGATAATTTCCCTAAGATTTCCCTGACTAAAAACAGAAAATGTTTAAAACATCACAATAAGACCATTGAAGTACTAATTGACAACAATTCACCTCAGTGTCGGTGGCCAGTGGTGGATAAATATCCACCACTAGCCACAGACACTGAGGTGAATAGTTGTTCAGTATAATGTACTAAAACAGTGAGATAATATAGCATAAAAATGGCGATTTTTAACTCATTATTCCTGTCAACAATTACAATTTTGTGCACAAATTGCTTAGAAGTGAATAGCACTTGCTATCCCGAGTTTCATTATGGTAGCCAATCAAAGCTCGCCAACAACACTATCCACTGTTTTAGTATATACTACAGGGGCGGATCCATGATTTTTCTTAGGAGGGGGTGCACCTCTAAGGAATGACGTAACTGAAGGGTGACGTAAACAAATTTTAAAAGCGAACAACGCAGACTAGGTCATCTCAGGTGGGAGAGGGGGGTGCGCACCCCCTGCACCCTCCCCCTAGATCCGCCCCTGTACTAATAAAAGACTATCTGAGATGTAAAACACTTCGATACAGGCCCCTCTCTTATCACTCCCTGCTGTCACTTGAGGCAACTGAAAGAGATGAGAGGCTTCCGTACTTGTCTTGCAGGCTACTTAAAGGGGCTATGTGTCATGGTGGTTTTTGTGTCTTTGGTTCGGACTGTGCTAGAATTAAAACTGAGCATCCTACAATGTATTTCAAACACAAAATACTCTTAGAACACAGAAGAATAATTTATATCAGTGAATTCTTGAAGGAAGAACAAACCGTAATTAGCTTTTAGCCAATTTTTAAAAACACATGGACTTGAACTTGAATTTTTTCATTTTCCTCCCTGGCCATCTGTAGTCGGAGACACTTAGACGAGTGTAGTCACAGAGTTATTTTAAACAAAACTGAGACATTATTTTTGAGTTTCCATAGATGCAAATACAGCCCTTGGCCTTTTCTGAACACTAAAAATAGATGACATATAGCCCCTCTAAATGGCTATGAAAAGAATGGTCTCCTTAGAGTATATACCTCTACATTACTTACACTCCCACCAACAATTCAAGTGGTAAGTCATAGTCAGAGTGATTTCAGAAAACCCATAAAACAAAATTAAATAGCCATTGTCAAATAGTCAAAAGAATATATGGAATTAGTGTCTAATTTCTGTTTCAATGGTTACATGTATGTGAAACCATTCTAACCCACGAGTGCAAAAAAAAATGTTTGGCTGGTTTTTACATTTCACAAAGCATCTAAAGTTGGTACCCTTTTCTTTGATAAAATAATTCTTCCCAGTGCATGTGGAAGCATAATAAGATACCGGTATTTACTTTGAGCAGGAGTACAAAAGTCAGATTACTATAATTCAGTACAAAACTAAGAAGGATTTGTAATTATTATTCTCATGCATTAATCCTAAGTCCTTCTGACATTAAAATATGCCAAGCCTGAGAAGACAGCTACCCCAGTATGAACTTGTCAAAACTTAAGCAATTAAAATATGCCAAGTCTGAGAAGACAGCTACCCCAGTATTAACTTGTCAAAAATTAAGCAATTACAGTAGGCTTTATCAAAGTTTTTTCTGAGTCGGACAATCCTTTCGAGATGTAGTTAGGTTGTCCTTTAGTAATTATTTTAAGGTAGGTAAAATCGCCCACAAGCCACAGGTAGCCCACTCGGACGGAGGTTTTGTTGCATGAAGCAAGAAGGAATATTGCTACTCCCCCCTGGATGGGATGCTAGTTCATCGCAGGGTTACCCTCAATAATTTGTCACCGGCACCCATTTATACACCTGGGTGGAGAGAGACTGTGGAGTAAAGTTTCTTGTCTAAGGAAACAACATGATGGCCGAGACCAGGCCTTGAACTACTGACCTTCAAATCTGAAGTCCAACTCGCTGATCACTACACCACTGTACAGGCAAACCACTGCACCACCATGCCTCCACAATTATTTTAATTAGACACCCTATTTGAACTAAGATACCATGTCTTCTCAAAAGACAATAAGAATAAACAATGTCTTAGTTGAAGACAATGCTTCAAAGTAAAAAAAAGAGGCCTTACACTTTTAAATGTATCGAGGTTCCCTAACCAGTTATGTCAAATGCTGCTGTTGCTTTTTCAGTGTCCCCTCAAATGTTGCCATCGGTTTTCTCTGAATGCTCATCTACACCCTTGAGGACATGGTTTTGAGTAGCAGTGTTCAAATTCGTTCTCTTCTTTGTCTCATAAAAATGGATAACATACACGTCAAATTGTTTCAACACAATGTGTACACCCCAAAAAATGTTTAGCATTGCCATCTTTTACTGTAGTTATGTAATAGAGTTGCTTATCACTGTTAGTGAAACCCTGTGTCACCATGAGACTTTGGGGTAGTAATTTATCACATGGAAGACCTCAATACTGGGGCTGTTAAGTGCAGAAGTATCTTGGCTGAGCCTGAAGGATGGTTTGATTTCTTGAGCTAACACTCACTTCACTTGTTCAGCAGAGAAAGAGCCTAGAACACTTAACACAAATCATCTTTTTGTAGAGTGGAGAAGTTCTGACAGAGAAGTGCTTGCATGAATTTGTCCAGTGAGACTTAACATGAAAAGACGTTCCAGACTCTTTGTCCCAATCGATCTCAGTTCTGGCAATCTGAGAAGAGTGTTACCAAAGCGATTAGGTTCATTGGGGTGAAAATTGTTGTTATACTCCAGTAATGATGCATGCACTTTATCCTGCAGATTTTCAATGAGTGCTTGATCTGAAAGACCTTTGACATCTGTAAAATACAAAGGAAAGACTAATGAACCAGCAAAATACATGGATATCACCACAATCTGGAGAATAAATCTCGCTTATTTTCAAGGGTACTTACATGTATCAACAGATCCATATTTCAATAAACTTTTTTTTCACAATTTTAATAAGAAACTTGTAACAGGCTTCAAGCAGCCTATACTCATGCGCATGCGTAAGAAAGTTTTATGATATGTTTTAAACATGATAAGAAGATGTCTGACATGGAGAAGAGTTACTCCTTTCATTCAGTCATCGTTCCTGCAAACCACGTTGTTTACTATTGAATGTTTTGTAAATGAAGGTTGTACCACAATGAAGCCAGTAATTCTTTTAAGTGTTATATATACCTAACATGAACATTAGTTATGTAAGAGGGGTTGTAGGAGATGCTGTTGTGACACTTCAGTAACCCTGTTTTACCAGAAGTGGGAGTAGCCGGACGTTGCTAAACAGGAAATGTAAATGGCAAAGCTATGAACCAGAAGAGCACAATTTAAAATATGCGTGCATAAATAATTGCATGCAAAATCATGACACAAAAAAATAATAAAAAAAAAGAAAAGCAGAGGGCAAAGTTTAACTTGTACTACTTCGCGCATGAGTAAAAATTTGGGCTTAAACATACATGTAGGTAGGTAAAGTCTTCACTTGCCTAGTGGCTCACAACTACCTGAGCTTATCCTGGTTCCTGTAGCATGAAGCGAATGAGAACTACTCATTACTACTCCCCCCTGGATGGGATGCTAGTCCAATGCAAGGTTCCCCCCCCCCAGCACTATGTTGCAGAGAGAGACAATGTGGAGAAAAGTTTCTTGTCAAAGGAACAACAAGACGGCAGAGACCAGGCTCAAACCACTGACCTTCAGGTTGAAAGTCTGATGCGCTAACTACTAGTCAGACCACTGCACCTCCACCTTAAACATAGAGCGAGCCAATAAAAGGAAGGGACAGACCACAGTATGCTGGGTGTTTTTTTTCTCAATAATGGCAGCTTCTGATTATTGGCAGGGAAAACACTGCAACAGTGCTGCAAAAGTTAAACTAAACTTAGAATTTTGGTTGATTTATCCAAACAATTTACCGGTATGAAGAGTAAAATGCCAGTTAATCAATAAATATTTGGTGCAAAACATTTTGATGTAGTTATCAAATTTGAATACACATATAAAGAAGATAAATTTCAATGGCTATTAATAAGTAAACATACTTTAGTCCATCCCCTCAAAAGTGACATGTTGACAGCCAACTAAAATTGCTGTTATTACTCATGCGTGAAGCGGCATGAGGAAAGGTTTCGGCTCCATTTTTCTTGTTATTATTATTATTTTCATTTTTTGTATCACGATTTTGCATGCAAATTTATGAAAGCATATTTTAAATTGTACATTTCCGGTTCATAGCTTTGCCATTTACACTTCTTGTTTAGTGACTTCCGGCTACTCTCACTTCCGGTAAAACAGTGTTACTTAAGTGTCACGACAGCATCTCCTACAACCCTACTACATTACTAATGTTCATGTTTGGTTTATATAAGACTTAGAAGAATCACTGGCTTCACTGTGGTACAGCCTTCATTTCCAAAACATTCAATAGTAAACGTGGTTTGCAGGAATGATGACTAAATGAAAGGAGTAACTCTTCTCCATGTCGAACATCTTATCATGTTTAAAATATATCATAAAACTTTCTTACGCATGCGCATGAGTATAGGCTGCTTGGAGCCTCTTGTTGGTAATAAACTAATGCCTGGTAATTAGGGGTGTAACAATAATAATTATTCATATTCCTTGCGATTTGATTATTGCCTTTCGATTTCGAATATTTTGATTCGAATATTTTGATTTGATTATGCAAATGTTTCTTGTGGATAGTTTTACACTTATCTGTTGTACCGTCTTTAGCCGGAAAACCATAATATTTCCACATAGCTGATCTAAAAGACACAGGCAGAATTACAATTGCTTGGTCGTTCATCGCCATGTTTGAGAACGTGACAATGAGCGTGTTGCACATGGTTTGCCTTATTTGGAAATTCTCAAGGGGCTGTAGAAAAGCAGCAATTTTACCAGGCAACACAAAATGGCGCACAAACTGCAAATGCCTTTGCTCGTCAATCAAAAACACAGATTTTAAAGAGTTCTGAATTCTGATTTCACAATATAATAACTCATTGAGGGCACCCTGGAAAAGGTATGCAAAAATCGAACCAAAAATCGTAACGTGGAAGCAAAGAATCGTGAATCAAACGGAATGGTCATAATCGCGATTAATCGAGAATTCGATTAATCATTACACTGCCACTCCAAGGATCATGGAGTATGTTGTCACATGACACACAATGAAATGATATTTTCGTTGGTTATTTCCAGTGATATGCTTTGTATTTGTTCTCTAGTAATCTGAATCAGTAGTGCAAACGAAACAAAGACATTTCCTTGCACGTCTTACACGACAAATACTCTCAGATGTTTGGAGTATTTTGGCAGCCATGTCCAGGGGTTTCTCCGACTACCATTTTGAAATTAAGTGGAGACGGTCTTGGGAATCCCAAGGGGGGGGGGGGGGGGGGGGGTACTTAGCAATGGTCTTGGGAATCCCAGGGGGGTGGTACTTCCTAGTAATGGTCTTGGGAATCCCGGGGGGGGGGTACTTCCTAGTAATGGTCTTGGGAATCCCAGGGGGTACTTCCTAGTATTGGTCTTGGGAATCCCGGGGGAGGGAGGGGTACTTCCTAGTAATTGTCTTGGGAATCCCGGGGGAGGGGGATACTTCCTAGTAATGGTCTTGGGAATCCCGGGGGGTACTCCCTAGTAATGGTCTTGTGAATCCCAGGGGAGGGGGGTACTTCTTAGTAATGGCTAATGGGGATGTGCTGCTGGATGGGGTCGCATTTTCATGACTGGATTGACTATAATGGGTTTGCATTTTCAACAGAGTTACTAGAATGGGGTCGCAAATTGTCGGGATTTTTTGGGGTAAGAAAATTCTGGCAAGTATTTTTTTGGGTAGTTTTAGCTTGTAAATATTTTCGGTTAACAAATGTACCAGAAGGTTTGTAGGTGAAGAGTAAAGTCTCCTACATTTAATAAATGTGTCAATTCATTTGAGGATGACCTAGATAAAAGGGTTCTGAACTCAAGGTAGATGGCTAAACAGAAAGCGACTAAGTTGGGATTGCAAAATTTACATTTACTCAAAAATGACTAAGATGGGGTCTACAATTGGCCACAGAATAGACTATAATGGGGTAGGGGCTCTGACAGGTCAGCAGCACATACCCAGCAAAAGTTGACCCAAGTACCTCTGCCCCCCCCCTCCCCCCCCCTCCCCCCCCCCCCCCCTGGTTGGGAATGCAGTTGAAATACATTCAAGCAGTTTCCTTACCTGGGTTTAAAAGAATAATAACTTTTATGCAAACAAATTCTGCATCATCTAAATTCAGTTCCTTAAACTTTGTTGTGAGCTGCATTACACGGTGCATAATGTCACCAATTCCCGTCACTTCAGCAGTTGAAAAGTCCAAAACCTGTCCATGACAAAGACGAACTTCATTGTCTAACTGCAGGGATTGTTTTGTTAGATTTATAAGCATGAGTTCGACCCAAGCACTTCTTGAAAGAATTTTTTTGTCACTTTCACAAATGCTATGAAGCAGCGGCAGGCATTTGAACCATTCCAGATTTCTTTTAATCTGCTCCTCGGCTTGTTGAGTTACATGCGCTAGTGTCTTTTGCCCTGTATCTTCTAACTGGCATCCCTTGCATTCTCCATGATGTTTTTCAGCTGCAGGCTGGTGTCTCAATAGTTCTTTAATAAATGGAGGAAAAGTTCTTGATGGAGTTTTTATGGTCGGAGCTGCATCAATACGATCTGAACTTGAGCTACTGCTAGAACTTGTCCGAGCCTGTTTTGCTGCTGGTTCAGATTTGATTCGAGCATTCAGGGCGAAAGAATTGTTCTTGTGTTTGCCGCCTGGGGTTCGATCTTCACGTACAGCTAGAAAAGATCAAAACTAATTCTCATTACAGTGTACATGTACTTTTAAACAGTAACATTAAGTTGTAAAGTAAAAATGAACTAATGTAAAGTCCCATACGAGCAACATCACTGTGGCCCACATGATCGGAGCTTAGCCCGGTTTCTGAAGCATGAAGCAGGAGTATTGCTACCCCCCCCTCCCCCCTGCCCATTTTCTTGTGCTTCCGACCTTTCGCCTAAGTTAAGCTTATCATCATTTCTGTTCAGAGAGCTGCACTGTTAGGCTAAGCCTATCTGTATATATTACATACACCCTGGTGAAGGGCAACAACATTGAGTAAAATTTGTTGTCTAAGGAATCAACACGAGACCAGTCCTTGAACCACCGACCTTGACAATGTAGATCAGCACACTAGTTTAGTGTTTTAGCTCAATGTGCAAATACTAATAAATGCACAACTCTGACAATGGCTAGGTACTGTACCATATTTCTGCAGCAATTTTATATTTTCTTTAATAGAAATAATTGACTTTAATAAGCATTGTAACACTAAAACAAGTACGAAATTTTGCAGAGATTTTTTAGATTACCTTTTGTGACATTTTCATGCAACTATTCTTAATCAGAAAAATTAAGTGCTTTGTGCTTTTTCTCAAGAAGTGAATTAAATTCACAACAAAGAAATGAACAGAGCAAGTACGGAATGGTGAAGACCTTAAGCCAAAGAAAATAAGACACCAACCTTCTTTGAGCATGCCAGCTTTTATGCACTTCTGTAATCTGCAGAACTGGCATCTGTTTCTATGACGTTTGTCAACAGGACAGTCTTGAGTCAAGTTACGGCAGGAATAAACTTTCTTATTTTGAACACTTCTTTTGAAGAATCCTTTACATCCTTCACAACTTGTAACTCCGTAATGATGCCCAGTAGCCTTATCAGAACAAATTACACAAATGTCGTCTTCAGCGGGTGAAGGGACAGCCTGTTGCGGCGTACCAGGGGTCGATGGTGTTCTTGGTGTCAAAGGGGAAAGCGCTGGTATCACAACTGAGGGTGTTGTTGGAATACAGTCAGGATCTGCATATGGTTGGTCCTGATTTTTAGCTGAAGGGTTACTAACTATGACAGACTCTTGCACTGAACAAAGGCCCATAACAGCTTCTTCCTTTCCATTAGTTTTAGGAGACATGCCGTGAGACTCTGCAAGTCCATTTTGAGGTGTATGTGTTTCCCTTGGGAAAGATGAGTTTCCATGTAATTGTAACAGTGGAGGGACCTGGGCATATTGATGCAATGCAGCACGTTGTGTTGCCGCTAGGTGCTGTGCAGAGAAGAAGTGTGGAGCATAGAAAACACTGGCTTGGGTCAAATATGGCGTGGGAATGATGCCTCTTTCACTTTGAACTAATGGCTGCGGAACAAGAAGTGGTTGACCACTGGATGCCATCAGCATGGCTGCATGAGGAAACATCTTGGGCTCTGTAGGTGATGCTAAACCACTCACATGACCACTTGTACCTAAAAAATATCAATAATGGAGTGCTGTTTGTCATCTACAACATCACTGTTACTGTTAAACTTATGTGGCCATGCTGCTCATAAAGCACTACCTGAAGGGCATAAATTCAAATAGTTTTTCCTTGCTTAGCAGGATGCCAGTCTTAATCTTAAACCTTGGACATTTTCATGTAATTGTGAAGGACATCAGCTGCCTTGGACTTTTCAACCAAAATTCAACAACACACAAAATTTGACCTAATAAAGCCAGTATGAACCTTTAGGGGTAATGAAGATCAAGTAATTATGATCATTTTCAGTAAACTGCCAGACCGATAAATCATAATGTTGAAACTGGCTCCACTAAATTGTTATGTTGTACACCACAAATGCATAATCAATCATCAAAGAAAAGCTCTTAACAGCAGATGCATATTAACAACATCCTTTCCGCTAAAAGCACTTCTTATGCCCAAAAACAAAATACAAACAAAGAACATCAGCAACTTCACATACATTTCCATAAAACAATTGCATAAAAAATAAGCTGCATCAAATAAGTTCCACCTCCTTATGTTTCTGATTGGGGTCCTACTGTTCAGACTACCCCAGGGGGTACTTCTGTCAGTTAAGTGGCAGATCTAGGGTTCACCTAAGCCAGGCAACTGTCATGCAACTGTTGATGAATGAAGTAACCATAGATGTTCAAGATGAATACATTGTCATGAGGTTGAAACTGATTACATACCTTGTAACGAATCGAAAAGATCACAATCGTTTACTACATGTCTAAGTTTATTTTGATCTTCTAAAAAATAATGCTTTCTTTTGGATAGGAACATTTCGCTTTGGATCAAAACAAATATAAACTGGCCATGGTTTCTTACCAAAAAACATCAGTCCACAGTAGATAAAATATTTTTTGCACAAATACTGTTTACTAACAAGTAACGATACCACCCTGGGCAATTTTTCTAACTCTGATGGATAAAAAAAAGTCTTGAAAAGGAAGGAATCACTGATTCATAGTTTATGTTTACTTTTAAAATGATTTTATCATTGTTGAAGAACCATCCCTTTTATATCAACAAACAATTACCGAAAACTGAAACAAATTATGGAAAAAGTTGCAAATTTGTTTCATTTACTCTCCAGTGGCATTAAGATCATGTAACTAGTATTAATTTGTTTCAATGAGAAAAGGAAGATCAAACATATTTATAAGCTAAAAATAAAAATAGAGCTCTCTGCAGATAGCACCTTATAGTGACCAATTCCTGCTTTTTGTGTAAATGTTATGATCCAGGCTATTTGTTCCATAAATAAATCAGACGTGAACTACATGTACATACAGATGTTCTATCACCAAAAACAAAATAATATAATCAAGTAATATTTGGTTGGGAACCTAGGAAATATACTTTTCAAGGCGGTGCATTCTGAATTTAATGTCAGTGCAGTATTTAAAGCAAGAAAATAAACCTTTTTTGCATGTGTTTGCATGTGCTTTTGAGTTTGAGGGCCTGAAGGATCACTTGCTTAATGATTTTCTCCAACAGTCAACAATGCTTGATTGTAAGATTTTGCCATCGAAACATCAAGCTTCCCTGACAAAACTTTTTGTACGGGAGAGATTAATAAAATTATCGAGTAGGCAGATTAACAAAGAATGTGAATATCGCTTTAATCAATCTTCGTCAACTTGTGGTTTTACGAAGAGTTTTAAATAAGATATATGAAGATATCGCAGGCGAGAGTAAGCAAATAATAATCTAAAATTATGACGCTTAGCCGTATTATCTCAATACACGCTAGAAAAACACATTCCATTTGAACTTTGGAAGCGCTGAGCACATACGTGTTCCACGTCGATAACAACAACTAAATATTCATGTAAAATAATGTAAAAACGGAAGTTTGTCTCGTTCCTATCTTATGAAAATAGAAATGAAAATAACTTTCAATTTTGTGCAGCGCTAGACCTTTTCAATCGCTGGTACGTGACTAACGGTCGCATACGATACTAACATACCTAGCTTACAAAATCTACATACACCATCGAACAATTTCAATTCTCAATTCGAACCAGAAGCGAAAATCAACATAACAGACCCGACCTCTGTCGACATGTCAAGCTTGCAGGAAGCTACATTTTGATTACAAAATATGACGCAAGGATAACAAACAGAGTACAGCTTGTCTTCTAAATAAGCTAATTTAACACGGTCATGAAAGGGAGGTGTAATTATAATACTGCAAAAATATTCGCTACTCTTACTTATTCTTTCGCGAGTGCCAACGTTCCTTGCCTCGTCGACAGACATCGTTCGTAATCTTCCAACTGCCTTCCAATTTTCGTCGATTAAACCTATCGCGCGGTCTCGGAATTTTCTATCAATTGCATGGCAAACGAAAAAGACGTTGGGAAATCACAAAACAACGACAAAATTGCCACAGAAATCGTTGCAAGTCGGTGCCAGACGACTATAACACAACTTTTATCACCATCGGCCTGGAGAAGAAAAATATCACGAGAACATCCGGGGTACATATTTGCGCATACTCTATTAGGTGAATTGCTGTGGAGGGGAGGGGATTTTGACTGGAACGGGAAGGCAAATAAAGATGACGGGTCGGGTACAACCCCTTTTTAGTATGTTTTCTTTCAACATTTTCCATCATCTGTACAGTACATGATATAACATACAGTGGAATCCCATTTTTCAAACGATCGATTTTTCGAACCTCCAGATTATTCGAACCAGAACTCATTTTGCTAGCATTTGATTTCCGTCCGGATGCCACCTTCGATTTTTTGAACTTCCGAGTTTTCGAACCAATTTCCGTTTCCCTGGAATTATGTCTGACGAAACAGCCGCAACAAAAATTCCTTGTCGCACACCCAAATTCAGTACTCCGATGCAGATGATCTGTGAATTTGACATCATTTGGTTGGCCAATCAGAAGACCTTATCCAAATCCACGTTCTGGGGAATTTTTGCGGTTTACAGGGTAAAAGCGACAAGCGACATGTCCCCGAAAACTGCCGACACGAGACGTTCTAAACAGCGACAAGAGACTCGACTGATTCCGCCTCAAAAATACGACAATTAAGACAGCGACACAATAAACACTGAAAATAGACAGAAAGTTGTGCAATTTACCAATAAAAGTTAAACATTATTGACCATAACATGATCGTCTATATCAACACGCGACGGTCCGTTTGTTACAACTGATCCTTGTTATTGAAACGTCTACCAACCTCGTTCCCAAGGCTCTTCTCTTCCTCTCTTGGATCTTACTGAGTCAGTAGGTCAGTAGATAGATAGACCCTTTAGCCTAGACTCCCAGTATACATACATATCAGTGACCTTTGATTTTTGGCGCTAATCATTGTGTTCTGAATTCTGGTGATCTTATATCGTCAAATAAGGGTCAATAAGTAACTCTTCCCGTATCACAAGTACACACACAGTCATGGGAAAACACAAGAAGCAAAAGAGGAAACGAGAAAAGTCCGAAAAACGCAGAAGTCGACACAAATCACACAAGGCTCATATTCTCAAAAGCCTCGGAAGGGTGGAGGAGGTAAGTCAGTTCTTTTTATGGTCTTTTATGACTTTATAAGGAAGGAACTTGATGAAGGTAACCTTGAAGATTTATACATCAGTGGTCGCTGGCCACCCATGATTGTAAATTCAGTAAAGAGGGTGGCAAAGGGGGGATACCGATCACGCATCACGCGGAATTTTTATGTGAAATCACGCGTCACGGAGAAAATCTTTAACCAATCACGTAAATAAGGAATAATCCGGCATTAAAATGGTAACAAATCAACGTAGGCCTACCCGATTGGATGCATTAATATTGTATTCAATGTTTTTTTAGAAGGGTTGCATTGCGTGTTAATCGATGAATCTTAATTTTTATCTCCTGTAAGTTAATGTTTAACTGACAGGAGTTTATGTGGGCTAACATGCATTCTTTATGCATTTTTGTTAGCAAAAAATGCGTTAGTAACTATTAATAGACTTTTTAGTGATTTTGTGGGGACATTCCAAGTGCATATTTGTTAGCAAGATGTTATCGATAAGAACACAAGAGTCGAGTGGCATATTTTTGAAAGCGGTTTAGCGAGCGCATGTTTGTGGCCTGACAAAGCGATATATTTATACGTTGATGATTTAGTTAACTAAGATTTTTGTTAGACACTATTAATAGACTTTTTAGTGAATCTGTGGGGACGTTCTTGTTGCATTTTTATTGCATTTTATTTTTTAGCAAAATTTCTTGCATTTTTGTTAGATGCTATCATTCATAGATCAGAACACACGAGTCGAAGGATATGTTTTTAAAGCTGTTTAGCGAGCGCACGTTTGTGGCCTGACAAAATTTTTTTTCAGTTAGGTAACATTCCTACTGTTTAATATCTCTTTTTCACAGCGATGATTTTTAAGGCGTACGATTATGAATTCTATGTTTTTTTAGGAACATGTTGCAGCATTTTTTTTTTATTGTATCGAGCGTCAAAAAGTGTAACGTAATGTAATCTTATCTCACCTAATGTAGACTGTGGTCAGATATTTGGCACGCTAGATCAAGCGCGCTTGGCTAATATCCTTTACAATGCGTTTAATCATGTTTAATGTTTGTCCAGTCTGGTTTGTCAAACTGGTTGCTTCAGGACATTTGGTATTATTTTTTGTTATAGCACTACGTTTTAAGAAAGGGAAAAGAGACTTTGAGGTAAGCTGACATTGCTCACTGAGAATGGTTGTATGCGATCGTATGCTGTACGTTTACAATGAAGTTTTGTTGAAATAACGTGTTTGTTAATTTCCATGTTATATCGCCAAATGTCACCAAATATACAACTAAATTGGATTAAAAGATTCAAGGAGAAAAACAGAAGCAGTAGTTTGGAGAAAAGAAATATTCAAAGTTTCGATTCGATTCTGGTGGAATTTTGTCGTTATTTTGTCTTTTTAATTCATATTTTTATGCGTTCATCACTTTTGGCTATTTTTTCTTCCTATTTTCGGATGATAAAGCAAGCTAAAGCAAGCTCCTGGTCATAATCATGAAAACACAATATTTCTGTCGGGACAGTGTCCGTTTAGTTAAAAATGTCCTCGGTTAATTTACCCCATCTGACTAAATTAAACAACCTGAATAGGTTTTAATGAACTAGTGCTTTCAGTTTCCTTGTAGGTTGACAAACAAATATAGAACTTTTCAATAAGTGCTTGTAAAAGCGATCAGAAATAATCCAAATCTATTTTGTTTAATAATTTTGTCAAAAAAGGTATTTCGTAGCTCATCATATAACATACAGTGCATACAGTGAAATAAACTTCAACTGAATTAAGTGTACAGTGGGTGCAAATTCTTACTAAAGGTGTTCAGGAGTTTTAGGGATTGTAATTCGACCATTTTCAATTCTTAAGGTATGATTTCCTATCCTGAATTTAGAAGTAATTTTTCTATGTTCAGGATATGGTTAATTAAATCGGAGTATTTCGTTTCACTTTTATAGATCGAATAAAATTTATTTTTTTTATTTACGTTAATTAGATTGAGTTGGTGATTTTTTAGACGTGTAAAAATGTTCTGTTTTGCCTTTGACAAGAAAAAAGATGGGATGCTTAAGTTTATCGCAGTCTTCTCAATATTGAAGTTTGTACAGAAAGAATCAATCTTACTAAACAAACCTGTTTTTTTTCTTGCGCTATATCATTAGAAATGATTAAGCAGAGTATTGCAATACTATCATCAGGTTGATTTTCCAGGTCAAACAAACCAGTGTCAAACAGTCAGATTTCAGTGAGGTTCGGGGTTTTAGTTCATTTTTGTTTTTACTTTTTTAGGCCTCATTTTGGTTCATTTTGGTCAGAAGATTCATGCCTAATTAATTTTAGTCTCTGCTTAAAGAGATAATTGTGGTACGGATAGTCCTTAGATTTTTCCTATCGATGGTTTTAATATATCTGGTATTTTGTTAACAGTGACATTAAAACAAAAGTTAAGATGACGGGATGAACACTGAGTAAGTTTACAAGAACTAGATTTCCACTTGAAACAGATTTTGACGATAAGATTGACGATGATCCCAATAATGAAAACAGAGAACAAAGTTGTAAAGAATTTTACTTGAAAGGAGGAATGAAACTTTTTCGCAGAATGAAAGCTAAATCATTCATTTAGTTACGTTTAATAAAAAGGATGCCGAAGATTAATTGCAGAGAGCTCTTGATGCTTATCCCATGTAAAAATAAGATTTCAGCAAGTTAAACATGTTATATTCGAAAGGAAAGAAAGGAGAACTCTTAAGAAAAAGCCATGGGAAATCCTGAAAATAAGGAACGTGATCAGTTAGATACTGTAGCTCCATCTGCTCAACATAACGATGAGCAGGATATAAGTGAAGAAACACAATACAGTGAACTGTTTGGTTGTTTTAACCCATGTTTAGATAACAATCACCAAGGGAACAATCTTTTTAGTAATGCTGGAATTTTTTCAGTCTACAGCAAATGATAATGAAAAGCTGGTAATTAATCGTATGGAAAAAAGAACTTGTTCATTCTTTGAACAGAGAACAAATGGAGTTTTTTTACCATATGTTACTCTCTGTTAAAAACGACGAGAAGCAATTGACACTTTTTAAGTAGTGGCGCGGGTTTAGGGAAGGCAACAGTAACACAATGTTTGTGTGTAGCACTTGATAATAAACCAGGCGAAAATCCAGACGAGTTGAAAGTACTGAAATTTGTTCCAGACACAAGACAAGAGGACTGCATAATCATTACCAATTACATACAAACAAAATTGTCAAAAGAGAAATTGAACTAAAAAAAAACGAACTACCGTATTTTCTCGATTAAACGCCGGGCCCCGAATAAACGCCGGGGAATAATAGAGGAAGTTGTAAGTGAGCCCCTCAAACGTTAATTTGTGGTATCATAAACTTAAGATTTAAGGGCAAGGTACACAGCTGCCAAGAAAAACAAATAATAACCTTTCCTTAAAAAATGGCGGGCAAGAAAGAACTGCTGATTCAAATAAACGCCGGGTCCATTAGGCCAAGTTTGAAATAAACGCCGGGGGCGTTTAATTGAGAAAATACGGTATAACCTAAATGTCCAATTGCAACATCAAAAACAACATTCGGACATAATATGACAGCATTGCATGATGGGAAAAACTTACAGGAGATAGCCCAGAGGGCACTTTGATCATATGAGTTATTAAATATGACTTACTGGTTGGAGCGAGAAGATCCAGTGTATATAATCTGGAATACCACGCGGTCGAAACAAAATAGCACTGAAGAGTCCTGTTACATATTAATTACATTAACTAGTATCGAATGTCTATTAGTCTCAGTTGTATCATGATTTCAGTTTAGGACCAAGATAAAAGGTCAAGAAAAGACAAAAGACAAGACAGATGTTGAATTAGACAATTTACGTTGAGTCCTTTGAGTGATAGCGTTCTTGTTTTTCAAAAAATGTCGAAATGTCACGACAATCTAATAGGTAAATCACGTGTCACGCGCTTCTAAAGTAGCAGATCACGCAATACGCTACGCTATCTGGTCATGCATCACGCCGTTAATTTGGGCACAATCATGTATCACGCGGCTAATTTTGGGGCAATCACGTGTCACGTAAAACCCCTTTGCCACCCTCAGTAAATTACACTGAACTTGGCCCACCCAAATCTCATCGCCCGGTGAAAGTAAGTATTTGAAAGGCTATCTACACTCCAAGTGACTACATCGTGAGACAAAAAACAATTTATTGGCGATGATGAACTAGCCTGTGAACAGGCTTCTTTTTGGGGAATTATCGCGGACTGGAGAAGAGAGAAGGGGCGGCGAACCGCCCCTTCCCTCTTCCCCAGTCCTCGCTTCGCTCGCCGATTTTAACCTAACCCAATTCCCCAAAACGGAGCCTGTTCACAGGCTATGATGAACATATAAAATGACTGGAATAAGAATCAATGCTTCCTTCGGCAAATCTACATGAACTGTGGTGAAAAGGAACGGAAGAGAATGAGATCATCGCACGGTCACGTATATTTCAACTAGATGGCCTAGAAAAAAATTAGGCCCAAACGGGATTCAAACATGATCAAACATGATAGGACGACTTGAACTTCAAGGTCAGGAATTACGATCTGCGCTAAATAAAGACATTAATATGCAGAAAAAGCCAACAAAATACGTGTTTGAGTGGAAAAGGACTACAATGACAATCAACACTTTTACTCAGAGCCATTAGGTACGTTATATTGGATTATTTATATATAGAGAGAGAAGCATAAGAGAAACCTTGAAGCGACAGCGACATTTGCTTTCACTAAGAAAAACGACAGGGACATTTGCAACCACATGTGCAGCCGTTGCCTAGGCGACATCGGTACGGGAGAAGGGGAAGAATTCAGGCGCGCGAGAACGCGGAGGGCGCGCCTGAATTTCCCCCTTTCCCTTCCCCTTTGAACGCCTACCACGCAGGCTATACTTGGAAGTGTACGACATAGCGACACGGCTACCCCCCTTGGAAGGCCTCTACAACACCCTGGTTGCCAGAGGCTTTTCTCGCGATCTCATGCATCTCTAGCTCTGTTATTAGCCTGCGAGCAAGCTCTTGGGCTCAAATCAGAGGTTGGTTCCCTCCACCAACGAACCCGGCTCAATGAATCAGTAGACTTTTGCCGTTTCCTTGCTTACCCTATCAGCCAATCATAACACATCCTTTCGGGCTTTCCGATCCCGACCCTGTAAGACGTAGCTGGAATATAATGCTTCTTACTTTTAGCCTCCAAAGGCTTGTTTTGCAAACCGAAATATCGGGAATATTTGTAATACAGTCAACTAGTTAATTAGGAATTAGGGCCCCTTTGGATACAGCCTTCGAGCTAACTGGGTTTCCCTGTATAAAAAAAATGTTTCTCTCTCTTCTGTAACTGGACTCAGTCTCCTCAAGACGGACTAACGGACTAAGAAGAAAACATTGATCCCCTTATTTACTGTTAAAGCCAAGTATATAATTGCGCCCTGTACTTAAACTTTTGTCTTCGGTAACTGTTTGTGCGAGATATGACATAAACAAAAACAACAACAAGATAGCGGCCATATTGCAACTTACATTATAATCACCACCTCCCACCCCCTTTTTACTAAGATAAAAGTTTGAACTCACTTCTCGTTACACGGTTGAAACAGTCAATGGACACTGACTTTAGAAGGGTGCTTTACGGTGAAAACGATGACAAATTACTTCAGAGCGAAGAATAGATGTTGAATGTGACAGCAAATACGATTTGGCCTTGGGGAAGCAAGTTTTGTATTACTGTGGCAAATACGCGATAATGTCAAATACGTGTTTATTTGACAGCCCTATTATCCTGTCTATTATACTTTAGTGCCTCTTTTCAAATATTCTGAAAACAGACATATGCATGTCACGTACGTGCGTAATAATGAATGCATCGACAGAAAAACATTTAGAAAATTTCCGTCGAAGAATCACATGAAAAGTGGCGAGGAAGGTCGTCCATTTAGAGGTTAAATTTCCTTGTGCCTCTCACGGCCGGTTTGAATGTAAAAATATAGTCGTCAATCACTGAAAATTTCAGACGACATTCCTTCCCGCACCCCCAACCCCCGGGGGAGGGGGGGGGAAGGAAACTCCCATATAACTGATGGCGGAGGTGGTCGTCGTACCTTTTAGAGGTCAAAACGTGTAGATTGGTACCGCTTAGGGTGCTAAAATTTAAAATGTCCACCGTTAGAATTATTGCGGTTCCTTTTAGGGTATTGAGCTGAACAAATATGACAGAAACTATTTGTCAATCAACTTGTTTTCATTGTTTTATTGGTACCTTTTAGGGTGTTTTTCGAAAATTTCCGACCAGCGCTCCCGTCATTTTAATATGGGAGTTCCCACCGCGGGCATTCAACAAATAGACCAATATCACGCTAGCATGGCACAAAAATATATTTGGTTTATTGGGAAAAAGAGCCCAGCATCAAATTCATCATATCGATATTAGTAAAACTACAAAGTTTTGTAAAGATTGCTAGAAAACTGACGAAGATATGAAATTTTGAAACTGCGCATTTTTACAAAGAAATGTATGGTGGACGGGCATAGATTGCCCGTCCAGCCTCAGCCTCGTTTTCGTGTTTTTCCCATACATTTCTTTGTAAAAATTAGGCCAGAGTACTAAGTTTCAAAAGTTCATATCTCCGTCAGTATACGAGCAATCTTTACGAAACTTTACAGTTTTACTAATATTGATGTGCTGATTTTAATACTGGACTCTTTTCCCCATTAAATTAAATCTATTTTCATGCCATGCTAGCGTGATATTGGTGTATGGCACTTGACAAAACTTCTCCACGATTTTTAGACTTTTAAAATGGCGGAGCGGGCGTGGAAACACCTGGACAAGGTTGTCAAAACGATCCAAGAATCGTGGAATGTTTTGTTCCGTGAAACAGGACAGAATCAAGTTACGCTTGAAACAGGTTTCAGATTGCAGCAAAACAAATTTGGCTGCCAATGGCTGGAAATAACCTCCGAAGACGGCATTTTATTGTGCGGTCAATTGACAAAATACTCCACAATTCATGGAGTATTTTGGTTTTGGCAGCCTCCCTCGAACAGGAGCAAACACGGCTCGATGGAAGAGCATGTATTATGAATTGACACCTACTTGTCGATATACGGAACAATTGACACCGATATGTATTCTACTACGTATGGGACGTGTTGTGTAGCATACATGAACGCTTTACCTAAAGTTTACCTACCAACCTACGCCCGCGCTCCGCCAGTTTGAAAGCGGAGAAGGCTTGGGGACGAGATTGTGTCGTACGGCCATAGGAATGGAGAGGATAGCTTTTTGCCAATTTTGTCTTTGTTTTGACTCATCAGCATTATATAATACAGTCGATGACAGAGATACTGACTATACCGCGAAGACAACAGACGCAGACAATCCAACGAACCAATCGGAACATGTAGCCGGCGCCAAGCGCAGGAAAATGCATGCCTGTTTGGCTTTGGCCTAACTTCTGATTGGTTGAACTAGTGGCGCGAGTTCTTTAAGCAATATAAAACTTTAAAGCAAAGCTGAAAACAGCGTATATTTTGTTGAGTACAATATTTCAGCTGGCCAGACCAGCCTTCTTCAGGTACAAGATGTTACTAAATAAACAATATGTTATACGATGTTATATACAAGGAGAATTTCGCAATATAGAAGAATTTTAAAAGTATTAAGTAATACAGGATGTGACGAAATCGGAAACTAAAACGAAAAAGTATTACATTTCATCACGTTTGTTCATGCCGTGTGGCTCTATAAAAGTATTACCTTTATAGATAAGATATGATTCCCTGGCTTTACGTCTCGAGTCACGAGAAGAATATAGTTTCTAAAGCAATTAGTTGCATGTCGGAGTTAGAATGGTTAGGATTAGAAAGAAAATGTTCCGCAACAGTAGTAGGTTTAGATCTGATGTTGGTCTTGTCAACTGACCGTCTGTGTTCGTTAAATCTGTCTCTGAGTCGTCGTTTAGTTTTCCCAATATACTGCTTGTGACAGCGAGTGCATTGTATCATATTAATGAGGTTTCTAGTATTACAAGTTATGTGAGAGCAACCACGAAGCATAGTAGGCTGCGCAGCTGGCGAAATTGTCGGTGCGATGCCGGCAAAGTTTTGGCGGCGGAGCCGAGACAATAAGCGGCGTAAGCTTACACTTGCCGCTTATTGTCCTGGCTTTCACTGCTCACCATGGCGGCTCCGCCATCGAGCCTCTCTCTCTCTTTCGCTCTTCCCATCGTTCCCCGCGCTCCCATTTTATATTTTACTGTTCTTTACTGATAGGAGCCTCTGCGGAGGAGAGAGCCATCGAGCGGAAAATACCGCCACTCAGCTCCGCAGGCTAGCAGCATAGTGATGCAAAACCAAAGCAAACGCTTACGTAGCTCTCTGATTAGCTCGTAGAAATGTTTCAGTGTACTTTTGTCAGTTAAAGATAATACGATACAGTTTTTGCCCATATTGTGCACGGAAACTATTGCTGGTTCATATAACATAACATATTAAACATAACATAACATAACATAACATAACATAACATAACATAACATAACTTAAAAGCTTTATTTTAACACGATAAGAGTTAAAGCTAAAAAGTTTATGGGGTCGTGTATACCACTAAACTAATATATGCTAATTGAAGTATGTACATAAAAATTAAAAATTACTAAGTACAGAGCTAAGAACAAAGTATTAATCTAAGACCTGTCTAAGACCTAACATGATAATATTAATTTCTAAAAATACACGTAGTCACTGTCTCTGTATCGAGATGTAGAGGCAGTTGAACTGTCGAAGGGAAAGTTGTTAAAACATCCCTTGGTAGTAAGTAGTATTTTGATTTCCTTAAAGTTCAGATTGACTATTTTATCATTACAATTAACTAAATTCCAAAGAGCTGACCCACGAAAGACCAATGAGTCTCTCATAAATCTACTGTTCCATCTCGGGATCACAGCTACATCCTGACCACGTAATGAGAAAGAACTTTCTCGCTTTCTAAAGTGTTCTTAGAAAGGCAGTCTGGAAGGATATCATTATTTGCATCATAAAATAGCTTAAATATATCTAATTTATATTTTAATCTGATTGTAATCCAATTTGCAAAGTCACGTCAATACTTGACAAGAAGCCACATCACTGATGACCCCGTTGTGTGGCTTCTCGTAAGCATCCACCTCCCGTAAGCGACGATCTTGGCTTGGCAGTTTTAATGTAATTATAAGAATGGATTGTTATCCGGTTCTAAGGGGTGAAAATAATTCGAGGCACGCCACACGAGGACGAGATTGTGAAACCTTGATTATAAGGTTTCCGTTTAAAATTCCCAATAGACTACTAGCAGTCCCTCTCTGGATAGTTGCTGACTCGTCCCCAGTTGTCTCTCAATTAACGAGGGGTGATGGGAAGGAGGAAAGAGGGGAGACGACTTGGTCAAGCCCAAATCATACCGTCCAGAAGGACGTCGGACACCTTATTGAGACTTATATAACGGAGTAACTGGTCAGGTTTATATAGTTAAATTTAGGACTAAGCAACCCGAGAAGCTAGGTGGTACAGTGGTACGGTAGGCTATGTAAGCTTAACAAATGTTGAGCCACGTAGCACTGGTGATACAAACAAGGAATCAGAGAATTAATTCTGTGTGTAAATTATAGTGCTAAAGTTAACCCTCGGTACCTCAGTACAGGAAAATTTATGGGTTAACTTTAGCACTATAATTTACACACAGAGTTAATTCTCTGATTCCTTGTTTGTATCACCAGTGCTACGTGGCTCAACATTTATTTGTACCCTCTACTTTCTCATTGCCACGAATTGCCACCTTATTACCCACGATCTGCTCCCGTACGGTCTCGTGGCTCAAGCGGTAGAGCGACGGAAGCTCTAATCCGGAGGTCGTGGGTTCGAATCCCACCGAGGTCAAAGATTTTTTTCTTTCCCTCGTGTGGTCCCTCATTTCCTTACTAGAGCTAACGCTCAGTACAGGGAAATTTATGGGTTAACTTAAGCACTATAATTTACACACAGAGTTAATTCTCTGATTCCTTGTATGAAAGCTTAAGCCTAGCTGAAAATGTATGTAGTAGCATACGAAACGTCAAGTTTTATCAAAAATGAAAAAGTTCAATATGTTTATCACCGCGATTTGTGTTCTATTTCTCATCAGCCTAAGCCTAGCGGAGGTCACAGGTTCAATCCTGAGTGGGGATTTTAGATTTTCTTTTTTACACTTAAACATTTATTGAAAGTAAAAGTGTCGACATTACGTTATATAAGTCTCAATAAGGTGTCCGACGTCCTTCTGGACGGTATCATTTAGGCACAACCAGACGACTTTCCTTTTCCTTTTCCTCCTTCCCATCATCCCCTTCGGTCGCGCTTCTCTCGTTCCACGGCTATCCCCACACGCGTCTCCCGCGTCTTGCCTGTCGAGCGGGATCGGTGATCGACCGAGCTTGCGAATAGGCCATTTCCGAGTTGCCTTTAGCCTCTCTATCAAAGCGAGGCTAGGTGCGAAACCTTTCATATGAAAATGAGTTTTCATTCACATGCAAATACGTTTTATTTGCATGTGAATGAAAACTCATTTCCATATGAAAGGTTTCGCACCTAGCCTCGCTTTGATAGAGAGGCTAAAGGCAACTCGGAAATGGCCTATTCCCCCTCGGCTCATTCGCTCGCTTCAGTCTCGCTGAGCTCGTTTTCTTGATTAGCTCGCCCGATCGACTGACTGAAAAGGAACAGCTATCAGTCAATTTTCGACGATGCCCCGTCCCGTCACTTTAATAATGGAGTCCGACTCCCGGGAATGAAATGAAATACAAAGTCAAAATTCCAGACAATCGTTTCCTGGTCATTAACCTGCACGACAGGCGCTTTATGAGCCAAGCGGGGCAAGCCAAGCATTTCGCGCGAAGCGCGAGACGAGGGGAGGAAAAAAAAACATGCCAGACATCAATCGAGTTGATCGATTGCAGGAGGAATTTTAAGGTTTGATGAATGTTCCAGTTGAGGAAACACAAACAATAACCAAGGTTAAATGTGTAATTACAACACAAGGAGAGCTTCGTTTTTATCTCAATTTTTTTTGTTTACATTTGGTAGAATTGATCTCACACATCATCGTCACGAGGTATAAATTGGCCAATCGGCATTACTGTCTACCTGACGAACGGTCGAGGATTTGTGGAAGAGCCAGAACAATGGACTGTCTTCAGGCGCTTTAGTTTTTCTCCTACCCTCGTCTCGCCCTTCGCGCTCGTGTCGCGATTCACGCGAAATGCTTCGCTCGCCCCGCTTGGCTCATAAAGCCCCTGTCATGCTTGCTACCCGGTCATTTTTTAATCTTTTTATGCTTGCGCGCGCTGTTAAGTGCTCAACCTTGTTCCCAGGATCCTCTCCCTCCTTAGCCTGTGAATAGGCTTCTTTTTGGGGAATTGGGTTAGGTTAAAATCGGCGAGCGAAGCGAAGACCCCAGTCCGCGCTCCGCTCGCTTCGTCTCGCCGATTTTAACCTAACCCAATTCCCCAAAAAGAAGCCTGTTCACAGGCTACAGGCTACTCTCTCCTTTTCTAGGAAGAGAGAGGACCTTGGGAAATGGGAACAAGGTTGCGCATGAGAGAACGAGAGCATGTCACAAAAATCGGACAGAACCCATTTGCCTTCCAGCGTGGCCTGATAGAAAAAACCTTTGATATACTGGGAAATATTAGTTTTCATCCGGTGGAGCCATAATCGGGTCCCCGATTATGGCTCCTATTTTCATTCACAGGGCCGGGTGTACACAGCCTTTTTGCACGGGGTGTGCCGGGGGAGGGGAGGGGGTGTCCATCTTGCCCGACATCAGCCACTCAAGACAGTTCACATAAACAGGCATTGAAAAGGAAAGATTTCTTGAAGTGAAGTGCCAACCAAATAATTCCCGTTTCTCGTTTCGCATTGAAATAGCCTGCACTGGCCTTTCTCGATATTTCTTTATATTTTTTTTCTCGAAAAGGGGGGTTCCCGAGCCCCAGAAAACCTACATTATGTATGCCCCTGATTCATTCGAAAATAGAACGCAAGGTTTTGCACCAGGTTTCGCCTTCAAGTACCCTCTGTACCAGACATAAGAGGCGTGTAATATGCAAGGGATGAGAGCGCGTGCAAGAAAATCCACTGACATCCAGGGTAGCTTTGAAGATGGAGCTAATGGCTACATGAAAAATACTTATTGGCTGGGGAAACACTAGCGTCGGACGACGGATGAAGAACGTGTTTAATTAGGCTAAATCGTTCATATTTTATGTTTGGATTATCGCCGGAGGTTCTTAGCATCAAGTCTGAGAATTTTCTCAATTTATTAAACAGTACTCTTCTAGTAAACATTCCCAGTTTATAGACTTATTAAAATGGGGAAGATCTTTGTTATGTAAATTTTATTTTATTTTATTTTATTTCGCGTGAAGATAAAACATTTGTCATTTAGGCATCGAAAGAAAATTACCGTGAGCTGATTACATTCAAGTTTTAAAGAGAGAAAACAAAATTTGCTCTCGGATTTAAAACGTCTTCATCTATTTTGTGATTACAAATAAAGATAAAATGTAAATTTTCAAAATCTGTATTATTTTCCAACGGCTATTGCTCAATCTTAATATTCGGCGAAATCGTCCGTAATAAGTTCATGACGTCATTCGGTCAGATCTAATTTATGTCTGTAATTATTTGAGATAAGAGACTATTCACCGTCATCCAGGCTGAATATGAATGACCTAAGCGCAAGAAAGCCTTGCTTTGTGTATTTATCTTAATATTATCAGAAAAGGAATTGTTACTATTTTAATTTCTACCAAGATTTCGAAATACTCGCTGAGATCAGACCAGCTGACCGCCATTGTATAGGCTTCCCAGTGTCCTTCGAGCGAGTGGTATGCCGGAAACTGACTTTAATTGATATTTGCTGCGTGGGCGGCGAAGCATAAAATATTAAGGCCATGCAAGCTCGCCAGGAGACATGCATTTTCAGAGGCGTAAAATAATGGACTAATCCTCAACGAACAACGAATTTTTGTGAAGAGTACCAGCCTATTCATGCGCTTAGGTAATTCTCTTTTCCGACTAGGCTTAAGTGCAGTAGTTGGGCGAGGAACGCAGAAGTGCTGAGCACCAATTTCCTTTTACTATCGGAGGAAATAATCCTTCTATCCATGGGGCTGTCAGGATTGTTCGTAAAGCTGCGCTGCCGCATCACACCATTCTCTGGAAGTTGGCGGCTCCGTCGCCCAGGATACTGCGAGAAATTTACCAGCAAAGAGGACGCTTTAATCAAGGAAGGCTACATTTGGAAGCAAAGCAAAGCGACGCCGCTGAAACGTCGATGGAAGAGAAGGTATTTCATCCTGTCAGGGGACAAGTTGTATTTCTTGAAGGAGAAAAGCGAAGAGTCCGTTTCGGCAAAAATCATTCGAATTCTAGACGTCGTGTCCATGATGGCAGAGGATTTCGGTTTTCGACGAAAGAAATTTGGTTTGCGCCTTCGAGCGAACAACAAGGAATCGTACACTGTGAGATGCAACAGCGAAGTTGAGAGGAACGACTGGATAACCGCGGTACTAACAGCAAAATCTTACAGTTTAGTTGAACATGAATAATTACACTGCGCGCGGATCGCCAAGTAAGACTTTCGAAACAAATCTTTTAAACCGGCAACTTTTGAATATTACTAAGTAGCTATATTCGTCTGCATGTAAACGAAAGGGGTCAAAACTTTTTACTCTGGGAAAAGTACTGTGGAATTGCTTTGAAGTGATAGCAGACTTCCTGGTCAGTATGATAAGGAAAACTCCATATTAATAATAAATCCGCGAGCTCGACTATGGGTTGTCTTTCGATGCTGACTTTTCAGTTATGTCGCCGGATGTAAGGTTGACAAGAACTGTATGTCTTTTTTGATGTCCCCATTATCCCGTCGTTATGGGAAGTCTCTTGTATGTCGAACAAAGCTCTCAGTTCGAGATAAAACATTGTAGTGGGACTGAAATCATCATATTTCATTAAAAGCTCTTTCTGGATATAAAGTCTGTTTGCTTGTGTTCTATCCGTTCTTCCTATCACTGACCCTTGTTTCTTCATTTCTCAAAAACAGTTTTCTTTAACCGCTGAACATAGAAAACACCATTTCAATCCAGTGAAGAAACGTATTGAGAAATAAAGTTTGAATTAATTAGGTTTGCCAGACGATTTTATTCTAAGCTCTAAAAAGCTGGAATTGTGACGGTATTTTTTTTTTACTCAACTCATTTTTTTCTCAAGAAAACGCAGTGAGCGGTGGAAATGATAGCTTTGTTCAAGCTGAACAGCGAGATGATATTCTAAGAGGGTGAAAAAAATTAACCGATCGATCAGAACAATATGATAACTTATCTTGTAGAATGTTTGTTAACGAGTATTGTGACTGCATGGGCTGATACCGAATTCGAAACCGAGTCAACAAAAATGTTTGCCACGCGTGTTTTATGGCTTAAAGTTAAAACCAAAACACATGTTCATGCTAATATTTTCACAGAGGTGTAGCTTTTTAAATAGCAAATGGGCAAAAGTTTGATCACGAAAAAAATGATTGGGTGATATATGCAAAACGTACAAATAGAACACAAACCGCGGTGATAAACATATTGAACTTATTCATTTTTGATAAAAACTTGACGTTTCGTATGCTACTACATACATTTTCAAAAGTGACCGTTAGTGTTAAAAAACGATACTAATATAGTAGTAAAAAGGGACTGGGACCGAGATTAAGTACAAAACTTAACAGTTGATCTATAAAAAGAAACAGCTAATTAATAAAGCATCAGCTTCTCGCTACTGACGTTTGCATTAAAAGCTGGCTTCAGTTCTTGTATAAACAATGTTTCTTTGATTTTACAGTGGAAATCAGTTTTGCCCGACGCTAAGATATCAAAATAATCCCACTTGATGTTGTGTCCAGTGGTGTTAACATGGTCAGCAATGGCTGATGTGCGGTCATCCTTAGCGAGGGCCTTAAAATGCTCAGTTTTTCTATCATGAAGCCGTCGTTTAGTTTTACCAATGTAAAATTCTTCACAATCCCAACAACTGGCTTTGTAAATAACTTTAGACTGTTGAGAACGATTTAAGCGGTCCTTGTACGGGAAGAAAGATTTGATGCGGCGAGTGTTTTGAAAAATAATTTTAAGGTTGACACAAGAGTAAAAATTGTATACACAAGATTTAAGACGTTTAGAGATTTGGTTGCTATGTAAACCTAAATAAGGTAGCAGGATAATAATATCTTTCTTAGGAACAGTGGAGACATGGTTGTTTGACTTGTTAATGTTTCTGTTTATAACATCATTAAAGTGAAAGTTGATTATCCCTTGAGGGTAACCGTTCTGAAGAAGAAGCTTTCGAAGCTCATCAAGGGCAGATTTCAGCAACAATGAAGAGGAGCAAATCCTGTAGCAGCGATAAGTGAGGGTGCGGATGAGATTTATTTAGTACTTGCGCGGGGTGAAGGAATCCCATTTGGTGTATAACCCCGTGAATGTTTTCTTCCGGTAGATGGAAGTCATGAAGGTGTTGTTTTGGCAGCGTTTAACAAGGATGTCCAAAAACGGAATCGAGTTGTCTTGTTCATATTCAATGGTAAATTTGATACTGTTGTGACAATTATTCAAATACTGCAAGAATGTATCAGCAGTGTCTGCTGTCAAACATTGTAAAAGTGTCATCAACGTATCGATACCAGACTGATGGACAAACGTCACTGTTCATGACCCATCGTTCTTCAAAGTAACACATGAAAATGTTAGCCAACACTGGGCCTAACGGTGGGTCATGAACAGTGACGTTTGTCCATCAGTCTGGTATCGATACGTTGATGACACTTTTACAATGTTTGACAGCAAAGACACTGCTGATACATTCTTGCAGTATTTGAATAATTGTCACAACAGTATCAAATTTACCATTGAATATGAACAAGACAACTCGATTCCGTTTTTGGACATTCTTGTTAAACGCTGCCAAAACAACACCTTCATGACTTCCATCTACCGGAAGAAAACATTCACGGGGTTATACACCAAATGGGATTCCTTCACCCCGCGCAAGTACAAAATAAATCTCATCCGCACCCTCACTTATCGCTGCTACAGGATTTGCTCCTCTTCATTGTTGCTGAAATCTGCCCTTGATGAGCTTCGAAAGCTTCTTCTTCAGAACGGTTACCCTCAAGGGATAATCAACTTTCACTTTAATGATGTTATAAACAGAAACATTAACAAGTCAAACAACCATGTCTCCACTGTTCCTAAGAAAGATATTATTATCCTGCTACCTTATTTAGGTTTACATAGCAACCAAATCTCTAAACGTCTTAAATCTTGTGTATACAATTTTTACTCTTGTGTCAACCTTAAAATTATTTTTCAAAACACTCGCCGCATCAAATCTTTCTTCCCGTACAAGGACCGCTTAAATCGTTCTCAACAGTCTAAAGTTATTTACAAAGCCAGTTGTTGGGATTGTGAAGAATTTTACATTGGTAAAACTAAACGACGGCTTCATGATAGAAAAACTGAGCATTTTAAGGCCCTCGCTAAGGATGACCGCACATCAGCCATTGCTGACCATGTTAACACCACTGGACACAACATCAAGTGGGATTATTTTGATATCTTAGCGTCGGGCAAAACTGATTTCCACTGTAAAATCAAAGAAACATTGTTTATACAAGAACTGAAGCCAGCTTTTAATGCAAACGTCAGTAGCGAGAAGCTGATGCTTTATTAATTAGCTGTTTCTTTTTATAGATCAACTGTTAAGTTTTGTACTTAATCTCGGTCCCAGTCCCTTTTTACTACTATATTAGTATCGTTTTTTAACACTAACGGTCACTTTTGAAAATGTATGTAGTAGCATACGAAACGTCAAGTTTTTATCAAAAATGAATAAGTTCAATATGTTTATCACCGCGGTTTGTGTTCTATTTCTCATCAAACTTCGATGGCCCAAGAATAAAAATCTTTACAAAACGTACAAAGTTTTTTGCCCAAATAAAAAATTATAATTGATTGTTTTAATATTGAATTGTCGTCTTATTTTTTCGTTTTTCGATCCATTTCACTTACGTCATTGTAAAATCAGTAAACTTTTTGTCATAAAAATATATTAATCCTTTCGGTATTTCTTTTTTTTTCCTTTTTCTTGTTTTTCTTTTGTTTCAGAACACGCTGACTTCACGCTGAGAAGTGTGAAAAAATTTTACTGCCTCCAAAACGTAACACGCAACATCGGCGTGTTGTCAAAATAAAAACCTTTTTTTTAAAAAAAAAATTACATTTTGTCTCAAACGTCATGCGGTGGCCTAAATCAGCGCCTTCTACACAGACTTCACTCAGTTTTCCAGCTTAAAACCGAGCTCTGACGTATAAAAGGTTTTGGTTTTCTGATTTTTTTTTTAATTTTCAATCCTGCATGTGAATAAATTCGTTTATGAAAACATATCAAAGATGAGAGAACGTTGAACCGCCTTTCAACTGCAGCAGCCACTTTTCGCTTAAGCATCATACCACCTCTATCGATTAGGGTAAATGAGTTGAATTTGCTGACCCTGTCAAATGAGCGAATTCGAGCGCATAATGTATGCTAGCTGACATTTCCCACCCCATCTCTTTTCTTCGAACCTGCATTAATTTAGGAAACCACTCCACTTTCAAGGTTTTCGTCTACAATATAGGCGCTGTACTCCATTGGTGTTTTAAAAAGTAACATTCTCGGCTGAATGTATTTCTTTTTCATTCAAAGGACACATTTTTATCCGTGCCTTTCCTCGGCAACTCAAGCTTTTTGTTTTATTATTTATTTTTTCAATAATTAGATTCGTCGAGCGACGGGAAACGAATCTACCAAAATAACCATGGAAAAACGCCGCGCATGTTCTGATTGGTCGATATCAACTTCTCTCTATAAATACGGACAAATTTCACCGGAAAACAGCGAAACTATTGTATAAATAGTGCGAAAGACTGAAGACTAAATAATTCTGGTTTGTTTAGTTGGTGGCATCAAATCGGGAGACTTATTTAGAAGCACACTGTTCGTTTTTTTTTCTTTTGCCTTTCTTTTGTTCCTGTTACTAGGTATATACAACGGTAACTTCTTTTTTTTTTTCAAGCCGAGCAATTTAAATATGGTTTACTTTCAATTTAGGAATATTTGGCGCGGTACTATGCAGATAATGATGGCCGTTGTCCTTGTAAATTGTCATTGGACATGATACCGAGTATTGGCAGCTTTGGAGCGGCGGAAGCACCAACATGCGCGCAGAGGTGATTTTTTCGCCCTATGTGCCGGAGTACGAAAAGTTACTTTTAGCACGCCGGCACACAGGGCGAGAAGTAACCCCTGCTCGCAGGGTACGGAAGCGCTGTCGCCGACTTTCTCTCCTTAAAAATGGCGTTAGACAAAACATGGCTTATACCCCGTTTCGCAGATGCGGCAGCCATATTGATTTTTGCCCCCAGGGCATCCCATAATGACCATTTAAATTTATATATTCTTTTGTTTTCAATGTTCATTATGGGATGCCCTGGGGGCAAAATCAATATAACTGCCGTATCTGCGAAACGGGGATGGACAACCGCCCTCTTTTCCTAAGGGGGAGGGTCTGAGGACTAATGGAGTACTATCTATGACTCCCATATAAAATTGACGGGGGTGGCCGTAGTTTTTAGGGGTTTAAATTCATGACCACTAAGGGCGCTTGAATCGAAAATGACCACTTTCAGAGTTATCCTGAAAGCTGTTAAGAGTACAAAGCCAGAAAATATTCCGACATGAAACAACATTCAGAGAATTGGTACCTCTCCTCTTATGGGGTAAAAAAATCGATGAGCCACACCCACAAAATGGGTTCCCCCCCCCCCCCAAACAGGGTCTACGACCACCTTTCGGACAGCCCTTGCATAGTCTCCTGGCGACCATCCGCTGACCGAAGAGTTGTCAGTTGTCAGTTCAACTTGTTCAGTTGTCAATCATATGTCAATTACAACCGGGTAAGATTTCTCGGGATTAGATTTCCCGGGAAATATGATCTCGGTCTGCGTTTCGATACGAAAACTAATAAAGCAAGGCTGACTGTACAACAGGGATTATAATATTCTTTCCAATATTTCGTCAGGCACGGCCTGACTTCTTCAGGGTACTGATTATAGGCAACATCGTTACAATTCAAATAACCAAGAAACAATGGAATATAAGGTTACAAGCAAAAACGTTACAAAATTCAAATAATACAAGATAAGTTGAATAAAAAATGACATGTGCTAAAAATATAAAATAGGGGGGTTTACAATTCCTCGCGCTTATTGATACCCTTGGGTTCAAGTGTTTGACCCCGTTCTATTAATAATCCCTCCCTTGCTTTGCGTGTAGCGTCACGAGATGAATGCATGAGTTCTAATGGGATGAGTTCCATGTCAGTTGGTGAATGGTTGTCGGAAAGAAAATGGTCTGAAACTGTAGTAGGTCTCGAGGTAGGGGTGGAGAATGACAACGGGTGATTTCCCTGGGTAGCATATCACACAGTGAGCATATTGACCTGGTTGTCGCATTAACTTAAATTTATAAGGATTATAAATTGGCTTAAATGAGTTAAAAATCATCATTTTCGTGCTATATTATCTCACTGTTTTAGTATACAGCTATTTCAATTAACGTTGTCGCATGAAACCGTAAAGCCAAGAGCGCAAGGTAGTATGGTAGTAACGTAGTATAGCAATTAACAACTACCCACACTACCTTACGGTCTTGGCTTTGAGCTTTAGGGTCCGACAACGTCAATTGAAATAGCTGTATACTAAAACAACTATTCACCACTAGCCATCTCCCCTTCGGTGAATAGTTGTTAATTATGCCCTATATATGTTGAAACTCAAATTAATACTTCAAACCGCCGTTGAAAACGAATCTTACTTAAATTCAAACTTCCTAATCAAAGCTAATCATTCCTTTATCTCTTTTCTTTTTGGTTTGTTCCTTGATATCAAAACGTATATCATAATCGGAAAGTAGTTAAGCATAATAAGCTATTCATGCAGTTCTACAAAACCATTATTACTCATTTGTCGATCACTTATAAAATATTAAATTGTCTATCTCGATATAATAGTGATATATTTTAAAACGTTTTGGACCAGGGGTGGATCCAGGATTTTGAAATGGGGGTGAAATTTTAAATGCAATAGAACCAAAGCCTGTTTGAGGTGTTTGAGGTCAGTGCATCAGCAACATGATTGTTAGATAAAAGAAAGAAAGGGTCTCAGAAAAGGGGGGGGAGGTGAAAATTCACCCATTTCACCCCCGCCCCCCCTGGATCCGCCCCTGTGGTCATATAACTATCGGTTAGTCTTGTATGTATACCTTATGTCCCACGACGGATGAAGAGAGTGCTGTATATGTAAGAACTTTTCTGTAATCCAATTCTACTGTCAAGCGGAAAAAAATAAGCTACAACGGATCACGTGACAACGCAGTTAGAGCACGTCAAACCTGTCAAACTGGTTGAAATTTTAGCGGCGTTCATTACTTAAAGGGGCTATGTCACCATTTTTAGCGTTTCTTTAAAAAGTCCAAAGACATATTTATTTCCGTGGAAACCCAAAACTTTTGTTTAAAATTATTCTACTAGTGCTCTAAGATTAAAAGTGAGCGTCTTGGGCTGCAGATGGCCAGGATGGAAATGGATTACAACTTGAAAAAAATGGTTCTTCTGTTTTAGAAATTTATTCAGTCAATATCTTCCTCTTAGAGTTCTAGGAACCCATTTTATTTATGATAAGAAAACGTGTTAAGTATTACTCCTAATCCTAACGCTTGAGACTCGCGCTGTTGTCTTGACCCATGCAAGGTGACAACAAGTTACATTTTTCTTCTATTCTCAGGTGATGTGCCCTGGCGGCCGGTGAGTAGCATTTTTAATCATGAAGAAAAAGTCTTGGCTAGTCTCCTACGCCGTATTTTGTGTAGTGGGGAGGAGCGTTGTGTGACAAGACAAATAACGGCTGCGTGGGAGACTAAGTCTTGACCCAAAAACTGTTAAAAACCAAAACATTAAAACCGCTATGACATAGCCCCTTTAAAATTTAAATTTATTTAAAAGGATAACTGATGAATATGAGGTGGAAAGAGACCATGAATTGTTTGGCGTAGGATTGTCACGCTACCAGTTGATGCCGGCATAACGTTTACTTATGCCGTGAATTTATAGAGTACTCTACAGAATAATATTTTAAAAGTGAACGGTAAAAAACAAAGAAGGCTGTACGGAGGGATCTGCGCCGTAATCTATAACTTCATAAGTCCTTCTACACGTACGACTCGTATGAGTAGACTTGTCGAGCGTTCTTCACAAATGCAAGTTCAATGTCAGTGTTTTTGGTGTCATCTTTCTTACCAACATTCCACCATAGCGGCCTTAATCCATTCAATATCACAAACAACAAACCGAGCACATCTACCAAAACAGCCATCCACAGCGCAGCCTTCCCGGCAAGCGCTGCAATCACGATAGCGAGCTTGAGAACCACGGAGAAGCTGATGTTTTCCGCTACCACACGACTACAGAAACGGCCAAGTTCAACCAGCTCTGGTATTTTGGCCAAGTTGTTGCTCATCAGCGCTACATCAGCCGCCTCCACTGCTAAAGCGGTCCCTCCGGCACCCATTGCAATCCCGACATTCGCTGCGGCCAGCGCTGGGCCATCGTTGACGCCATCACCGACCATACCTACAATGCTTTTGTTGCTGTTGCTGTCACGTGATCTGGCTCTACGTGAACACAATCTGGGTAGACAACTCCCTCCATGTTGACCACTGTAAAAAGTCTCGCCATCACAGACCTTTATTCCAACTTGCCTGTCTCTGACCCATGACAGCTTGTTGAGTGGTTTCATTTCAGCGATGCATTCGTCCAGGCCTAATTTACTCTTCACGGCCATGGCTGTTCGCAAGTTGTCACCGGTAATCATAGCAGACTGGATTCGAAGTTTTCGTAGCCAGCCAAGTGTGTCCAGGCTGTTCGGTCTGATGGTATCGGCAAGAGCTATCATCATAGGCAGTTTACCGTCCACACACACGAAGATTACCGTCTTACTTTCATTGGACCATGTGATGTATTTGTCTTCCATGTATTTGTTCAGCGTTTTCCCAGCGATGCGATGAAGGAATTCATAGTTGCCGATCTGAACCAGATGACCACTTACAATACCAGAAATGCCTTGTCCTTCGTGAAGATCAAAGCGTGATACTTCCGGTAAAGTGGCGTCTTGCGATTTGACCATTTCGGCGACGCAACCAGCAAATTCATTTACTATGGCCGCGGCGAGAGGGTGGTATGACTTGCTCTCTAGTGCGGCAGCTAAGCGCAGGGCAGCTCGTTCGTGTACACCAAAAGAGCATTCTATGTCCACAACTTGAAACTTTCCTTCAGTCAGTGTTCCAGTTTTATCGAACGCAAGAACTTTCAACCGAGCAAGCGTTTCAAGATGAGCTCCCCCTTTAATCAGAGCTCCTTTCCGCGCAGCCGCAGTGATGCCACAAACCACAGTGATCGGGGTGGACATGACCAGTGCGCAGGGGCATGCTATGACCAGAAGAACAAGTGCTCGTCGGCCCCACTCTTTGATCTCTTGTGAATAGGTTCCCACACCAGCCGCGCCAAGAATGGCGGGAATAATCACAACAAGGGCTGCCACAATGACAACAGCCGGTGTGTAGTACTTGGCAAACCGGTTTATAGCAATTTCAGTCCTCGCTGAACCGGTTTGAGCTTCTTGAACAAGTTGTGCGACTTTGGAGACCGTAGAGGAAGTCGAGTCGGATGTAGTCTCAACTTCCAGGTATCCATTTTGATTGACAGTTCCGCTTAAGACCTTTGAACCCACTGTTTTCTCAACAGGCACAGATTCTGCGGAAACTGAACTCTCGTCTACAGAAGCTCGACCCTTGACCACCACACCATCCAATGGAATCAACTCACCCGGTCTGATGGCAATAACTGTTCCTATGGTAACAGACTCCACTGGGACACATTCGCCGGTGCTCGCTAATACGGCTACTTGAGGTGCTTTGAGCATGAGCCCAGAGATAGTCCGCTGAACCTTGTGCATGCAGAACTCCTGCAAGACTTCTGCGAACGAGAACACGTAAACTACAGCTGCACCTTCTAGCCAATCCTGAATGGCCAGCGTTCCTGCTATGGCGATGAGCATTAGAATGTTAATGTCAACGGTGCAAGTCTTGAACGAAACGAATGCTTTCTTGAACACTGGAGCGATACCGAAGATGATTTCTGCGATGGCCACCCACTGGTACCAAGACTCCCCAACAAAGAACGCGACAACAGCTACCATCAAAAGAATGGTTTGCACCAAAAGATAGATTAAAAAAGACGTCAACGACCGTGGCAGGCCTTCAATCTTGCCATCGGAATGATGGGATCCGGTTTCCATGATGCTCGCTCCCAGGTGCACGCGGTTGAGTGTGTTGACCAGCTCGGTGGGAGACGTCATTTCCGGATCATGACACACATACACCACGCGACCAACTACATTCACAGCGATGGATGTCACGCCCTCAAGCGGCTCTAGGGAATCTTGCACGAGTTTCCTCTCCATTGCACAGCATATATTCTGCACTCGCAGTTTTGTTGTTTTCTGGCGCACCAACGGTTTCTTTTCATCGAAATCACTTTCATTACAGGGTGGTGGTGATGAGGGAGGGGTAGACGGGTAACATCCACTGCAGTCGGTCATGGATATTTGGCTAGCAGCTCTTTTTCCAAAGTCATCAACCAAACGCTTATCATCATCATGTGTCACGCGCGCGCCATCGTTGCAGGATATACTTTCACAACACTTTTCTTCCAGTGACTCGCGCGTTTCGCCATTAGAGGGTTTACTTTCGCAGCAATTGTCTATCGGTGATGAGCACGTGACGCCATAAGGGTCAATCGCCCCGTTACAAGGCTCTTTTGTACCTACCTCTTTTGTAGCTGTGGTGTTCCTGGTTTGAAGTAAGTGATCGACATCTTCCGAATCTTGGTCGTCATGGCTACACTCGACGCACTCGCAGGAGTCCACGGGTAATTCGTCGGAACAGCAATCACAGTGGTACTCTCGACACATGTTGGTATGCCTGTGTAAGAGACGAAACGCGTCGGAAATAAACGAAAAAGCTTACAACTACAAGAAGTCTTCCTTTGTGCTGCTCACTAGTCTTCGTTAAAAAAAATTAAAAAATTTAAAAATTTAAAAAAGAAATTAAAAAAAAAAATATATATATATATATAACTTCATGAGAGTTCTCTACGTTATCCATTCTAATCAAGAATTTGTATATATATATATATATATATATATATATATATATATATATATATATATTATTCCATATCGAATGTCTACGTTTGTCTTGATTAGTATCTTTCGCTTTTTTTAAGCCATTTCCGCTTACATTTGTATCAAATTTAGTGTTACAGTGAATTTTTTAGTGTTAGATGTTAAACAGCCTGAAATTTAACTGTTTGATGTTATAGAATGAAAAATTTTAGTGTTTAGTGTTTTCGAGGCACCCCCATCCAGACCCTCAGACATTGATCACTTTAGGGAATTTTAAAAATGATTGACGATTCATCTGCGTGTGGATATTACGCGACACTGGAGGCGATTTTCACTTTCCAATTTGTTTCTTGCTGGGATAAAATAAAGACGATTCAACATTGTAATACTTTCATTTTTTATCTTAACTGCTATTGGCCCGGGTAGATTGTAACGCATAAACACAATTTAACCGCATCGTTGGAAATGGCCGTGAAATTTTCTGGCTTATCTTTGAGCTCCCTTACAAACTATGTACAAACAAAGTAATTATAAATCCAAAGATCGTATCCACTAACTGAAGAAAGACACGAAAATCTTGTGCAGGAATGCAAACTTAATGCGATATTGGAAAGTTTATGGATACCGAAATTATAAAACGCCATTTTAATTTTATATTGACGGTAACATTTGACATACCACTATCTCTTGCGAGTAAATTGCCAGGGTGTTAAAAACATACGTTACATTTAATGAAAGCTGGCGATGTTCTAATAAAACAATCAATAGCTTATTAAGTAAAATGTGTCTTAGAAAATTTGCATCGGCATTTACTAATCTAATAGTTTGTTTCAATGCGTTTCTATTACTGGTTCTATTGTAATTAAAGTACCCGATTGTTGCTTTTCGCGTTCGAAGAACGCAATCCTAATTTCGTGTTGGAGACAAATTTGAGATTTTTTGGTAGACGGTCTTCCAAATGGCCGCCCCTATTGTTTTTTTTTTCTCAGGGGCTCATTTCCGCCGGAAATTCCTTCGAACGCGTCTCCATGATCTGTGATTACTTAGACTACGAGTAGTCCTCCTTTTTCCTCAGGGATAGTAGAGCGAGCGAAATGCGAGCACGCGTGAAAATCACGCCACGCGAGAAAGGCGAGACGCGCGTCTCGCCTTTCTCGCCTTTCTCGCCTTTCTCGCGTGGAGTGATTTTCACGCGCGCTCGCGTTTCGCTCGATCTACTATCCCTGAGGAAAAAGGAGGGACTACTCGTAGTTTAGTGAATACTGCTTGTTTATTTAAATAAACACTTGCGTTATTGCCATCAAAGTGAAATTAAAAATCAATAATGAAGACCAAAAACATTTTTGAAACCCCAAAGTGTAGTTTTTGTTTTTCTTCTATCTAACGAACGAGACGAGAGTTAATTCCTCGATAAACTAACAACAAAAATGAAACTCGCTTTCCTCTCGTCAGCTAGCGATTAAATGTGTTCGCTTACATTAACCTCTTTGGTCATAAAAGAAGCCGTAAAATATGCATCCAAGTGAAAGAAAAAAACGTTGTGATTGTATAAAGCATATTAAACAGCAGGACATAACGGATTTCAGACAAGAAGGCATTTCTTTCCCAGCGTGAAGTTGTTTGAGCATAGGTTAGGCACAGTTAATGTCGTTGTTCCGCATTTATTTTATAGCGAGTAGACTAAGATTAATATAAGTAGACAATAACAACATTGTTTAGCGTAATGGGGGACACATCCCCTGCAGTTGGCATGATCATAACTGACCATTTGTTAGTTTTGATTTGTGCACTGTTAGCCTTGGCGTAAGTCTTGAACACAAGACTGTTTTCCGCTTTTGAGATTTGAAGATGATCACGAGTATAAAAGTAGTCGAGCTCAGCATAGTTTTAGAACAAACGAGCTCAGTAATTATTAACAATCGTATTTCTTTATTGTCTAGCGGACAGCCATGCAGGTGATAATAGACTATAGTACCCGCGAACCTTAGCCGTTTGGAACATCATGATCACGTTCAATCACGACTAGTAAATAACTTTCATTGACTGTTACTTTGTTATTAATAGATCGTTTGCATCTTCGTATTAAAGCCGAGTTTGCGTTTCTGGCTACGAGAGTAACCGGCCACTAAGAAGATGTGGCAGAGAATAGCAAATGAAAGAAATTAAGAAATTCTTGAAATTCTTTTAATACAGCTAAATTTTCTCTATTTATACTGTTTCTGTTCGGTTCAAAGATTCAAAAGACCTCTGATTTGCATCCTCGCATTAGAAAAGTCTACAAACTGAGTTAAAAAGATTTGCTTTCGTTTCGCACATGGAGACGCTCAGCTCCACGGTCAGAGATTTTAATATGCTACATCTCCTCCAAAGCAATGTTGCTGATATGAAGAACCTGTTGATAGATGGGCTGCGTTGAATAAGCTGTTACCGTTTAGAAAAGGCAACTTTCGAACTTGACAAGCCGTTGGAGTAATATGTAATCGGAGGAGTGGAGTTAATGTCCAACCGTACAAGAATTGGCGACAGTCCTACTGATTACGACCACAAAAGCTCAATCGGCTTAAGTCAATAGAGTAGCAACATACAGTAATAATCACAATTGAAATAGTGAAACATGTATGGACAGAGTAGGATCATACGGTCGCTTTTCGTGAACATAACATAATGATGCAATGAAATTTACCTTAGTTAGTTAGTAGGCGCTTCCAACTGGAGAAGTGTACTCAACGAGATGCTCAAACAATCTAGTTTACCAGAGGCGGATCCAGGAATTTTAGAAAAAGGGGGCCAGATAGACAATGGGCGCGTTAGGCTCCGTTTAGTGCGCTTGCGCGCACCTTTCTGGAGGGGTCCGGTGGTATGACCCCCCGGAAAATTTTGGTAGTATATTAAAGTACTCTGAGAATGCTATCTGGTGCATTCTGGGCGCTCAAATTTGGCAAACGCCAAGATCACATACTGAACGAGAAATGTTGAAATATTTAATAAAATGCAGTTGTGGTTGTGGTCAAACATGACTTGAATCAACTCCAACTCAGTTCTACAAACAAAATCCAAGTGTAACCGGAATGCTATGTGAGCTAATTGAACTAGAGTCATCGCATGCATCTACATTGGATTGGCGAGTGCGAATGCGTCAAAATCCAAATCTATAGGATTGTCCTTGTATATATGACTTTAAGTAAAAGTCAAAAACGGGGGAGGGGCGCGGCCTCCTCGGCCCCTTCCCCTAAATCCACTCCTGTTTACCTCAAACTCAAGTCATTCTTTTGTCTAAAGCAAGTAGCATAACGAAGCACTTTGAACTTTCCAAACCGCGTCTTTTAATGACAAGTGTTAAAGATGATTAGCTTTTAATTGCGGTATATTATAAAATGAATAGGCAGACAAACAGACAGACGGTTATATTTTCAGAGGTTAACTATTTACTCATGCGCGTAGCAGCATGAGTTATAAAATGGCCTCCGTTTTTCTTCTTATTATTTTTCTTTTTTTTTTTTTTGTCACGATTTTGCATGCAAATTTATGCACGCATATTTTAAATTGTGCTCTTCCGGTTCATAGCTTTGCCATTTACACTTCCTGTTTAGTGACTTTCGGCTACTTTCACTTCCGGTAAAACAGCGGGGTTTTTTCGTTTTTTTATTTTATTTTGAACCATAGATTTGTTACATCACTGCATTACAATATGATACTACATCTTTTACATCACTGCATTACAATATGATACTACATTTTTTACATCATTGCATTACAATATGATACTACACGAACTACGCAAACGTACGGATACATTTACAAATTTACCAATATTAATAGGCCATTTGCACGATGACGTCATTTGACTACTACTACCAGAATTCATTTCGTTTTTCCTTTCTTATTTAAATTTTGTAATCCCAGTGCGGTTTAAATAACAATAGCCCTAATTTGCACTACAAAACAAAAAACTGAAGGATTCTGGTGGTAGTAGTAGTCAAATGACGTCATCGTGCAAATGGCCTATTAAAGAACAACTAATTATAGAAGAACTATCCACTTTCGGCGAAAAGCAAACAAGCATTTCTTTGCAATTTCAGTTTCTTTAATTATTTCAATTTTTTCTTGAATTCGCAGCAGGAAGTTACAGAAGTATAGTTCACCTTGGCGCCTGTTTGACGTGCAGAATATATAGTATTTTGCTATTAGAATTGAGTAGTTTAATGCCTGCCAGTATTTTGTATTGTCAAAATAGCCGTATAATATGTTTTAAAGTTTGCTTCTCACACCCACATAACGGACAAAGATCACTTTCAGAGATACCGTCACGGAAAAGGCTCGTTTGAGTAGGGAGTATGTTGTGTATAATTTTGTATTGAAACATGAGTTTAACTTCTTTTGTAACTATGAAAGGCATTTGGTAAACTTTATGAACATTATTTTCTACAAAGCCGTGTCGTAAAATTTTAGTTTGAGAGGTTGGTGGTACGAAAGTGTTTTTTATGATTGCAGAATAAATAGAAGTTGTGATTAGAGGTGTGGTAGAAGTATCGTTGAGGTTGTTTTGACCATGCGGTTTTAAAGCATTTTTCCACGCGCGTGGAATGGCATTGATAAGACGATAAAACTTCGTAAAAGGTACATCTAAATTAAACTTTGTTTTGAATTCTAAAAAATTACAGAGGTTGCCTTGTTCATTCAGTAAATCTTGCACAGCGTTACTGAAGCGTCACGACAGCGTCTCCTACAACCCTATTTACACAACTAATGTTCACGTTAGGTATATATAAGACGTAGAAGAATCACTGGCTTCATTGTGGTACAGCCTTCATTTACAAAACATTCAATAGTAAACAACGTGGTTTGCAGGAACGATGACTGAATGGAAGGATAAACTCTTCTCCATGTCGGACATCTTCTTGTCATGTTTAATATATATGCGCATGAGTAAAGGCTGCTTGCAGCCTCTTTTTACAGAATGAATGTTTGTTGTAGAGACGAGGGAAGGATTTTAGAAACAACAGTCCTTCAGTCACCAAGTCCTCATACGCTGGGAAGACTTAAGGCATGGTTTAGGAAATTCGAGTCTACGTTGATTTGCTGTCCTTTGGTGTCAAAAGACATACATAGATGAGACCGAAAAAAATATTATTTTCAAAGGGTTTAAAGAATATTACAGTCTTCCAAGCCTGTTGTTAGTTGTCAGTTGTCAGTTAACCCTGATACAAATGTCAGTTGTCAGCAAACCCCATCCTGATCCTCTTATATTAATAATATTTACTTATGTATAATATATTTTTGTGTGTGTTGTGGTGACTAAATACAATTTCTTTTAAATAAGTACGAGTTTATATGATTATTTGATAAGCCAAAATTCCGAGATTTCGACATGCTTGACAAAAGTATTCGGAATTCCGAGAACTTGTGGCAAAAACACCAAGACTCCGAGACAGAAGAAACACTCGCCAAACAAGACTTCGAGGCTTAATGCACCAGTCAATTGAAACCACGACCCCCCGACCCCCGGGACCTAGCGGGGAATGTAACATTTGTACAGTGTTACATTTTTAACTTTCCGCCGCCCCTCGGGGGAAACTTGGCTGTTACAATGCCCACCCCTATATGGCCCCGGTGTGTCACTAGAAGATTTTGCTAAGCTGGTTTTCATAGTAAATAATCGTTACGCATCGCTGAAAAACTCGATGGCTGCCGCAAGGTTTTCATATCGTTGCGATTGCTAGTAGAATCGCTTGTATACATTTGCAGCGCGCGCCGGGAGGAAAATGAGAACAAATTTTGCAGCGTTAGATTTTACAAACTTTTTCTACTATTCCTTGACACAAAAACTATTGTTGAGGCATTTGCATTTTTGCAACCTTGTTCAAGCAATTTTGGAGCACTTGTTGTTGTTCGCTGCCGCCGGGGAAGCTATCTTAGAACTTTCCGAAAGGCGAAAAATTTTCCGTCCGAACAAAAACACATGTGCAACAGTATGCTGGGAAACCTGGGGACCAATTTCGTCCCAAGAGCCGAGATCCTTTGTTTTTAATAGAAGAGGTGGCAAATGGTCTAAAAATCCGAGATTCGCCGAGACGCCGACATTGTTTTTTTTTTCCGAAATAGAGACCTTAGCTGGGTTGTAAAATCCGAGCCCGAGACCCGATGCCGGAAAAACGAGCCTATTAAGTGCCGAAATTATCCGAGCCCAAGTTTTCCATGCTATTAATTGCTCTTGTTCACCTATCAGACAACAGCTGTTAACAATGATTATAACTAATAATTTTCTAACAGGTTCGCTATTGTTTCGAACAAATTGCAAGCAAGCGGATATTTTTGTTATTAGCAAGATTAACTTTTACGACACGCGCTCTAGCCGAATTGTCCTCTCGACATTTCTTTGTATGTAGCACTTACATTCATATTACACTTTTCCTCTAGACGTTTCACCGTACTTTCATTCGCTCTGTGTTTAACGGAAGCCAGCGATATACAACATGGTTAGTATGGCACAGAGAAGTCAGGTTCTATCTAGATATAGTCGATGAGAGTATCCAATTAAAAATAATTCTGAGTCGTCATTTATCTTCAGCAAAAGCTCAATACTATTTGTAGTCGATAAACAAAGCCGAATTCTAGAAGGTATTTCTTCTTTGTGTTTATGGTCTAGCGAATAGCCATAGAACTTAGCCATTTGGAACATTATCACGTCTTGATCACAACAAGTAATCAAAACTTAAGCGGCTACTTTGTTATTTATAGATCATAACTGGCCATTTGTTAGTTTTGATTTGTGCTCTGTTAGCCTTGGCGTAAGTCTTGAACACAAGACTTTTTTCCGCTTTTGAGATTTGAAGATGATCACGAGCATAAAAGTAGTCGAGCTCAGCATAGTTTTAGAACAAACGAGCTCAGTAATTATTCACAATCGTATTTCTTTATTGTCTAGCGGACAGCCATGCAGGTGATAATAGACTATAGTACCGGCGAACCTTAGCTGTTTGGAACATCATGATCACGTTCAATCACGACTAGTAAATAACTTTCATTGACTGTTACTTTGTTATTAATAGATCATTTTCATCTTCGTATTAAAGCCGAGTTTGCTTTTCTGGCTACGAGAGTAACCGGCCACTGATAAGATGTGGCAGAGAATAGCAAATGAAAGAAATTAAAAAATTCTTGAAATTCTTTTAATACAGCTAAATTTTCTCTATTTATACTGTTTCTGTTCGGTTCAAAGATTCAAAAGACCTCTGATTTGCATCCTCGCATTAGAAAAGTCTACAAACTGAGTGAAAAAGATTTGCTTTCGTTTCGCACATGGAGACGCTCAGCTCCACGGTCAGAGATTTTAATATGGGGTCTTTCTGCATGTACCGGTATCCATGAACCACTCATTGTCTTCTATTGTTTGTGAGGTATTGTATTTTTGGTCTTGTTTTGCATTTGTATTATTGTCGTTCTTTGTTCCTTTTGTTTTACGTAATATGTGACCGGTTCATGCAGAATCTACCTTAATATGCTACACCTCCTCCAAAGCAATGTTGCTGATATGAAGAACCTGTTGATAGATGGGCTGCGTTGAATAAGCTAATACCGTTTAGAAAAGGCAACTTTCGAACTTGACAAGCCGTTGGTGTAATATGTAATCGGAGGAGTGGAGTTAATGTCCAACCGTACAAGAATTGGCGACAGTCCTACTGATTACGACCACAAAAGCTCAATCGGCTTAAGTCAATAGAGTAGCAACATACAGTAATAATCACAATTGAAATAGTGAAACATGTATGGACAGAGTAGGATCATTCGGTCGCTTTTCGTGAACATAACATAATGATGCAATCAAATCCAAAGTTAGCGAGAAGCTGATGCTTTATTAATTAGCTGTTTCTTTTTATAGATCAACTGTTACGTTTTGTACTTAATCTCGGTCCCAGTCCCTTTTTACTACTATATAAGTATAGTTTTTAACACTAACGGTCACTTTTGAAAATGTATGTAGTAGCATACGAAACGTCAAGTTTTATCAAAAATGAATAAGTTCAATATGTTTATCACCGCGGTTTGTGTTCTATTTCTCATCAAGCTATGATGGCCCAAGAACAAAAGTCTTTACACTTAAAAATTTATTGAAAGTAAAAGTGTCGACATTACGTTATATAAGTCTCAATAAGGTGTCCTTCTGGACGGTATGATTTAGGCACAACCAGACGACTTTCTTTTTCCTTTTCCTCCTTCCATCACCCCCTTCGGTCGCGCTTCTCTCGTTCCGCGCTATCCCCACGCGCGTCTCCCGCGTTTTGCCTAGAGAGACGCCTGGAGACGAGTCAGGGATGGCCGAACAGGATCGGTGATCGACGACCGAGCTAGCGAATTTCCCCTTGGCTCATTCGCTCGCTTCAGTCTCGCTGAGCTTGTTTTCTTGATTAGCTCGCCCGATCGACTGACTGAACAGGAACAGATATCAGTCAATTTTCAACAATCCCACGTCCCGTCCCGTCACTTTAATTATAGAGTCCCACTGTAATACAAAGTCAAAATTCCAGACAATCCTTTCCTGGTCATTAGCCTGCACGACAGGCGCTTTATGAGCTAAGCGGAGCGAGCGAAGCATTTCGCGCGAAGCGCGAGACGAAGGGAGGGGAAAAAATATGCCAAAAAAATATGGGGCGTCCATCTTTCCCGACATCAGCCACTCAAGACAGTTCACACACACAGGCATTGAAAAGGAAAGATTTCTTGAAGTGAAGTGCCAACCAAATAATTCCCGTTTCTCGTTTCGCATTGAAATAGCCTGCACTGGCCTTTCTCGATATTTCTTTATATTTTTTTTTCTCGAAAAGGGGGGTTCCCGAGCCCCAGGAAACCTACATTATGTATGCCCCTGATTCGTTCGAAAATAGAACGCAAGGTTTTGCACCAGGTTTCGCCTTCAAGTACCCTCTGTACCAAACATAAGAGGCGTGTAATATGCAAGGGATGAGAGCGCGTGCGAGAAAATTCACTGACATCCAGGGTAGCTTTGAAGATGGAGCTAATGGCTACATGAAAAATACTTATTGGCTGGGGAAACACTAGCGTCGGACGGCGGATGAAGAACGTGTTTAATTAGGCTAAATCGTTCATATTTTATGTTTGGATTATCGCCGGAGGTTCTTAGCATCAAGTCTGAGAATTTTCTCAATTTATTACACAGTACTCTTCTAGTAAACATTCCCAGTTTATAGACTTATTAAAATGGGGAAGATCTTTGTTATGTCAATTTTATTTTATTTTATTTCGCGTGAAGATAAAACATTGTCATTTAGGCATCGAAAGAAAATTACCGTGAGCTGATTACATTCAAGTTTTAAAGGGAGAAAACAAAATTTGCTCTCGGATTTAAAACTTCTTCATCTATTTTGTGATTACAAATAAAGATAAAATGTAAATTTTCAAAATCTGTATTATTTTCCAACGGCTATTGCTCAATCTTAATATTCGGCGAAATCGTCCGTAATAAGTTCATGACGTCATTCGGTCAGATCTAATTTATGTCTGTAATTATTTGAGATAAGAGACTATTCACCGTCATCCAGGCTGAATATGAATGACCTAAGCGCAAGCAAGCCTTGCTTTGTGTATTTATCTTAATATTATCAGAAAAGGAATTGTTACTATTTTAATTTCTACCAAGATTTCGAAATACTCGCTGAGATCAGACCAGCTGCCCGCCATTGTATAGGCTTCCCAGTGTTCTTCGAGCGAGTGGTATACCGGAAACTGACTTTAATTGATATTTGCTGCGTGGGCGGCGAAGCATAAAATATTAAGGCCATGCAAGCTCGCCAGGAGACATATGCATTTTCAGAGGCGTAAAATAATGGACTAATCCTCAACGAACAACGAATTTTTGTGAAGAGTGCCAGCCTATTCATGCGCTTAGGTAATTCTCTTTTCCGACTAGGCTTAATGCAGTAGTTGGGCGAGGAACGCAGAAGTGCTGAGCACCAATTTCCTTTTACTATCCGAGGAAATAATTCTTCTATCCATGGGGCTGTCAAGATTGTTCGTAAAGCTGCGCTTCCGCATCACACCGTTCTCTGGAAGTTGGCGGCTCCGTCGCCCAGGATACTGCGAGAAATTTACCAGCAAAGAGGACGCTTTAATCAAGGAAGGCTACATTTGGAAGCAAAGCAAATCGACGCCGCTGAAACGTCGATGGAAGAGAAGGTATTTCATCCTGTCAGGGGACAAGTTGTATTTCTTGAAGGAGAAAAGCGAAGAGTCCGTTTCGGCAAAAATCATTCGAATTCTAGACGTCGTGTCCATGATGGCAGAGGATTTCGGTTTTCGACGAAAGAAATTTGGTTTGCGCCTTCGAGCGAACAACAAGGAATCGTACATTGTGAGTTGCAACAGCGAAGCTGAGAGGAACGACTGGATAACCGCGGTACTAACAGCAAAATCTTACAGTTTAGTTGAACATGAATAATTACACTGCGCGCGGATCGCCGAGTAAGACTTTCGACTGAAACAAATCTTTTAAACCGGCAACTTTTGAATGTTACTAAGTAGCTATATTCGTCTGCATGTAAACGAAAGGGATCAAAACTTTTTACTCTGGGAAACGTACTGTGGAATTGCTTTGAAGTGATAGCAGACTTCCTGGTCAGTATGATAAGGAAAACTCCATATTAATAATAAATCCACGAGCTCGACTATGGGTTGTCTTTCGATGCTGATTTTTCAGTTGTGTCGCCGGATGTTAGGTTGACAAGAACTGTATGTTTTTTTTATGTTCCCATTATCCCGTCTTTATGGGAAGTCTCTTGTATGTCAAACAAAGCTCTCAGTTCGAGATAAAACCTTGTAGTGGGACTGAAATCATCGTATGTCATTAAAAGCTCTTTCTGAATATAAAAGTCTGTCGGTTTGCTTGTGTTCTATCCGATCTTTCTATCTTAGCACTGACCCCTGTTTCTTCATTTCTCAAAAACAGTTTTCGTTAACCGCTGAACATAGAAAACACCATTTCAATCTAGTGAAGAAACGTATTGAGAAATAAAGTTTGAATTAATCAGGTTTGCCAGACGATTTTATTCTAAGCTCTAAAAAGCTGGAATTGTGACGGTATTTTTTTTTATACTCAACTCATTTTTTCTCTAGAAAACGCAGTGAGCGGTGGAAATGATAGCTTTGTTCAAGCTGAACAGCGAGATGATATTCTAAGAGGGTGAAAAAAACCGATCGATCAGAACAATATGATAGCTTATCTTGTAGAATGTTTGTTAACGAGTATTGTGACTGCATGGGCTGATACCGAATTCGAAACCGAGTCAACAAAAATGTTTGCCACGCGTGTTTTATGGCTTCAAGTTAAAACCAAAACACATGTTCATGCTAATATTTTCACAGAGGTGTAGCTTTTTAAATAGCAAATGGGCAAAAGTTTGATCACGAAAAAAAATGATTGGGTGATATATGCAAAACGTACAAAGTTTTTTACCCAAATAAAAAATTATAATTGATTGTTTTAATATTGAATTGTCGTCTTATTTTTTCGTTTTTCGATCCATTTCACTTACGTCATTGTAAAATCAGTAAACTTTTTATCATAAAAATATATCAATCCTTTCGGTATTTCTTTTTTTTTTTTCCCTTTTACTTGTTTTTCTTTTGTTTCAGAACACGCTGACTTCACGCTGAGAAGTGTGAAAAAATTTTACTGCCTCCCACACATAACACGCAACATCGGCGTCTTGTCAAGAAAAACGCCTTTTTTTAAAAAAAAATTACATTTTGTCTCAAACATCATGCTTAAAACTTGGAAGGTTGTTAATTAATAGCTAGCATGACAGAAAGCAAAAACTATCTTACATATCTGATACTCGGTCATAGCAACAGACATGGAGAAATTAAGCCGATGCGCGAGGACACGCGCGCGAGGGGCATTTGAAACTGCACCCGGTGGCCTAAATCAGCGCCTTCTACACAGACTTCACTCAGTTTTCAGCTTATTACCGAGTTCTGACGTATAAAAGGTTTTGGTTTTCAGATGTTTTTTCTTTTAATTTTCAATCCTGCATGTGAACACATCGAACATGTGAACACATGTGAACACATGTGAACACATCGAAGATGAGAGAACGTTGAACCGCCTTTCAACTGCAGCAGCCACTTTTCGCTTAAGCATCATACCACCTCTATCGATTAGGGTAAATGAGTTGAATTTGCTGACCCTGTCAAATGAGCGAATTCGAGCGCATAATGTATGCTAGCTGACATTTCCCACCCCATCTCTTTTCTTCGAACCTGCATTAATTTAGGAAACCACTCCACTTTCAAGGTTTTCGTCTACAATATAGGCGCTGTACTCCATTGGTGTTTTAAAAAGTAACATTCTCGGCTGAATGTATTTCTTTTTCATTCAAAGGACACATTTTTATCCGTGCCTTTCCTCGGCAACTCAAGCTTTTTGTTTTATTATTTATTTTTTCAATAATTAGATTCGTCGAGCGACGGGAAACGAATCTACCAAAATAACCATGGAAAAACGCCGCGCATGTTCTGATTGGTCGATGTCAGCTTCTCTCTATAAATACGGACAAATTTCACCGGAAAACAGCGAAACTATTGTATAAATAGTGCGAAAGACTGAAGAGATGCGTTCATGACATAAAAATAATTCTGGTTTGTTTAGTTGGTGGCATCAAATCGGGAGACTTATTTAGAAGCACACTGTTCGTTTTTTTTTTTCTTTTGCTTTTCTTCTGTTCCTGTTACTAGGTATATACAACGGCAACATCTTTTTTTTTTTTTTTTTTTTCAAGAAGAGCAATTTAAATATGGTTTACTAAAAATAAAAAATGTTCTTTCAATTTAGGGATATTTGGCGCGGTACTATGCAGATAACGATGGCCGTTGCCCTTGTAAATTGTCTTTGGACATGATATTTCATCCAATCCTCTACCTACGCGTTACCGAGTATTGGCAGCTTTGGAGCGACGGAAGCACCACCATGCGAGCAGAAGTGATTTTTTCGCCCTATGTGCCGGAGTACGAAAAGTTACTTTTAGCACGCAGGCACACAGGGCGAGAAGTAACCCCTGCTCGCAGGGTACGGAAGCGCTGTCGCCGACTTTCTCTCCTTAAAAAGGGCGTTAGACAAAACATGGCTCATACTCCGTTTCGCAGATGCGGTAGCCATATTGATTTTTACCCCCAGGGCATCCCATAATGACCACTTAAATTTATATATTCTTTTGTTTTCAATGTTCATTATGGGATGCCCTGGGGGCAAAATCAATATAACTGCCGTATCTGCGAAACGGGGATGGACAACCGCCCTCTTTCCCTAAGGGGGAGGATCTGAGGACAATTGGAGTACTATCTATGACCCCCATATAAAATTGACGGGGGTGGCCGTAGTTATTCATGGTTTGCTACCATTAAGGGTGTGTTCTACGACCACCTTTCGGACAGCCCTTGCATAGTCTCCTGGCGACCATCCGCTGACCGAAGAGCCCGCAGACCCTTGGATTGTCATTCTCTCTTCTGAGAAATTCCCTTTGAGTTTCTGTTGGACAAAAGAACAATTACCATTACCTCGATCAATTCAAACGTCTAGCGTGCTCGAACTGAAAGCCGTTCCCATTTCAATGTATTATAATTTAATTTCCTTAACGGTCTTCAAACTATATTTAAAATCATTGGCGTATGATTCGAATTCGTTCAAACATTACTTTGTATGTGAAATGCGAATGTTTTGCCCAAAACAGAGTCTATATTCGCAGCTATTCTCAATCGCGGTTAACAGCATGTATTTTAAAGTATGGTCGACCTTCCTACCCTGCCATGAAAGCCTCTAGGAGCCTTTGTTTGGCGTTACTGAATCGTCTATCATACATCATTTAAACACGACAAATTATAGACTCGTTATTATAAAAAATATTTTCTTCCAAGAACATCTGACTCTCCGACGCTGATTTCCCTTTCGTAAACGGTCGATGCCATTTTTAACGGTCGATGCCATGATTAGCATTCATTAGTAACCAAGCCTTTTGTAAAGGTCGATGCTATTTCTCTCTAGTTTATGCCTGGATTGGGACGAAAATAGGCTATCATTATTAGATCAAATTGGGCCTAGGTAAAGCGATTATTAGATCTAAGCTAGATTCACGGTTACGTAAGATTTAGGGTTAGGGTGACCCGTTATTGATATATATTAAGAAAAGCACCTTTTATAATTAAATTTTTCTTGGGTTTGCCGGATCAACCCAGTGGTCTAGTGGTAAAAGAGAGTTGTTAGCATGCAGAAGTTCCGGGTTCGATTCCAGGTAATTATATTCCATTTTTCTTTTTCTGATAGAAAAAAATAATTCTAAAATTGGTGAAAATTTTTCTAAGTGTCACTAAAATGGCATCGACCGTTAACGAAAGGGAAATGCGCCTCTCCGACGCTGGCAGTTCTCCCTCGCTTTTAGGAGAGGGTTAACAAAGGCTCCCTTAATGAGGTCGAAGTAAACTCCTTTAAGCTACCACCTGACAATCTATGATCAAAATCATATTGTTAATTCGGCGATGATAACTATCTATAACTTTTCACCTCCAAGCAAATTTCGGTCATTTGCGCGCAAAAAAATGTGACCGTTGACAGGAATAAATGAGTTAAAAATCATCATTTTCGTGCTATATTATCTCACTGTTTTAGTATATACTAAAACAACTATTCATCTCAGTGTCGGTGGCCAGTGGTAGATATCCACCACTAACCATCTCATTGAAAACGAATCTTACTTAAATCATTTCTTTTTTTTTTTGGGTTTGTTCCTCGATATCAAAACGTATGTCATAATCGGAAAGTAGTTATGCATAATAAGCTATTCATGCAGTTCTACAAAACCATTATTACTCATTTGTCGATCACTTATTAAATTGTCTATCTCGATATAATAGTTGTATATTTTAAAACGTTTTGGACATGTAACTATCGGTTAGTCTTGTATGTATACCGTATGTCCCACGAGGGATGAAGACAGTGCTGTTATGTAAGAACTTTTCTGTAATCCAATTCTACTGTCAAACGAAAAAATAAGCTAAAACGGATCACGTGACAACGCAATTATAGCAACTGAATAGGCCATTTCCGAGTTGCTTTTAGCCTCTCTATCAAAGCGAGGCTAGGTTCGAAACCTTTCATATGAAAATGAGTTTTCATTCACATGCTAATAAGTTTTATTTGCATGTGAATGAAAACTTATTTTCATATGAAAGGTTTCGCACCAAGCCTCGCTTTGATAGAGAGGCTCAAGGCAACTCGGAAATGGCCTATTGGAGTTAGACCAATAGAGCACGTCAAACCTGTCAAACTGGTTCAAAATTTTAGCGGCGTTCAGTACTAAAAGGGGCTACGTCACCATTTCTAATGTTACTTAAAAAAGTCCAAAGACATATTTATGTGGAAACCCAAAACTTTTGTTTAAAATTATTCTACTAGCGCTCCAAGAGTGAAAGTGAGTGTCTTGCGCTGCAGATGGCCAGGATGGAAATGGATTACAACTTGAAAAACTGAAAATGGTTCTTCTGTTTTAGAAATTTATTCAGTCAATATCTTCCTCTTAGAGTTCTAGGAACCGATTTTATTTATGATAAGAAAACGTGTTAAGTATTACTCCTAAGCATAGTCTTGGCTAGTCTCCTACGCCGTATTTTGTCTTGTGGGGAGGAGCGTTGCGTGACAAGACAAATAACGGCTGCGTGGAAGACTAAGTCTTGACCCAAAAACTGTAAAAAACCAAAACATTTAAACCGCTATGACATAGCCCCTTTAAAATTTAAATTTATTTAAAAGGCTAACTGATGAATATGACGTGGAAAGAGACCATGAATTGTTTGGCGTAGGATTCTCACGCTATCAGTTGATGGCGGCATAACGTTTTTTGATGCCGTGAATTTATAGAGTACTCTAGAGAATAATTTTTTAAAAGTGAACCGTAAAAAACAAAGATGGCTGTATTAGGGATCTGCGCCGTAATCTATAATTTCATAAGTCCTTCTACACGTACGACTCGTATGAGTAGACTTCTCGAGCGTTCTTCTCAAATGCAAGTTCAATGTCAGTGTTTTTGGTGTCATCTTTCTTACCAACATTCCACCAGAGCGGCCTTAAACCATTCAATATCACAAACAACAAACCTAGCACATCTGCCAAAACAGCCATCCACAGCGCAGCCTTCCCGGCAAGCGCTGCAATCACGATAGCGAGCTTGAGAACCACGGAGAAGCTGATGTTTTCCGCCACCACACGACGACAGAAACGGCCAAGTTCAACCAGCTCTGGTATTTTGGCCAAGTTGTTGCTCATCAGCGCTACATCAGCCGCCTCCACTGCTAAAGCAGTCCCTCCGGCACCCATTGCAATCCCGACATTCGCTGCGGCCAGCGCTGGGCCATCGTTGACGCCATCACCGACCATACCCACAATGCTTTTGTTGCTGTTGCTGTCACGTGAGCTGGCTCTACGTGAACACAATCTGGGTAGACAACTCCCTCCATGTTGACCATTGTAAAAAGTCTCGTCATCACAGACCTTTATTCCAGCTTGCCTGTCTCTGACCCATGACAGCTTGTTGTGTGGTTTCATTTCAGCGATGCATTCGTCCAGGCCTAATTTACTCTTCACGGCCATGGCTGTTCGCGAGTTGTCACCGGTAATCATAGCAGACTGGATTCGAAGTTTTCGCAGCCAGCCAAGTGTGTCCAGGCTGTTCGGTCTGATGGTATCGGCAAGAGCTATCATCATAGACAGTTTACCGTCCACACACACGAAGATTACCGTCTTACTTTCATTGGACCATGTGATGTACTTGCCTTCCATGTATTTGTTCAGCGTTTTCCCAGCGATGCGATGAAGGAATTCATAGTTGCCGATCTGAACCAGATGACCACTTACAATACCAGAAATGCCTTGTCCTTCGTGAAGATCAAAGCGTGATACTTCCGGTAAAGTGGCGTCTTGCGATTTGACCATTTCGGCGACGCAACCAGAAAATTCATTTACTATGGCCGCGGCGAGAGGGTGGCTTGACTTGCTCTCTAGTGCGGCAGCTAAGCGCAGGGCAGCTCGTTCGTGTACACCAAAAGAGCATTCTATGTCCACAACTTGAAACTTTCCTTCAGTCAGTGTTCCAGTTTTATCGAACGCAAGAACTTTCAACCGAGCAAGTGTTTCAAGATGAGCTCCCCCTTTAATCAGAGCTCCTTTCCGCGCAGCCGCAGTGATGCCACAAACCACAGCGATCGGGGTGGACATGACCAATGCGCAGGGGCATGCTATGACCAGAAGAACAAGTGCTCGTCGGCCCCACTCTTTGATCTCTTGTGAATAGGTTCCCACACCAGCCGCGCCAAGAATGGCGGGAATAATCACAACAAGGGCTGCCACAATGACAACAGCCGGTGTGTAGTACTTGGCAAACCGGTTTATAGCAATTTCAGTCCTCGCTGAACCGGTTTGAGCTTCTTGAACAAGTTGTGCGACTTTGGAGACCGTAGAGGAAGTCGAGTCGGATGTAGTCTCAACTTCCAGGTATCCATTTTGATTGACAGTTCCGCTAAAGACCTTTGAACCCACTGTTTTCTCAACAGGCACAGATTCTCCGGAAACTGAACTCTCGTCTACAGAAGCTCGACCCTTGACCACCACACCATCCAATGGAATCAACTCACCCGGTCTGATGGCAATAACTGTTCCTATGGTAACAGACTCTACTGGGACACATTCGCCGGTGCTCGCTAATATGGCTACTTGAGGTGCTTTGAGCATGAGCCCAGAGATAGTCCGCTGAACCTTGTGCATGCAGAACTCCTGCAAGACTTCTGCGAACGAGAACACGTAAACTACAGCTGCACCTTCTAGCCACTCCTGAATGGCCAGCGTTCCTGCTATGGCGATGAGCATCAGAATGTTAATGTCAACGGTGCAAGTCTTGAACGAAACGAATGCTTTCTTGAACACTGGAGCGATACCAAAGATTATTTCTGCGATGGCCACCCACTGGTACCAAGACTCCCCAACAAAGAACGCGACAACAGCTACCATAAAAAGAATGGTTTGCACCAAAAGATAGATTAAAAAAGACGTCAACGACCGTGGCAGGCCTTCAATCTTGCCATCGGGATGATGGGATCCGGTTTCCATGATGCTCGCTCCCAGGTGCACGCGGTTGAGTGTGTCGACCAGCTCAGTGGGAGACGTCATTTCCGGATCATGACGCACATACACCACGCGACCGACTACATTCACTGCGATGGATACCACACCCTCGAGCGGCTCCAAGGAATCTTGCACGAGTATGCTCTCCATTGCACAGCATATATTCTGCACTCGCAGTTTTGTTGTACTCTGGCGCACCAACGGTTTCTTTTCATTGACATCACTTTTATTACAGGGTGGTGGTGATGAGGGAGGGGTAGACGGGTAAAATCCACTGCAGTCGGTCATGGATATTCGGCTAGCAGCTCTTTTTCGAAAGTCTTCAACCAAAAGCTTATCATCATCATGTGTCACGCGCGCGCCATCGTTAGAGGGTTTACTTTCGCAGCACTTGTCTTTCGGTGGCGAGCACGTGATGCCATTAGAGGGTTTACTTTCGCAGCACTTGTCTTTCGGTGGCGAGCACGTGATGCCATTAGAGGGTTTACTTTCACAGCACTTGTCTTTCGGTGGTGAGCACGTGATGCCATTAGAGGGTTTACTTTCGCAGCACTTGTCTTTCGGTGGTGAGCACGTGATGCCATTAGAGGGTTTACTTTCGCAGCACTTGTTTTTCGGTGATGAGCACGTGATGCCATTAGAGGGTTTACTTTCGCAGCACTTGTCTTTCGGTGGCGAGCACGTGATGCCATTAGAGGGTTTACTTTCGCAGCACTTGTCTTTCGGTGATGAGCACGTGTCGCCATTAGAGGGTTTACTTTCGCAGCACTTGTCTTTCGATGACGAGCACGTGACGCCATTAGAGGGTTTACTTTTGCAGCACTTGTCTTTCGATGACGAGCACGTGTCGCCGTTAGAGGGTTTACTTTCGCAGCACTTTTCTTTCGCTGATGTGCAAGTGACGCCATAAGGGTCAATCGCCCCGTTACATGGCTCTTTTGTACCTGAAGCAGGACAACAGGTGGTCTGCTCTTTGTTACATAAATCTTTTCCACCATCACAACAACGCTTCAAAGCGCATGAATCTTGGGGATTTACTGTGACTCGGGATTTCGCCGGGGAAAGAGACTTAGCTGTGGTGTTCCTGTTTTGAAGAAAGTGATCGACATCTTCCGAATCTTGGTCGTCATGGCTACACTCGACGCACTTGCAGGAGTCTTCGGGTAATTCGTCGGAACAGCAATCACAGTGGTACTCTTGACACATGTTGGTATGCCTGTGGCCTGTTAGAAAAAAAAATAATGAAACGTTAGAATCTGAATGAAAGATGGAAAAAGTACGGTTGAACTTAACACACACGCCAAAGAGACAGACACAGGTGTACGTTTTATATGGATAACAAACTTCAGAGCAGTTTTCAGTTGAGGGTCGTAAAACAAAAACCAAAGTTTATAACTCTGACCAATCACAGCAGACGCAGACAATCCAATGAACCAATCAGAACTCGACGCAAATACATGTAACCGGCGCCAAGTGCGGGAAAATCGCGTGCAGGCAAGTCACGATTGGTTTTGGTTCAGCTTCTGATTGGTTAAGAAAATGGCGCGATATGTTTTAGCCAATCACGGAACGAACAATGCAAAGCCAAAAGAATCACGTAAGTAAGAGCTGTACCTACCAACCGCAATTAGTCAAAGGACTATTCTCGGCGGGTGCAGAGAAAAACTAACATTAAGTCAAACAAACACAGTGTCGCGAAAATTTCATGTAATAAGGTAATTAATTACCTAGGAGCTCTACCACCTGCTAAAAAAGTTGACATTCGCTCGCACATATTTCGCCCATTTTATCCTCCTCCCGCCCCAATTCTCTGCTCCTGGGTATCCGAGGATGGCAACACGTACTGAAATACTTTACAATAAAAACCGGCTTTCAAAAGCCTCCGTTTTCAAATACAAACGAACGAAAACGTAAACGTGTAGATGGAGCCTAAGACTGCCAAAAAACACAAACCGATTGTGAATGACAAGCAAGATATCAACGTTTAGAGCCAGACGAAGAAACTTTTTATTCTTTTGTTTTCGCTTCAAGCCTACCGATCATGCCTGAGCGAAACGAGTTCCTGTTCACTGTTCTCTGAAACGCCCCATCTCGTTAATTATAGTCGAGTATAAAACAAACCCAGTTAAAACAAAAGCACTGTTTTGCCTTGAATGAAAGAGAGAGATCCAAATGCTTTCTCCGTTGAAAGTCTTCAATGGGGTTAAGTCTTCACAAGCCTAGTGGCTCACAACTGCGGGTAGGCATTTGCCGATTGTGCTAGTAAAAGTGGCATATTATGCTAGTGGCAGTGCTCGTTTTTTTGCCCAAATTATGCTCAAATTATGCTCGCTTTTCAAAATTATGCTACTTTTTTAAAAAATTATTCTCGTCCCCCTCCTCTTGTATTTTCCAGTGGTGGATTCGAGGCGTCTATCCCGGGCAAGTTGTGCAGGCTTTGGTCTATCCTCTCTGTTCTCGCTACCTTGTGAACTATCTGGATGTAAGTTCACTGCACTTGACTGGTTTGGCGTGGCGGCCGCCATTTTGAAACGAGCACTGGGAGAAAGACTAAGGAGTCTGGGACCGAGACACAGACTTCCGGTTCCGTTTCATCGAACTCCCGCGGTATCTCAACACAAGTAAAAAAAATCGAAAAATAGGAGTGGAAGCAACTGTTAATAGTAATCTATCGTTTTTAGTAGCTGAGATCTTCGTTTTCTTGAATTATTCTAAAATTGTGCTATTAAGACAAGAAAATATACGGATTATGCTAGCAGTGTTACTTTTGGAAAAAGGGCAAAAATTATGCTCAATTCCTCAGATTATGCCAAAAATTATGCTAGCACAATCGGCAAGAGCCTAACTGCGGGAGCTTAACCCGGTTTCTATAGCATGAAACGACTGAGAGTATTGGAATAGCCTACCCCTGAATGTTGTTGAGGCACAAATGTAAATTCCTTCCGAGCTAAGCTAGACATGTTCTGATTATTTGTATTTTATTGTTATTATTATTTAATATTATTAGTAAGATCGCTGACTACTTGCTAAGAATCCTCTCATCGATGGAGAGCAAGTATTTGGAAAATAAACAACACGACGGCAGAGACCAGGCTTGAACCACCGATGTTCAAAGTCCGACGCGCTAACCACGAGACCGCCGCGCCTCCACAAACGTCTTCAATGACTGCAACGAAATCGTTCGCACGGTTCTTGAAACTGATAAACCACTGGAGTTGTTATTGTTCCCCGGATGAATTAAAGGCCTAATCTCTCAAGTGTTATCGCGTTGGTCTTCGAGCAATCTTTACTTTTTTTTTAAACAAAGTCTGTTTGATGGCAAAATTTCTATGTTGGCGAGATTTCAATTCCTCGCATGCATTCCAGTAATAATAACAATATATTATCTTGAAACCAGCGATAAAACGCAAATGTAAATATCACATGCACATTGAGATAATCAATAATACGGTACGGTTGTTCATTCATCTTCTATATATAGCTGATTTTTGAAAACGTGGTTGAAGAAAATTATAGCAATTTCACTGCAACTACACTCAAACAAAGGTTTTATGACCTCGATCAACCTGAAAATCACACCTGAAAAGAGAGAAAAAAGGGAAAAGAAACAAGCGGAGGAGAAAAAAAAAGCATTGATTTTACAGATCTATTGTGAACTTTAGAGAAGCAGAGGGCACACTTTCAGACGCTTCTTAAGAGCGATATGGCTTTAAAAAATCCAGCAAGATATAATGTATAACGTTTTCCGGTGGGGCTGAACTCATTTCACACCAAGGCGAAGCTCAACGTATTCAGTTTAAAATGAATTTTCCATACGTTCGCCGAAAGTTAACTAAAGTTTCTTTTTAAACTGTTTGCAAGAAATTGACGATGTATCAAAACGATTTGAGGACTTTATTAATTTATCATCACCTCCCTGTATGACGACGTATTTGAACTGCAAGGAGAAAACAGACATTGATCTCTTGCAACGCTTTCATTTTTTTATCTTAACTGCTATTGGCCCGGGTATTGTAAACACAATTTAACCGCATCGTTGGAAATACGTGGAAATGGCCGTGAAATTTTCTGGCTCATCTTTGAGCTCCCTTAAAAACTATGTACAAACAAAGTAATTACAAATCCAAAGATCGTATCCACTAACTGAAGAAAGACACGAAAATCTTGGCAGGAATGCACACTTAATTCGATACTGGAAAGTTTATGGATACCGAAATTGTAAAACGCCCACTATAAGGTACACAATTGATGGAAACATTTTAATTTTATGTTGACGGTAACCTTTGACATTCCACTATCTCTTGCGAGAGAATTGTCAAGGTGATAAAAACATACGCTACATTTATTGAAAGCATGCGATGTTCTAATAAAAACAATCAATAGCTTATTAAATGTCTTAGAAAATTTGCATCGGCATTTCTTAATCTAATATTTTGTTTCAATGCGTTTCTATTGTAATTACAGTACCCGATTGCTGCTTTTTTAGTTAAATAAACACTTGTGGAATTGCTAACAAAGTATAAATTAAAAATCAATAACGAAGACCAAAAACATTTTTAAAACCCCAAAGTGTTGTTTTCGTTTTTCTCCTTACCTAACTAAGTCAACTAAGGAGACGATGCGCTTAATTCCTCGATAAACTAACAACAGAAATGAAACTCGCTTTCCCCTCGTGCCCTGGCGATTAAATGCATTCGCTAAAATTAACCTCCCTGGTATAAAAGAAGCTGTAAAATATGCATCCAAGTGAAAGGAAAAAAAAACGTTGTGATTGTATAATTAAAGCATAACAGCAGGACACAACGGATTTCTGACAAGAAGGCATTTATTTCCCAGCGTGAAGTTGTTTGAGCATGGGTTAGGCACGGTTTGTTATTATCTTTCTGCCGACGGCAAATACATTCTTCCGATTTCCATAAAATTATTAATTAATCGTTCATAATTTATCCTTTTTACCTATTTTCAACTATTCTTATTGTAGTAAACGGGCTGTGTAGAAAATGAAGGTAATAACGTTAAATGCTGGTTCGGTTTTTGCCCTCGAACAATATTTATGGACGACGTTTATACATCAGTAATCAATAGGAAATTTATCTTCGACTCGGGTGATCAAATCATGAAAACAGTACAAAACCTTCCCTCCCACACTGTAAAAACTGATCAGTTATGGTAACCTTTTTAAATGGTTATAACCAAAACAATTAGGTTACCGTAACCTAAATTTAATTGGTTAAATTTGATAACCTATTTGGTATTGGTTAGAGTAACCAATTACCAAATGTTACTTAAACCATAAAAAATAGTTAAAATAATTAATGGTCAAAATAACCATTTTTGTTGGTTAAAATAAACCAATGTAATACTTTCTAAGGTTATAACCAATTAAAATAGTTGTTTTAACCAGTGTTTTGTAAACTGTTACTTAACCATAAAATAGTTTGTTCTGTGCACTGAAACAAACAAACAAACAAACAAACAGTTTCTCTATAAATCTTTTATTGTTTTATCATGCATATACATGTAAAGGTAAATGTCAATGTGACAAACATTTCCTTTTATGCCCATGAAATTCACGGGTGGCCTGGAAGCCAAGACAGAAGATTATTGCATATTCTGACTGAGAAACAATATGGAATTAATAAACGCTATGAAACAGGAAAAATAATCAATTACTACCCAGTTTTTGATACTGTTTCAGTCTACTTTTGCGACCTTTTGACTGCCCTTCCTTATACGTCAGAATGAAAAAGGTATCCCTTTTGGGTGGAGCCTCTCCATAATAATTGCTCACCATATTTACATTTTAAAAGCCTTGACTAATAATTACTTTAAAGCTACTGATTTTCTAATCATCTGGAATCATAAACCTCGGGGCCACAAATAAAGCCGCATTCCTAGCATTTTGACCATATGCCTTTACAGAATGAATTGGCATGTAAGTTGCTAGCTTTTCATGCCCTATTAGTATATTGTCAGGCACAAGTTCTCTATGAACTTCAAATGCATGATAATGTCTATTATATTCAATTGTCTTGTATTTGGTAATGAAGAAATACATAACTTGATCACCAAATACAATAATTTTGGAAATGGTTCCAAATTCTGGCAAGTCACTGTCAAATGCAAGGAACACCACAGCATTCACTTTGTACTTGGTTCCATTTATGATGACATTGGTAGCCCTGTGGCAATAATAAAAAGAAAATATATATGTATAAATTAATATGTGACTATATATGTTACAGTCAGGTTGTTCCAAAGAGAGCACTATAGACAAAGGATTGGATCAGATCAGCCTAAGTATCTTTTAACAAGCAGTTCATTGATTGTGTTAGAAAGGTATAATTCTAGTGTAATAAAAAATATATAACCCTGCGCAGCGTCTGATACAAAGAAGTAATGTACTATATGTAAAATTCAATGCTGTCTTATAATTGGTTTATCCACTTTTCAGGAATACTGCTTTCTTCAGGATACAAAACTTTTTAAAAGCTATTTCAACGGTTTTTTAAAAGTTTTGTATCCTGAAGAAGGCAGCATTGCCAAAACGTCAATAAACCAATTATAAGACAGCATCAAATTTCACATATAGTACATTATAGTTCTAGTGTACCATGATTGAAATTGTTTTTACAGTAGTCAGATAGATAAAATATGAGTGGACTGGTCACATTAATTAATATTGCTTAGACATTTGGCAAAAGTACATCACTTGCAAATGAACCAATAAAAAAGGATTTTTTCAACTTACTCATACAAAACATCTGTGTTGTCTACAGTTGGTTCCTTGACTTGAAGTTCATTGAAATATTCAACATCTCCAGCTACAACTGTTTTACCTGTTCCTGTTAAATAACAAAGATTTAGAGATTTTAATGCCCATTTAGACTTAAATGGAAATCAATTTGTAGGCAAAGTTCCAAATAATGACATAAAAGGTTTATTACAGAATGATAACATAATAATTCTACATTTTCGTTGCATTTTTTACGTAACCTAGAAGGAAGCAAGCAAGTCATTCAACCATGATAGTTACCTATTTCAACAGGTTTATGAAGAAATTCACCAGACAAGTTGCCTGATGAATCCAGTTTAAGGCATTGAAGCCGCTGGTGTCTCATAGCCAGTGAGAAAGCCACGTTAGTAAAATTTCCCAGAATTCCAGCAAGTTGCTTGAAATATCTGTGTTTGGCTTCATATCTCATGCACCAAGATCTCACCATTGGCCCAAGCCTATAAAAAATGGTACTGTAATTATTAAAAAATACATAATATTAATTGATTTATCAAAATCGAAGGGCTAGGGGCAAATAAACCATCTTTATATGTCAAATGTTGTCACTAAATGTTGAATTGATTAAGTTAGAAGTTCCAATGATCAAAAGGGAGTCCACATTGTAACTGGTGGTGAATGAAACATGATGAACCTGGAGCTCTATAGTTAACTGTATTGGCAGCATACACAAAACAAGTTTCTATGGGTATTCTGTATCAACATATCACTGAACTGCATTATTTACATGTAGGTTAAAATGACTTCAAACAAGATTGATTTTGAGTTTTCTTTGTCTAATTAGGATTATGGCTAATAAATCTGAAGCAAAAGAAAATGAAAATTAAACTACACGTAGTTTGAAATCATTTTTGACCTAAAATTCATTTTAAACTACAGTACAACACATACATTTAGGATACGAGTACATTAATTTTTTTTCTTTTGTGTTTTCCTGATGAATTGAAGGGGTTTGTGGAAAAAAGCCCTAAGTGAATTCATGGGAATCAGGAAATATGCAGTTTTAATCATCATCTGTCAGGACAACTAGTAATAATTTTATATCAAAATATATTTGAAATTAAAACAGAGATTAAAACTATATAATCAGAAACTCGCATTAAAATTAAATTGAAGAACTAAATAAGCAAACCACCCAAAAGATTTTCCAAGCACCACTTCAATTATTGATGAATTTTAAAACATATCTTAAAGTGGCTATATCAAGTTAATAGACCGACCTTAGCATTTGTGATGGGAAATGAATCATGTAATGCATCTTTGGAATCACAGATCTTCCAGGATACAAGGCAATGAATGTAACATGATGCTCCTCAATTAAACCTTCAAGAACACCAATGCTATCCTCATTGACAATGGGTGAAAACACAATGTCATTGATTTCTAAGAGCATGTTAAATAACTGCCACTTTTCATCCTCTGGAGGTACAAGATTTCCAATCATCAAAGGGAGAAATCTACTCAAACACCACATTTGTGCTGCTGCAAAATAACATAATACCAGAAATTTACTAAAACTGTTGTAAACTATATCAAATCTTACATTAACTTTGTCTTGTATTTCATCAGGAACAGGATCTACAATATCTATAATTAGTATATAATATACCAAATTAGTGGATAGTGTTTTTTTGCGCACTCTGATTGGCTATAATAATTGGCTACTCAAACTTGGGATAGCACCAGGCATTGCTCTGCATTTTGTGCATGAGTTTTTTCCCATTTGTCAGAAGTAACAGTAACTATTTTTGGCTCAGGCTATCCACTGGTTTGATGTTTTCTAAAACAATATTATTCACTGAGCTTTGCGGCTCACCAAATTCACTCCACTTCAGTGAATATTATTGTTAAATATGTACTTTTAAAGCCACAACTTCCCCCAGCATTCACATGTTTGCTGTAACAGGCATATACTTATTGAAAATTTAAAATAACAAGCTTTGGATTATTTTTTACCTTTTTGCTTGAGACTGTTTGTATTGCTATTGAGCGTTTTTAAGGCAATTGGAGATGGTTTGTTCTTGTCATTGTAGTACCCATAATCAAAGTCTCTGATTCTTTCATTTAACTGGTCTACAGTGAAATATTTCTCTTCATTGATAAAAACTTTCAACATCTCTTTGCATTCATATTGAAGCACTCCTTCCAAAATGTCATGCATGGCATCCCCAGGGAGACCTCCAATTACATGAAAGTACCGGGAACGATGGCATAGACCTGACCTTCTGTTGATGCCATAAACTATTCCATTTTCTGGAACTCTTTCAACTTCATCACAATGATAGTTGTGCCCTGCTTTTGTCCTAAGCACAAACTGGTCTTCTCTAAACTGGTGAAAGAGAATACCAAAAACCATTGTGGATTGAAAGTAATAGCTTGAAAAAGTGTAATAAATTGATGGATTCGCTTGTCAGTGAGACAGTGACAATTTTTGTAATTTTAAAAGTCTAGAGAACCTTTGTCTGGATGTCAGGTGTCGAAGCCATGCAATGTCTGCATTTCCGCCGTGCCCCAGCACCCTCTTTGAAGCCACCAATTAGTTGGGAACCAAGGTTGTCGCCAGAAACAAATGCAATAGTCCCTCTAAGAGAGTGTCTTTCACTGTTTAATATGAAAACTTATGGAACTTATGAAGAATGGTGTGTTTTCATTAATTCATAGAAAGGCCACCCTGACTACTTGAATGGGTGTACACACACACACATGTATTGCTGATCATGAGCAAAGCTAAACATTAGTATCCCATTTTTGCAGGTATTAACATCTTGATAGTCAGTTTGGAATGAGCTATTCATACAGAATCAAACCAAGTAATATTTCTTATGACTATAGCCTCTTGCCTATTCAAAGAACTTGTGCATGAAGCGCTTTGAAGAATTTGCACAATAGTCGAGAGTGTAGACCGCTGACCTCATATTACAAATCCCTAGGGTCTGGCCCCTGGGTTCAATCTCCATGAGCAAAAGTGCCATTTTGCCCCGTACCCTCGGGCAAAAAAAAAAAACATGTGACAAATGTCATAAAAAAAGTGCCCCTGGGTCCCAGTGGGTGGACCTCTGGGGGATGCCATTGATTGATACAAATGCCCCTCGTGGGTGTTTATATAATTTATTATTTGGTAGTACTGTTATCTGTCTTTGGATAATATTATTATAACCTTGACACTATACATGTATATATAGTACTTACCTGTTCCAAAAATTCTAAGTCATCTAGGAAAGGTTCCAATATGGCATCAATTCCATATTTTTTAATGACTGGGTAAGTTGCAATTGCCAGTAGTTGAATAGCATCTAGTTGAGATCGATATTTTGGACTTATATTGCCCAGTGTGTAATACACAACCCCTAAAAAATATAACAAAGGTTTGCAAATTACATGCTTCAGTGTGTACACGCATACCTGTGCATAAGTACACATGTACATTGTATCTCATTGTAGATCCACTAACATGTAACATGACAGCTGACACAGGACAAATACAAATTATATTCCTAAAAATTATCAGACATGTGTATAATACCTAGCTTATGTTTTCCTGTCTTGCTGCCAAGGGGGTTAGCTATCTCAACCTCATCGTAATACAGAAATAACTGCAATGCACGTGGATCCCTCGAGAACAAGGGATGGCCCCTGAATGTTTGCCCATCACAGAAGTCTTCAATTTTGCCATCATTTCGCTGATGGCTGTTGTTGACCTAACAAAAATGATTTTTGTTATTTAGCTTTCTGAAATCTACTCACTCATTCACAGTCATTCACTCATCTTCATGCCTACGGGCACACGGGACATTCCATGACACAATTCCATTTTATATCCACACCTCACTCCCCCCCCCCCCCCATCCTAAAGAAGGAGAGTTTTTGCAAAGGGGAATAGGATTTTTTGTTCAAAGGAGCTGCCAAAATTTAGAAGCATCAGATTTTTTTTCAAAGGTGCCGCCAAAAAATCAACCCTTTGGATTTTTTTTCTTTAAAGGGCACGAACATAAATTGGAGGTCTTTAGGAGGAGGGGGAGGGGTTAAAAAATGGAACGTCCCCATATTATATTAAACCACACAATTATAAAACATTCATCTTAAATGAACAGGATGTACACATAGTCCATACTGTAAAAAAAAAATAAAACAAATGAAAATAACTCACCTCGTACAAAATGGATGGTTTATTCAGCAAAAGTTGAAGTGAATCTAACAACGGAATATACATCATCTCATCGTCCTTTAACACGTGTCTCTGTCTAATACCTCTGCGTCTTCGAGCCGATGAATGACCAAGTGTAATACGTCTTGGTTCCTAAAAATGACAAGAATAAGTTTATAAACCTTAATGCGTTATGACAGAACGGGATTTTATCAAAATAAACTTAAATATACTAAAAAGAACAAGAAAAGAAACAACAGTCTCAAATAATCAAACACGATGGTAGTTTTTGAACGTTTTCAGGCCGATTGTCCTCATTGAAGCTGTTCTTTATTCATGCTGAGTAACCAGGCCAAACTTGTGCGAATTTCCCGCCAAAATTACCAACTATTCACCGAAGTGGAGGTGGCTAGTGGTGGATATTTACCGAGCCGCGAAGTTTTAGTATTATACTGAAACAGTGAGATAATATAACGAAAATGATGCTTTTTAACTCATTTATTCCTGTCAATGATTACAATTTTCGCGCGCGAACTGCTGGGAGGTGAGTTTCAGTAGCCAATCAGAGCGCGCCAACAATGCTATCCACTGTTTCAGTATATACTAATAATGCTTATTCTTTATTCCCTGTATGGAATAATTTTAATAACTCTTCTGAATGTACTGGCGTCGACACTGGCGTCACTTTCATGGAAAACCAGCCAACGTATGCTACACTACAGTTACGTTGATACTTACCACCAAATTGAAATTTTCTCTAAAGTAGGCAGCTTGCTTGTGTTCTGTATTTACATGTGCGAAGGGATTTGATATAGAATGGTCGTCCTCGAAGAGATCTACCAGACCTGGTACTTCGTCGAATCTTAGTCCTGCACTATCCAATCTGTTTTGGACCCCCATTCTTAATATTTCAACCGTATTTTTTACAAGTGTTGTAACGCTCTCCATGACATTGTCTGTAGCTTTTTGAGTAAGCCTATTGGTTTCCTTCGTTTGAAACAAAAACAATGCATCATTTTTTTTCTTCTCGTCTAGACCCGCTTCAAGCTTATCGTAAAGAGTTTCTTCATTATCCAGTCCATCTCCCTCAACTTCCATCGCAATTTCGTCCTCTTCTTGCCTTTGTTCGCCGTTAATTCCTTCCCATGGTATAGGTGATTTCAAGTCGATTTCTGCGTGATCCCGGCGAAGATGTGACTGATAGGAACGTGGCTTTCGAAAGGTACGCTGGCATTCAGGCACGTCACATTTTACAGAAAAGGTCGGATCAGAGCCATGGACTCTAATCAAATGGCTTAACATGATGGCGAGGGTAACAGTGTAAAAAGCAGGGCAAAGCTGACATTTCACATTTTCGGCCATGGTGCCCTTCTTTTATATTTGTACATGCCAAGTTAAATGAACTTTTTTTACATCATAAGACCGACCAATTACCCGGGAGTTGCAAATCGGTTTGCGGTTTGGGGTATCTACCGCTTATTAGATACTGCAGACAGTGCGGAGCCAAAGCAGATAAACCATCCCTTTTTTCAACTGAGCCACAGAGAGGGGTTTCCGTGAACTCTGTTTCTGTTTTCACCTATATGCCTTTTGTGTTTTATGAGACAGCAAAAAAAAAAAAAAAAGGGATCCTGCGGCCCGTTTGTTTTCCTTTTCAGTGAAAAAATCACATTGATAAGACCCTTCTTCTGCTTCCTGTTAATTTTATCTTTATCAGACCATATTTTTTGTGGTTACTTAACACGGTATAGATTACAGCCAATGAGAGGTCATAGAAGTGTGGTCAAAACGTAACTAAAACAAATTAGCCAATGAGAGGGAATGGAATTTTGGCGGTCAAAGGCACGGTGGATTTTTCCGTTGGCCTTTATCAAAGGCCGTTTGCTGTTCGCTGTTCGTTGAAGGCCATTGAAAGTGCTTCTGTTTGGAAAATTCATTGATTTTAAAAAGCAAAATGGCAATTAATCGCAACTCAACACTTAAAGAGGTCGTGGAATTTCTCGAAGGCAGGGGACTTGGAGAAATAACACATAAGCTGGAAGGTAACCTTGAGCTTTTAAGTCCTAAATATCTACTTCGGTTTCTCAAGCGATTCGTCAGTCAAAGTTGTTTATCTTACAAAATAAACGAATCTCCACTTTTTTTTCTCGCTTGTTTTGATGAAAGAATCTGACGTTGATGGGGAAAGTTTTATGGAAATGGAACTATTGGACATCCATAGTTTGACGCCTAAATTTAAGCTTCGCAAACTGCTTAGGCTTGCATGGGCCCTTTCTCGATATATCAACAACAATGGCTTAGCAGTCTATGAATATTCCATAAAACGATTCAACACAAAAGAAAAAATTAACGTAACAATGGATAAAAAGAACGAGGTATTGTTGTATTTCATTGCGTTGTTGATATATCGAGAAGCTACCCTTGCATGGGCGGAAGTTACAGGAATGGTAAGTATTCTTGTTTTATCACACAGTTCACGGTCCCAGAGTAAAGTTAGAAACAAGTATGATACCTCGCCAGGGAGCGGGGAAATGATCGTGATCACGAATGAGCTTACTGTTTTCCGGCTTTATGGAGAACAGTATAAAACCGTTTTCTTTGACTGCGAAAATTTGACTTTGCAAACATTAAATAACCTTGACTTTTACTTACGGTAGATTCGCTTACTTTTCGAAAAGTCATAAATAAATTCGCCACGTAGTTTTGCCAAAGGTTAACATATCTGATTGGCCAAGCCTTCCAAAAATATTCAACCAGTCGAAGGGAGACTGGGTTCAAACGCCTGGTGAAAATGGCGCCGGTCATCGACCGGTCATCGCAGTTTTCAACCACCAAGACTTATATTTGTCTTCTGCTTTTGAATTTTATGAACTTAAACTTCAAAATATTGTAAACAATAATTTTATTGATTATATCCTTGTGTTTTAATATTTTCAGGAGTTCAATCCGGATGGGAAAAAGATTCCGTCGGAGAATGCAACAATAATTGACGCATCGAGTCCTTCCTCGGATGTCACCGCTCCGACTACGGCACAAACACCTCGACCAGATAAGGACGTAGTGGTAGTAGAAGAAGCTGTCAGCACCCCTGAATCATCTTCTTTGAGTACCCCTTCTTCTGCCGCAATAACCGTTGTTCGAAGGACTAGTCCCCGAAAACGGAAACAGCCGGAAGCGTCTCCTTTATCATCTGTTTCAACTGCAACTAACAAGCGTGTATCCTTGTTTAAGGTAATTTTAAGTTTATTTTCATTCAAGTGGGTTTTCCACGTTTTGTAAATTGTACCACAACTAAAACAGTATTCCTTTCATTTAATTTTAGCTTTACATGACTATGACTGTTCTGCGTTGCCCTTGTTTAATATATAGTTGATTTATAGGTTTAGAGGAACAGCAGTGCCTCTTAATTATGTGCCAGTCAATCATAAAAGCGATCATCCCCCCGCCCCCGTGAAGAAGTTTGGTTAAATTACCCACTTCATGGGCAAATTTTAATATCGTTTTAATGCGCCTATGGGTGTGGAGGGCCTTGCAAAGCATTATCCGGTCCCACTGTCTGGATGAACATGGAAGCAATTACTTTTGAAGTTTTCAGTAAACTTAAACAACATACGTTAATTGGCAAGTTTGTTTGTGGGGCACACGGGATGGGATGACTAGTCATATGGCCGGCTCTCCAACCATGGTGGCCAAATTTCCTATTGTGCAAAGATAAATTTGAGTCAAAATGGGGGGTGGGGGTGGTTGGGGGAGGGTGGTTGGGGGTGAAATTGACTTATACATTATGTGGCCTTGTATTCAGTGCTCACCCTGGTTATCAACATACAAAACCTGTTTTACTTCCCTGATTTACTAGAAACTTGATGTATATTATATACTGCACCTTTCAATAATACACAAACTCTGAAGTTCAAAGCAACAAACATTGGGCCCCTCAAAACAGAAACAATAACACAATCGATCAAAATCCACCAATCACAACCCAAAAACATGACCTTTTGACCATTTTGCGAAAAGCATCGTTTTCCTGAGATGTCCTGGTATTTGCAACAGTGAAAAGTAGAACTGTTGGTTCAGTTTTGAACTTCAGAGTTCATGTGTTATTGCAAAGCTGAGTATAGAGTCAACCTATAGATTTAGCAGTCAGTCAGAAGCCGATTACCCAGATCCTTCCTCTCTCATACAGTATATCCTTGAGTCTGTATTTTTTAAAATTTTTATAACAGTGTTGTTAGATTCGCGCGAATTGCTCTATCGTCAAGTCCATTGTGTTGTTCTATAATCAAGTCTATTGTGTTGTTCTATCATCAAGTCCATTGTGTTGTTCTATAATCAAGTCTACTGTGTTGTTCTTTTGTCAAGTTCATTGTGTTGTTTTGTCAAGTCCATTGTGTTGAAAAAGGCCTGGGAATCCGGAGTTCTAAATATAAAAAGATACAGGAAAGGGTTGACTCATTATGATAGTGTTTATATGGGAGAGGAAGCTCCGGGTAATCGACTCCCGAGTCAGTCTTATTCCAAGGGCCAGTCAATGCCTAACACAAGTTTAACATTCATGTAAACCTCGTGTAATCACTATCAATCGTCTTGCCACCCATAACAGTGTACATGTAGTAACCTCTTTTTAAACTTCTTCCTTTTATATATATTCAAGCAAGTTCCCAGTGCAAGTAAGGGTGCTAATACATATTGGCTGGAAAAGTTTGAAATCCCTTCAAAGGTATGTTAACCTTTATATAATTTACATCAGTCTCATTTAATTTTTGTACAAATTTTCTCTTAACACATTCACTATAGTAAGTAGATTCAAGGTCACATGTCATTTGAAATTGTAATATCAAACTCAACAGAATACCCGCTAAACTAGAGGTTACAAATTGTAATGATAATGCTGCGAGCAGATGCTGGGCAGTAAAACATAATGGAAACAGTAAATGTACATACAGATTTTGATAATTTCGTAAATTAATTTATTGGGTCAATTACCATCATTTTCTAATTACATAAACGAAAAAAAGCAAGGCTGATTTGCTATTATTTATAGCTGATATTTAGATCCTCAATTTGGATCCGGTGCTTCTGTTTTGTTACGTTGGTCCTTGCCTTCAAAATTGCAATCGAATTACATACCGTATAAGTAGTTCTTTGTGATCCATATTTTGTTCAACTCTGAGCATGTAACAACGCTGAAAAACTCATAAAAGAACATTGCCTTTCCCGTGATATGTCACAAAATCGTTCGTGACCTTGATGAATGCTCTTTGTGATCCATTGTTCAATCGGCAAACTCTTAGCCACCGACTGCGTATCGCGTAACGCGAAGGCAACACACTTGAATTATTTAACGATTACCTACCGTGTACCGGGTACACTGCGCGTAGCAAGAAAAAAATAAATAATTGCCCTGTCTTCTCGATTACTTAACGACTGTGTTCCGCGTACCGCGTAGGCAAGAAAAATATTGCCCTGTCCTCTTTGATTATTTAACGACTGCGTACCGCGTAGGAAAGAAAATATGTTGTCTTGTCATGTCTTCATACTGCCATTGCATACCGGGTAGGCAGTGGCACTCGAAATGGCAGGGTATTCTGCAGTTACTCCGGTCCCATTGTTCAATCGGCAAACTATGAGCACGTATTAAACAACACTGAAAACTCATAAAAAACATCGTTTTCCCCGTGAAATGTCATTAAATTATTCGTGACCTTAATGAATGCTTCCAGCAACAAATAGGTTTTAATTTGGCATGATACATTTGCAAATATCGAAAAAGCGAAGGGAAGCGAGCATGTGCTATGGACGGACATTGACGGCGAAAGATGCATCCAGATCCAGGCGCACCTAAGTTATGATGACACCGCTGGACGTACGCTTGCTCAAAATCATCGTGACAAACATAAATCGAGACTGCAGCATAACATAAAGCACAGGAAACCAAGCAACCACAGGCAAACCAAAGATTAGTGTGCTACTAGCCTGGGGGCTCGCAGCAATAAAACAGTCATATTAGGTTAGTTTGTTTGTATTTACCCTGGAGTGATATTATAATATGAGGCTAGATCAGCAAATAAAATTAAAATCCAATTAATTTTAATACAATATACATCACATGTATGGCCAAATGCCACCTGTAAGTTTACCATTAATTTTCTTGTGGGAGTTGTCTTTTACCACAAAGTTTAGCTTACATTTTAAAAAGTTGTATCAAGTGTTACTCAATGTTACTGTTCACTGTTTTATTTTGTTAGTGGGAACCAGCTGTACAGGCTGCATTGGATGATGGGGAATTGTCAGTTGAGCACAAGAATGCTTTAAACAGGCAGCTATGCACAACCATCCATGCTGTTACTGATAAAGTGACAAAAACGGAGCGGGAACATATTGCAGTTCAGCTGATTAAAAAGTATCCTTGCCTGAAAGGCAACATTGGAGCTGGTCATGTAAGTGCACAAAATTAATTAATATCTTCAACATTACCTGATCCTTTTAGTCCCAGAGCACTTCCTCAAGTATTTTTTTGCATTTTAGAAGAAATTGATTAATAATTCTTGGAGAAATTCTAAGCAAAATTTTTCATGTCCTAACCTCCTGCATGGCAGTGATTTCCTTAAGTTTGTTTTCTCTTCATGAATTATTAATGAAATAAGACACAGATGTGTTCATATCAGGGCTTCTGACAGGGTGCGAGGGTGCGGGACCGCACAATTTGGTCAAACCCGCACATTTCCGCACAATTCCAAAAAATCTGCAAAATCCCGCACAATACTTAAAGATTTGCTTGAAATGTTAATCAAATCAGGAATTCCTTGTGAGACAACTCTGTAACACCCTAAACTGTGCAAAAACCTTAAAAAATAATAAGGTTTTGTATGGGGTATTTACAGTGGATTTCGTGTGTGCCCTCTCATGCAACTCTGAAGAGAGTAGACCCTGGGAACAAGATTGTGAGTCTCTGATGTCACTTTCCTGACTTTCTTTTGAAACTTTCGGAACATGCAGATGTAATTAATGGCGACTGTGAAAACACGAAAAGTACAGTCGAAAAAAATTATTTCCCGTTATTGGATTGAAAAACAGTTTGGACATGTTAGTAAAAACATTATTTTCTTTCAAAAAATGAAATGAAAAATAATTAACATTTGACCGTAATGGCACTTTAACAGGATAATTTTAGTAAAATAATATTATGTACATTGTAAATGGGTTTTAATTCTGTTGTTACAACAAGGTGTCTGTATAAAGTGAGTGTCTATAGCACAGGGTTTGACTACTTGTATTTACTGTTAATAGTTTTCTGGGACACATTTTGCTCAAAATGCATGTATCCTAACCTTACATTTTTCCAAAATATAATTTCTTATGGCACCTCTCACTTCTATTATACGGACACCTAGTCCTTATTATATCTGAATTATTTCAGTTGGTCCCAGAGAGACAAAAATTCATATGAACTTTACACTGCATCTCTGTAATATGAACACTATCACACACACATTTTCTAATATATGTTGTATTTATTATGTTTAATTTGCAGTCATTTTGGTCTAAAAAAATGAAAGATCGTTTTGAAAATTTAAACAAGAAAAGGTGTAAAGAACTCCGAAAAAGATTGCAACAAGAAGGTGAAGAGGTCCCAAAAGGAAAACCAGGGAGGAAAAAGAAAGCTATTCACCCAGCTGCTGTTGTCCCTGCTATTCCAGAGGGCATTACAAACGAAACCTACGAAGAACAGAAAATGAAAATCAACAGCGAGTGGAAGAAAGGGAAAAAAGACTACAACCTCCTCAGAGGGTTAATGGTCTCCACTTACCCTATGAGAAGAAGGGAAGTTTTAACTGAAAATGTACGCGTGTGGAAATTGCTCCAGGATTTCCCGACCTTTGGCAACAGTTCTGGTAGTGAGGTAATTTGCTTTATAAAAATTAATTATTTTCGAATCAACAAATTTTTAGAAACGGAAAAGGAGACAATATAAAAGTGATTAACTCTGACATTTTTTCAAAGTCCTTTCCATGCTCGTCCTGAAAGGATCCTGAGACCATCAAAGAAATTTCAAGATTTTGAAAAAATGTCAGAGTAAACTAGATTGTTTAATTTTTGAAATGTTATTTATTCGTGAACTTAAACCAAAACTTAACAAACAGAGTGATTTGATCTGCGCAAAAGTTTTTACCTAATTAATCACTTTTATATTGTCTCCTTTTTTTGCCTTAGCGTTTCTTTTATCATTCTTGTTGTAATTTTCTTGTATTGTTTATATGTAAACATTTTAAGTTTTAGTCAGTTTCTCATTAGCATTTTTACAATTGACTAAATAAGCGCATGTTAAACAAAGTTTATCATTCAACTTGAAAATGACCATTGAACGGTCGAAATGTCGTTGCTTTTTAACGTTAACTTTTATAGTAAAATTAATTATTTTGATGGGTTTAAAACAGGACAGTCAATAGATATCACATTAAATGTAATTATTATATGGCTGAACTGGTCCATGATGAAAAGGAACATTCTGATTATGGACCGAGCTGAAGGCGAAGTCCATAAACTAGCAAAAAAAGAACAAAACCAATCTTTCCCCAATACGGACCTCGCGCTAGTTCAATAACATCTATTTAATTTTGTATGTGAGATTAAATATCATTACCAGCTGATTTTCTAGTAATCCACTAATCAATGGTATTGTAAGCACATGGGTTTTACATGGGAATACCAACAACTTCAGGCACAAATTTTTATCCTCTAGCCATACACACTTCTTTAAAGTCAAACCACTGAAATAGAACACTTGAATGCAATTTTTTTCATTGCTTAAATTTCTCTTCATTTTAGATTAGAGCAGAGCTTGGCCGGATATTAGATGAACCTGAAATAAACAAGGTAATCAAAGAGCGGTTTGTTGGAGGATGGAGGAAAAAGTTGCTGTCTGCGCTTGCAAACTCTTCTAACAAGGATGTTATGGAGATCTTAGAGCAGGCAGAAGGGGTGGAGTATCTTGATCAAGAAGGTAGGTTCAGCGAACGGGTGTAAACTGTTGCATATTTGTTTTAACAATTTGTTCACAAGAAACTGCTTCAACTTATAACAGTCAAATAACTGAGGTTGTTTTCCCTGTATTTTATTATGTTATTATCATAATTTATTAACAATGTTCATGAATTCTGTTTATCTCGCTTTGTATTGAGCTGTATTAGACAATAAATTATATACACACAGCTAAGAAACAGTGGAATTTTTTAGGGGTAAGGATGAAAATAGTGAATTTCATTGTCGGTATGTTTGAAAAACAGACAAATCCTTATAGAGTTTTTAATGTAATTATTTAGTGGTTAACATGGAATGATGGAATTCTTGAGGGACAAACACTTCATTTCTTATGAAATTATTACTAAAGGTTAAACATATTATTCTCAAATTGACTTTTTGAGGGGCAAATGGAAGGTTTCAGAGGTCAGGTCAATGCATTATTAATGGTTTATTCATGGCTAGTTGGTCAATTGTGAGTTTGTTATATACCCGATGACAGTGAATGAATGAATTTTCATTCATTCACTGTCATCGGGGATATATAAAACTCACAATTGACCAACTAGCCAGCCGCTAGATAGCTCAGTGGTCTGAGCAGTCCACTGTATCGGACGGTCATGGGTTCGATTCCCGGTCTAGCCTGAATTTTTTTCAGGCTTTCTTTTCAACTGCTTAAGTTGATAAGATAACTGCGAGGGTCATAACATTTCACTCATACATAGTACACAGTTTTAGTAACTACAGTGTTTTTTAATTGCTGTTTTTTTTTTTCTCTGATTTTAGAAGTTCAAAACCGTTGCATAATGGCTGGACTTCCTTTTCTTTTCTTGGAGAAAAGGAAAGGGGCAAAATCTGGCATACAGTCCTTTTGGATCAGAGCAAAGGTACTTCATGATCATGTCACTATACAATAATGTAGCAAACAGTGTATTTTAATATTTGCATGTATATTAAAGTAGTTAATTAAAGTATATCCTGTACTTAGTTTTTCACATGTTAAGATAGGGAGCAAAACCTTTACCTTTACAAACAAACCAATGTACATGTTGCTCAGTGATTCTGTGTATACAGAAAGTATGCGGTTTTAACTCCCATTGAGACTTTTCTCTAGCATTAAAACCAAAATTAATCTTTTCTGTGACATGACCAAATGCCCTGTTAAACATCTTTCTCTATACAAACATTGTAACTAAATCATAATTTCATTATTATTTTTCAGAGTGATAATAGTGATGAAGTGCTGGAGGAGCTGATAAATTCATCAACGTCCCCAAGACTTATTAGCACTGGGGACATAAATTCATTGAGTGATCTCTTCCTGGCATCGGAAGGAATGGTTGTTTGCAGATTCAAGCCACCAAACATCCTCACTGCTGTTGTCACCCTTTTGGGAAGTTACTACTCCTTCAATATGGAGTTTCCAAAGGGTAATGCTGGCAGTGAGAAAAATGTTTTCTTGCTCCTAGAACATTTGTTGCTTGGGTCAGCAAGTGCAACACTTCCGCTGTCAGTGGAACATGTGCTTTCTGATTTATTAAAGGCTTGATCTTTCTTAGATTTTGTAAATTATTTCTTTTCTGCTTTTAGGAAAAAGTTGTTAATTTTGTCACTTAAGTTTTGATCAAAATAATGCTGTTTAAGAACTGTTGTTATAACCAGTTCAATCATTTTATAAGAACTTTATTTGTGCAGTTGTAAATGTTAAAATAACCATTAAAAACGTTTGCAACAACCTTTATTTCTTAGTTATTGTAATCTTTTTTCTGTTAGTTAAAACAACCTATTTTTATAACGTATAAGGAATGGTTAAATCGACCACCCGTTAACTACTTTTAATTGGTTACCACAGATTCATTGCCAGAACCATAAAACAGAGGTTACTACAACCATTAAAAATGGTTGTTTTAACCGAATCCAATGGGTTATATAACCTTATTTAATGGGTCATTTCAATCTAAAATAAGTGGTAACAGTAACCTATTGTCAATGGTTGAAAAGACCGGTGTGATTACGTTTGAAACAACCATATTATTTGGTTAAAGTAACCATTAAACAGCAGTTATTTTAACTGAAAAAATAATGGTTAATTTAACCAATAATAGTCTGGTTATGATAACCAATAAAAATATAGTTACCTCAGATTCAAACTATAACCTTTTTTTTTTGGTTATGGTAACTGATCAGCTTTTACAGTGCAAAGGTGCTAAACACCAATCGAAATCTAATTTTCATAAAAATTACTGTACTTACAAAGTAACTGTTGCTCCAATAAACAGATTTATAGCGAAGGTGATGCAGCTTAAGTCAGTCGTCTTAAAGAAACTGGAAATCATCCAAGGTGTGGTCTGTACGAAAAAACATTCAACAATTAAAATGCTATGTGCTTACGGGTGACCATGATGGACGCCGCTTTGAATTTGCAATTAGAAACGGGTTAAATAAGATGTACATTAAAAACATACTGACTGATCATGAAATACAAATTGGCAAAACAGAATCGTATGATAATGCGCAATAAACTTACGATGCTTGCTTTAAGGTGATGTTGACACGGGACGATTCGCAACGACGATTTTTAGAGCAACATGGCTGCGCGGACGATTTTCTTCGCAATTTTTGCGTTGCGAAGTTTTTGAATCAGCTTCCAAAACTTGCAACGCAAAAACAAGAATTTTACTCAAGTTGTTTCGTGTAACATACCTGTCGTTTATTTTGTTGCGCTAAAAATCGTCGTTGCGAATCGTCCCGTGTACCTTTAGAATAAACTGCAAGAAAAAAACATTTGACAGTCGGTTTTTGTGATGTATAAAAACTGACGTTTGAGTCTGTGGATGAAATCCTATAAACTGTGACCATTTAAATTAACGTTGTTGAGCCGTACTTTTGGTTCTGTTTGTTTTTGAATGTCTTTCAAAACGAAATTGTGAACTTTCTCTAGTTATAAACTCACTTGGGCCACTTTAAAATGTTAGAGTAAAGGAATTTTCGTAAATCATAATACTGCTAGAAGAAATAAGCCATTTACAAGAGATGTACCTCGAATCTAGCTAGAGAATACGTACACTGGACTGATCTGACCAAACAACCATCCACTACGTCTAGATCATAACTACTTACAAGTTTTTCAAACGCTTATCTATGTATTGAAACCAGCGCCAAAAGGAATGTAAACACGAAATCTTCACAAGTAAACATGACTCATTTGGGCAGTGAAACAAAAGGAATTTGTGACAGTTTCGAAGAGCCTGTGAGTGTGAGTCATGTCAGTTGAGGTTGAAGGCGTGCGACTCACGCCTGCAAGTCCAAAACTCCGATCTCACGCCTATGGAGCAATTTCTCACGCCTGACTAACAGATTTGAGCTATCAGCCTTAACTGATCGCATGATCCAATTAAAAATATAGTTACGTTCATGAAAATATGGCACTTTTTTGTAGGTTTTTAACGTTCTGAACATTACAATTACAGCTGGATGTTGTTAAAAGGAGGTCTGAGGTCCATGGAAACTTTCGAATTCTTCGGAACATCTTCGGACATCTTCGGATAGATCGGGTTCTCTTCGTATTTGGTCGGGTCGCCTGCGTAAATCCTGGCATTCCCACGAAAAAATTCTCACGCCTATCACTCGGGAAAAAATGGTAGATATTGACAGCGCTGACACTCTGAATTTGTTGTTGCACGCTCATTTGTGGATTGCTCTATTTCCGCTCTGGGACAGCTCCTTAACAATATCTCAGACTTCAGCTTTATCTATTCTTTTTCATGTTGGTGAACCATTCCCGCAAAAAAATGCAAAATTTTATTTAAGTGCCCAGAACTCTTTAATACATATTTTCAGTATCAACTCTATGTACGTTGAATAGATGAATAGTGAAATATTTCTTGTTTTAAATGCTGTTAGTGAGTTATAGAGATTTTAATTTATTTCTACATTTACTTCAACTTACAATACGCAGGATTGAGAAATAGTAAATATAAACTGTAAATAGTCAATTGACTTGTAAAAAAATATAACTTGGAGGTGAAAACAAGTTTTGTATAATAAAATTAATGAGTCCAAAAATGATGTCATCTTATTATCATTTTTTGCTATAAATCTATAAACACCTTCAAATGCACTGCCATACAGAGAACCATCGAGAAGATAAGACTGACACCTTATGTACAGAGAAATGTTGCCAGGGGCGGATCTAGGGGGAGGGTGCAGGGGGTGCGCACCCCCCCCCCCCCCCCCGAGATGACCTAGTCTGCATTGTTCGCTTTTAAAATTTGTTTACATCACCCTTCAGTTACATCATTCCTTAGAGGTGCACCCCTCCTAAGAAAAATCCTGGATCCGCCCCTGGTTGCGATGATAAGACTAGTACCTTATGAACATACTAATGTATGAAGAAACCTTGAGAAGATAAGACTAATATCTTAAAGTATGAACATACTAAGGTAAAATGAAATGTTAAGAAGATGAGACTACTATTGTATGGTATATGTACTGACAAAAGTTATGAAAAAAGACTTATGTCATACATAGTGAAATATGGAGTAACAGAGAGAACAAGACTGTTATCGTACAAATCTACTTTAATAAGTAGTGAAGACATTCTTCAATATTATTTATTGTATGCGCAGTGTAGGAGCTTCTTTTGTTGCATCCTACAAGTTGCGTCTTTATCGATTTTAATTTGTCAGGAGATGCACTAAGGATGCAGGGATATAAAGATCAAAAGAGATGCTCCAACTTTCAAAGTATGGTCTGTGAAAGGCCTTAGAAAGACATATTTTTACCTGAAAAAGTGTTTAACACTGATTCTAGTCAAAGACTTCAGTGTTTCCTTTCTAATTTATTACATAGCTTTTATACACAAGTATCAGTCTTTTTCTTGTTTTAGGATCTCGATGTGAATTTATAATTTACTGATATCAGTCCAAAAAACCCTTGTAATTCTTTTCACATTAAAATTTGTTGAATTTTCTAGGACTTAGTATGTTGTTCTAGGCAGTAGCAAACAGTGCCAAAAGCAGTAAATTTTTCCAGTTATCCCTGAAGAGAAGAGAAACTCAGTATTTCAAATGATAATTAAAAAAGGCCCTGGCGCTAATTCGTAGACGGACATTACCAGTGGTTCAATTAGTCTGCGATTGATGCAGGAAAAATCTGGTAAGTGTCCACAATTGGTACTCATGTATATACTAAATACTTTGAAGAATGTCAAGACTTCTGAGTTTGAGTGCACATTGTAAATGTGATACACGGCCCATTTCTAGTTATAGTTAAAGGTGCAATCAAAGTTTCTCAGAAATTTATGAATAAAAATATATGATTATTATAACATTGTTATTGATTATTATTAGATTGTTAAGATGTCGCCATTTAGTGGTTCTCTACTGCTATGTTAAGCAACAAATGTTGAACAATGTTGAAACTTGTTATTAAAATAAGTAGAAAAGATGTTCAACATTTGCTGTCCTTGTTCAACATGTTGTAACTTTTTTAATGGAATAGAACATCTCTATTTTTATTCAACAACATTCAACATGTTGAATTACCTATTTTGAACAGTAGTCGTAACATCTGCACCCTGCAAGCAGAACCTCTTTAAACTCCTCAGAAGGAGAAAAAGAGGCTCTGCTGCAATTGTGTCATTTCTTTGAAGTCGCCGCAGTCCAAATTTCTGGACTAGTCACTGTCTGAACATTGTTATGACTAGCACAACACTTCTAACTTATATTATTGGTATTGTGCAATCGGTAGTTATTGTTATTGTTTCGGAGTTGTTCAGAGATATTAACTCAGACCACGTGACTAACTCGGGACCACGTTGAAATCTTGTCATGTTTTGTAAGCTTGCTCTCCGCCATTATTGTTCAATACAGTAGTCAAGCTTTATATCGCTAAGCATCGTTACAGTTACTCCGGTTTTCTATCATCAAACTGGTTTTGAAAATACATGTAATAATTGCGTGTACTGCTTCGTTGATAACTAAAGGTCAAGACTGAGCCCACAGTCTGATGGAACACTGAAAAAAGCAAGCGCAAGTATGAAGATCAAAATGCTTTGATCCTTGTACTTGTGCTTGCAGATCGGTGTTTTCATGGACTCTGTGCTTGCATTTGTGGTTGCACTTGTGCTTGTGTAGTGAAATTGTATCCAAGCAATACCTTGTGCATGCTCAATAAACACTCGACACAATTGCAGCAGGTTATTTCACTGATCACATAAAACAAATACGTATGTCTTGAACAATGACTTAGATGTTGCCATATATACCACAAATACAAATTGATAATGAGCTCTTAATTACCAGTATAAACTAGTAGTTCCATATTGGAAGTGAAGTGCTGCCTCATTGCGAGATGCTGGTTAAGCTGGATAAGAATCTTGAAAACGTCGGGTTGACATAAATCAAATTTACGCCATCGCCGTGGAATTGGGCAAAAATCCTTCAGTTTTGTGCATTCCGAAAGGTCTTAGATTTTTCCCACATGTAAAATAATAATCTATTTGTCTTGATTTTCCCGATTCTCGAATCATCCGCCTCAGATTTTATAGACGAATACATAGCGTTTGTTTAATAAAAAGTGAACACTGGACAGCGAAGAAAGAAATATAAGCGTTCTAGGATCACTTCTTTCGGTTGTTTGCCTTTCATGAATTTTTATAGTCGTGAAACAGCCTCGGGTGCAAAATTAATTCACCGCCGATTAAGATGGAAACAATGAACGTTTCTTAAGCGTTTCGCTTGCGCTAGTGAATGTTTCTCGGGTGAAAATAACCTTAAAGCGATCACTTTTTTCATTTAATTTTCTTTTCTATGTTTCAGATACGGAGGAATAAAAATTGGATTTATTTTTTTTGCAAGATGCGTTGCGTTACTGGTAAGGTTTCAAAATACTTTTCACATTATGCAAATTGAGCATTTTTACCTCAACTGAAAAAATATAGAAGGGCTAAATTTGTTTCTCTCCTCCTAAATTATCACTTCTGTCGTTAACTTTGATTAAATTTATAAGTTTCATTCAAAATTTATTATAATAATGGCAGGAATACTTCCAGCAAAACTCTCAATTTGAAAAGTTGTTTCGAGCCCGGTTGCGGACCAGACAAAATAAACTGAAAGATTCTGACACAGTGGACATGCTATTTTAATAATTTGCGTGCGATCTCGCACGCTTGTGTCTTCTTGTTTTTGAAGGTTGACGCGCTTCTTTGTTAGCGTGCTCGCACTATTCCAATGCTCCCTATTATCAAATCGTGAACTTTCCTTAGAAGATTCCCATAATACAACGACGCCCAAGTACATGTACACGCTCCCACAGCGTCTTGTTGAACAGAGATCCAGCAACTACGTTGGCCCTGAGAAGAACCTTTGTCCATGTTCAACTGATTTCCAGTGTACTTTTAGACATTACCAAGTCGAATGGATAGCAAAAAAGCTTTAAAACCAGTCCAATCGTGCATTGGCTATGCATGCTCGAGTCGGCTTGTCGTCACTTTGTTTTGATTGGATGCCGAGGCTCTCCCGAGACTGCCGACGGTTTCGTAGTAGATCTTCTTCCGCTCTTGATTGGTTCTCAAACAATATTTCATTCTTACTATCGGAAAACCGAGACGGACAGAAGTAGTCGAAGTACAGAAGGACAGAATCCTACACGATTAGTAGACTGTACTGCCTGTCGGCAGCAATTATGTAAATCAAATCTACAAATAATTTGTAACGCTTTTGCAGCTAACAAAAATCCAGACACGCCGTTTACGACAGAAATAAGTAAGCATGCAAAAATTGATTCAGGAGTACAATTAAGCTTGCGCAACCGGAAAAAGAAATTTCTTGAATTAAATGTCAGTTATATTAGCGGATCGCGCTGCCACAATGCTCTATTAAAAAAAAAAAAACAACAATTCAAACTCATAATAGTAAACAAAAATAATTTACCTTAATATGCACAGAGAAGTGGCAAGAGTAACCATGATTTTCCTGAAAATGACCGCCACATAAACGTTCTTCGATCGACTTGTCATGAGTTTGTCACGTTTTCATTAATAGAATGAGCCCGCGTTTCTCATTTATTGGTCAGTCAAAACAGTATTCTTCACCTTGTAAGTAAAAGTACCATATTTGGCCACTAAAAGGAAGTACGTCAGACTAAGACTGAGTGTTTGAAGCGGAAGTCGAATTGGCGTGATCACATGATCATGGCGGGGGTGTTTGGCGTTCGCGACTTATATTTGACAGTATTTCTACCAAATATCGGCCTTGTTTGTCACAAATTTTCTTTTCTCTCATCATTTCAAGAGCTCTTTGGTGATCTAACACTTTTTTATGAGGGAAATGTCGCTGGAAGACCCGTTTTTCGTGGTGAAAGAGTAAGTAAACAGGAGTACCCAACGAAGCCGCTCCACAAAAAAGCCGCTCTGCAGGCTGTTATGGAGCTGGCTGGGAAATTCAACGCTGGAGAGTGATCTGGCTGGGATTTGACTGACCGCGTGTGGCTTGCTGAGAATATGATTAAGACACTGTTCCTGGCTGAATAAAAAACCTCAGATTGTTTTTCCTGGCTATCAATGACATAAACTGTGTCAGATGACATTTAAAAAACAATTGGATAGAAAGAGTCACAGCAACTTTGCTTTTAGCCAGTGTTTCTGGCTTCTATCAAACTTCTACGACGCTCTCGTCACGCAACGATCGTGATAAAAGCTGCATGACATAAAACAATAGTTCCATTCAATTCAATTCAGTTCAACTTCAGTTTGTAGACACAGCGCGCGGGCCGGAATGATTCGTTTTAAAATGATCCAGGCCAGCCAAGAACTTTGCTGTTTCAGTCGTACATGGAGTTTTTATCCAGTTCAGAGCCATGGAAAATTCACATAAGAGTAAGTGCGACTTTGAACTGTGTCTCTCTTGTCAGTTGCTTTTTTGAACTTCTTAGTTTACAATGTAGAGATGGAGAAACAAGAACTGAATCGAACAAGGGTTTACAAATACCGCTGTTTGGTCTTTTGTGCAAGCTTATGTTTTTCATTTCTTGTTTCAGTTTTTTTCATGGCAAGTACGACTAAACTCGCCTGGCCGAATTTGTCAGAAAGCTGAAGAAAATCCAGAACTGAAATCCACTCCTAGAACGGACAGTTGTCAGCCATGGGTCGTGGCAACAGGTAAGTGCCGCTAATAAAATACATGTAACTACATATTAAGTAGCACAAACCCTTCTTTCAACTGTTTCAATTTCACGTTTCAAACATTCGCAGAATCATGATTATTTTATATGCAACGACTTTTCATATCTAATCCATGATGCCGTTGAAATAGGATCTTTCCGCCAAAACTTTCATGCCGCGCGTCCGTACCAAATATCTTTTTTGTGTGTGTTCATCTCAAACCAGACCAAAATTTTAACATGTTTCCAATAAAACCGACCATTTTATTTGTGACATATCGGTATAGTTTTGCGTTTTTATTTGAGTGGTAAAGCGTTCCCCACGTAAATTAAACCGACGACATGAATCGCCTTTGTCACGCATTCCATGCGTTTAATATCAGTTCGCTTGCACCGGAAATCGATACATGAGCTGTCTGTCATTTTAAAACTAATTTCCATTTGCGCGAGTTATCTTTCGGATTCATTTGATTGCGCCCCAATTTGTACACGCGGCCTGTTGTGAGATCTCTTCCACTTCCGTAGAAACCCATACCAACTGCACGCACACGTTCTCCAGGTGTTGCAACATAATTTGTATCTTAGTGCTGTTCGGCGTACGCGACATGAACTGATAGAAGGCGAGAAACGTATTTACATTCGGTGGAGGGTGCCGGTTTCCAGATCGCGTACTGGGCATGTGTTTTCTCAGGGATCAACTTTCATTATAGAACTGCAAGTTTACCGTAATTACAAGTACCAGGAACGAACTTATACATCTCACACATGGACACAGTGTACTGTTCGCTGGCTTCATTGCCGGTAGCTTCCTTTTCGCTTGTATTGTTTGGAATTTTAAACGCTTTGATATCACGTGTCTTGTTAACATACAAGTTAATGTAGAGTGTGACAAGACTTGTAAACGGTCAATTAAAGTAATTAACATTAAAGAATCTTTTCTGCGCCATAACTTACCGTAGAAATAATGTTTTTTCTGGATTTTTTTTTTTAAAGAAATCTCTTGATGAGATTAATCCGAACATAGAAAATACCCAATTTTGCAAAAATGGTCAGATTTACCCCTGGCTGGTACCTTAATTTTATTTATTCTGAGCAAATTGGGCCTGAAAGATGTGTTTTGCAATTGAATGGCTCCGGCGTAACCAATCGAACCAAATCGAACTCAATCGAACCCAATCACGCGATTGGGTTCGAATGAGTTCGGTAATCGAACAAATTCGAACTCTCACAAAAAGTTTTGAAGAAAGGATCGAACTCAATCGAACGTTCGATTGCGTTCGACTAGGTTCGATTAAGTTTGATTAGGTTGTTTACCCCGTGGTAATCGGGTGAGGATTTCGTGGACGGCATTTCCGGGCTGGTCAGACATGGTTAACATTTGTACAAAAGGTATCACAGGCAACAGCACTATTGCGTATATCGCTCTGAACCCTGAACTCGCGGAGTTATTAATGAAATGTCTCAAGACGAATTGAAGGGCACGAAAGGGTGGACGTTACAATTTGTTGTTATGTATCTCGCCGCTATCTGCATTATATTTACCACTCGTATTCGCTGTTTGGGTTGTCCAGGCTTCTAACGTTCCTTGCTTTACCTACCGTTAATCACATGCCGCCTGTCCCCCACCGCCCCCACACCACCCCCCAACCCCCGATCCCTCCAGATTTGCTTTTGACGATATATATACTCAATGCTTGATCATGAAAACATGTGTATGTCTGTTACATTTTATACAGATTTGTCATCCAGATTAGGTGGTTGAAGAGAACCGTAAAAACTGACGACACAAATTTATCCCATATCGTGGACTGCATGCAGCTTACGAAGAAAAATCAGCTACGAGATTGCAGGAAGATTGTTATGAAAGTTTGTGCAACTATTGCTTTGAAACAATAATAATACGTGATCTTGCTGTAAATCTTTGCATTTACCTTTGTGAAACCTTTGTGGTGATTGTCTATACTGACTGACAAGACTTGACCTTGCTGCGAACCTTTGCAATGAACTTTGTGAACCTTTTGCGGTGATTGTCTATACTGACTGACAAGACTTGACCTTGCTGCGAAACTTTGCAATGAACTTTGTGAAACTTTTGCGGTGATTGTCTACTGACTGACAAGACTTGACCTTGCTGCGAAACTTCTATACTGTCTGACAAGACCGTTTCTGACCTTGCTGCGAAACTTTGCGATGAACTTTGTGAAACTTTTGCGGTGATTGTCTATACTGACTGATAAGACTTGACCTTGCTGCGAAACTTTGCGATGAACTTTGTGAAACTTTTGCGGTGATTGTCTACTGACTGACAAGACTTGACCTTGCTGCGAAACTTTGCAATGAACTTTGTGAAACTTTTGCGGTGATTGTCTATACTGACTGACAAGACTTGACCTTGCTGCGAAACTTTGCGATGAACTTTGTGAAACTTTTGCGGTGATTGTCTACTGACTGACAAGACTTGACCTTGCTGCGAAACTTTGCAATGAACTTTGTGAAACTTTTGCGGTGATTGTCTATACTGTCTGACAAGACCGTTTTTGACCTTGCTGCGAAACTTTGCGATGAACTTTGTGAAAATTTAAACTTTTGCAGTGATTGTCTACTGTCTGACAAGACTTGACCTTGCTGCGAAACTTTGCACTGAACTTTGTAAAACTTTTGCGGTGATTGTCTATACTGACTGACAAGACTTGACCTTGCTGCGAAACTTTGCGATGAACTTTGTGAAACTTTTGCGGTGATTGTCTACTGACTGACAAGACTTGACCTTGCTGCGAAACTTTGCAATGAACTTTGTGAAACTTTTGCGGTGATTGTCGATACTGTCTGACAAGACCGTTTTTGACCTTGCTGCGAAACTTTGCGATGAACTTTGTGAAACTTTTGCGGTGATTGTCTACTGTCTGACAAGACTTGACCTTGCTGCGAAACTTTGCAATGAACTTTGTAAAACTTTTGCGGTGATTGTCTACTGACCGTACAATACTTGACCTTGCTGCGAAACTTTGCAATGAACTTTGTGAATCTTTTGCGGTGATTGTCTACTGACCTGACAATACTTGACCTTGCTGCGAAACTTTGCTATTAACTTCATAACACGTTTGTGGTGATTGCCTACTGACAAGACACTTAAATTTTTAAAGGTAAGTTGCTAATAAATGTCGAGGTACTTTTTATTTATCAGTTCCAAAGTTTTTTCACTAGTTTTTCAACTATATTCGTATTACGTTTTCGTTTAGGTGACTTGCAGACAACTTCTCACTTTTGCTGATTGCTAGAAAGTACCAAGTGTTTTGTTGTGGGATTTTACCCTAAAAAATAGACGCAAAGTTTAAGGGACTGGGGTCGAGGAAATGTTGGTTGCAAAAGTTTGTTTACGCTCAGTGACTCTCAGTGAGTTCTTGCCTGCGGAGGATTTAAGAGGGAAAAGATTCAGAAATGGATAGCTTGTCTAAAGTTTCAAGCAACCATGAGGAAGTTGAAAGCGACGAAGATGAAGATGTGGAGGTCTACAGCCAAGTTATACTGTATCAGGACGAACTTCTCTTTCCGCTTAGTCAGTTTCTTACTCTCCACCATACTAGCTTTACCAGATTGATCAACAACAACAACAACAACAACGACAACATTTTATTCTTAGTATAACAATAGAAGAGTTGAATGATTTGTTTGCCCTGCAAATTGCTGATCTGATCTTGCAACCAACATTACGTCGCATCACGTGATATTTTGATATTTTGGCCGCGCGATTTGAAGACCATTTTTAGGGCAAAATAGGGTAACTTTGAACGCTTGTAACTTCGACATTTTTCACCCTAAACGTCTCAAAGTTCGGAATCGTGTGTTTCAAAGGGTAAATTTTATAACTGCGTAAAAAAGACTTTTCGGTTCATATGAACTATAAAGGAAGGGACGTTATACCAATATTAAAAGCTGAATCAGGATATTACTGAAAACCTGCTGTTTGACACTTAAGTTTCAGCAATATATATATATATATATATATATATATATATATATATATATATATATATATATATATATTCATCGACGTTTCAGTTTCTGTAAGTATATAAAAAAACTTATAACGTCTTTAAATATTTTGTTCGCAAAATCGAGTTCTTTAGTAATGTTTGTTTTGGTTTTGAGCTTAAACATACTAGGCAACAGTTATCTGTATAGTTTCTCAATAACTGGCATGTTTGGTACCTCACATAGATTTAGCTGATGAATGATACTATATTTAAAGAATAACAAAAAATGGACATGTTAACAACCTTCCTTAGGCTGCTGGGAGATCGGTTTATAAAACGACTATCCTAGCTGGCAAAATCTATAGGAAGTAATTTCCTGGCTAGCAACGTTATCGAATGTGTCGCTGGCTGGTAAAACGGAACCCACCAAGCGATCCTTGCTGGCTAATTAAACTTACAAACTTTAACTTGCTGGCTCTGAAGAGCGGATAAATTTTTCCCAGCAAAGTTAATTATCAACCAAAAACAACTCAGTTAATACTTAAAAACATTTGAGAGCAACAAGTAATCAATTTTGGAAAAAATGTCGTTGGGTACTCCTGAGTAAACTCGCCATCTTTGTGCGGGGCGTTACAAATCGATAATTTCGATACTCGATAAAATCGATTGTAATCGATAATTTTCGATACTAATTAATCGATTAATATCGGAAATCGATAAAAGTCGATAGCGGAGGTTTTTGTGATTATCGATTTTGATCGATTTAATCGATTTTTGTAATTACAGTTCGATTTTAATCGATTTATATCGAAAATATCGATTTCTTTAGTGGAACTCAGACGAAGAATTAAGACAGAGTTTAAAAGCACTGGAACAAAAGGCCAAAAAAAATGGGAATTTGTACCTGTTCTTGATATTTCTTGCCAAGGAAACGACGATAAAAGACTGAAATAGGCAGTTAAGGACGGACAACAAATCAAGTTAACCCTGACCGGTCTTAAACCGCATGCAGTTTGGCGGTGGCTTCAACATCCTGTACTCAGGAGTTAACGCATGCACTTACTTTATCTCGCATTGAGTCAATTATATAAAAATACCTTTAATCAGCTTTAATATACTATAAACAAACTGCAAAGGTTTCTAAAACTGTAATAAAAATGCTCTTGCCGCTACAGACAAAAAGTGAAACATGCTTAACAATTACGAGAGAACAAAAATGCAGAAATGATGTTCGTTTCAGGTAAACCAACTTTGCTACGCGTAGACAAGTTAGTAAGTAACAACTGTTTCACCAAGTATTGTTTGTAAATTGACTTGAGCGAACAGCCAAGTAGAAATACCTTCATCCACATGCGACGTAAATGAATCAAGTGAGCAAAAAAGGTCATTACGGGCGTCACAATTTTAAAGTTACAATTTGTACGAATAGAAGGCCTTTCAAATATGCTCCAACAACACAGAGGGTCGTGAAGGGGGGTACCAAATCCCAGTTCCCAGGCTAATTTTTGCCAAAATCCCAGTTACCAAATCTAAAATCCCATTACTAATGATTATTTGCAAAATCATGCGCATGATAAATTAAAAGCACTGATTGATGCTATTTGGATACAAGTACCTTCACCTGGACTGAAGAAAATCTCTTCCCTTCACAATATCTTCCTGCCATATGCAAACTTGCAGAACTTGTCCACTGACCAGGAAAACTGACAGAACGTAACTATGCAACCGTGTAAGCCTGGTAGCTAGACCGCAGGCACGAAGGTGAAAAATACTGATTTCACGGTCTCTACTGTCTCTACTGAGGAGTGCAAGGTCTATTGCTACGAAATTTTATTTTTCTATTTCAAAATATTGGAGCAAAGACCGCTGAAGAAAAAATATCCCATTCCCATTTTATAATTGTTCATCCCATTCCCAGTGGCTAAATCCCAGTCCCAGTGAGTAAATCCCATTTTCCCAGTCCAAAATAAGGCTAATCCCAATTCTCATTTTACCCCTTCATGACCCTCAACACAGTGTGCTGTTTTCACAAGGGCTCCAGTCAAAAAACTCAGAAAAACTGCTTCTAATGCGAATGAGTTATCTGGTTACCACAGATTATCGCCAAGACTGGAAGAGGTTTTTACTTTTTCGTAAGAAAAAAGTTCCTTCATTCTGAATTGACTTGATATCATTTGTTCTCAGTCCGCCGGATAAATCGATACAATCAATAATCTGGGCCTAAATCTTGTGATTATCGATTATTTTAGCTAATCGATTAACAATTATCAAGTATTATCGAGTAATATCGAGTAATCGATTAGTTTCCGATGATCGATTTCTATCGATTTGTAACGTCCTGCTTTGTGATGTTTGGTTTTCGGGATGCGTGTTAATTCTAGAAATTAATGAAATTTAGGACGTAAAGTGTTCATTGCATATATTAAAGTATTAACGTTTATGTTATTGAGACTAAGAAAATCTTGCAGATACATCTTGGTTTCTTAATTATAAGTCTTCGATCTTCTTGCTCACATTTAATGAAAGTGATTTGGGTAGCTTACGTTCAGATCTTCGAATCCTGATAGATCAGATCGGCTAGAGTGTTCTAATTGTTGATGGCAGTTGAATTGGGTAACCCATTTCATAGTAAGCTCATTCTTTGGGATTTCGCGAATTTTCATTTTAGCACTAGATGATATTTTCTAAAAGATATAAGTTTTTAATTTTACTGTTTACGTTATGTTGTTGGTGTATGTAAATGTGCTGTCAGTTTCTAGGAAAATTTTCTTGATATCTGCATGCTACTGTTGCTATTATTAAATTAAATACACAATATCCAAAAATAGCACTTGAAGTGAAGATGCAATGTCACCTATTTAATGTGTCAAACCAAAAAAACATAAATATTATTGTTTCAAGGGAAACCTAAACACCTAAACATAAGCTTACAGTCAAACCGGATGTTCTTTTGATGGCAACTTTGCAAACTTATGCTGCAACATTGGTATTTTGATTGACAGTTTCCTTCGAGCAAGTTGGAAGTTGTGCGAGCAAGTTGCAACTTTCGCGAGCAAGTTCCTATTTCTATCTTGCTGTCAGTTGCCGGATTTCTGAATTGAAAGTACTTGGTTTGGTTACCTTGCAGTATTCCACAAACTATATGATGTCAGGAGTAGAAACTGTTCGTTTCTCTCAGCCAGGTTTACCGGGAAAATACGTCTCGTGTTGTAAAAATCTGTTTACAATATTGGATACAGTTTGCCTTGATAATCCAACAATGCGTGCGATTTGTTCTTGTTTTACACCAGACGACCATTATTCTCTCTCTTTTCTCAACCGAGGTGGTATTATTGCGATGTACGTGAGCCATAACTGAAGACGGACGTGTTTTCACAAAATTTGCAATTTGCAACTGACAACAAGTTTGAAATAGCAACTTGCTCGCGAAAGTTGCAACTTGCTTGCGTAACTTCCAACTTGCTCGAAGCAAACTGTCAATCAAAATACCAATGTTGCGGTGGAAGTTTGCAAAGTTGCCATCAAAAGAACATCCAGTTTGACTGTAATGGTCCAGTTTTGTTTAGGCTTGGTTCCCACTAGCGACATAACGATCATAATCAGCCCAGGCTGAAATATAGGGTTAAATAAAAGGCTGAAACCATACATAGCTTGTAAAATCAATATCGCCCTCTCTTTCATGATCACAGTGTGCTTGGCAAAGTTATGTAAAGTGGACTTGTCCACTTTTTACTAGCTCCATTGTTGAGTTGAGGCGTAAAAAAGGTAGGGAAAACTGCCATTTAAGTCTTATAAAAAGGGCTTTTCAAAATATATCAACCAGACGCAAGTAAAGGCTATATGATGGGGTACCATTTTCATTGAAAGGTATATGAAAGGGGTACCTTTTCTGTCAAAGACGGTATATGAAAGGGTAAGGGTTTGGACCTCGGGGCGGAGCATCCCCGTACAAAACGTTGTTGAGTACCCCCCTCCCCCCCCCGGGGGTGAACAGAAGTGAAACTGAAATTTCACTGTTCTTATAAATTTTTGTTATAAACTTGTAAATTCATTTAAAGAGTACCATGTCACTACAGTATAAGACTGAATGTCACCCTCTCTTTTAAGATCACAGTGTTCCTGGCATGGTTGTGTGAAGTGGGTTTCCACTTCTTACCAGCTCCAAAGTTGAGTGGCTTTCATCCGCTCATTACATGTACTTGGGCTCTGCTTCTATAAAGACAGTGATAATTTGTTGATTGGAATTAAGACAGGCAGAAAAAGGGAATTGAAGTTTACCAGCTAATAAAGCTTTAACTTTCACTTTCACATTTTTTATAAAGTATTTTTGTGAGACTTTGCCCAACAAAGACCTTTTCTAATGATCTATATGTTGTTATTTTTTGTTTTTGAGATGAGTCATAGAAGGAGGAAAATATTTTGAAGCATGCAGGGCACCTGAGCTGTAATGTATTGCATTGTTAAGGTAAAATATGTTTATAATATTTGTAATATTCTGAAGACAAGTGCAAAGGATTTTTTTTGTGGGCTTTATGTACAATAATGTTGCTGTGCTTGTAACACTGAAAATGACTGAGTTTAATATAAGCCTAAACAAAGTTACATGTACAATTTAATCCTGAAATGGAAAACATTGTTTTGTAGACAGATTTTTTTGTAAGTACATGTTGTATGGGCTTTTGCAGCCAAAAATAGAAAACATGTTATTGCGGGGTTTTGCAAAAAAAAAAGAACATAAAAAAGAATGTCTTTCTCTCCTGATATAAGAAATACATTGTATTACAAATTTTTGATTGACTGGTGCATTAAAGTGTGAGATTTACACATTGTACCTGCAACAATAGTTTTTAATTAAAAGCCTGCGTGGCAGGCATAAACGGGGAGGGGGGAGGGGGGAGGGGGCGCGAAAAAGGAGAGGAGGAGAAGGGAAGTAACGCCAGCCATAAAAACCGGGCTATTCACATTACGCCCACCGATTTCCTTGTAATCAAATTACGTCAACTGTCAATATGTTCACCAATCAGAAACTATCATGCGCTTTTACGCATGGCTGACTTCATGTGGGAATTTACTATGTTTACCGCCCAGCGTGAATTAGCCAATCAGAATTTGTGGTCGCCAGTGTCCGCAGAAATGAACAAATGGGGGTCTTTATTGCAGGCGTCCTTTCCCTCTCTCCCCAGTTCCCTTCTAAATCCTGCTCATGAAAGAACAAAACACACACACACAAAAAAAAAAACAATCCTAAAGTCTCTCCCCTCAAAATTGCTTCATTTTATCACCAATAATCAGTGACTAAGTTTCATGTTAACTGCCTTACCGACCTCCTAGGAAGCACTCCCAGTCCTCCGTGCTGGCTCATAGTCTTTGCCCAATTTCAGCCGGCCAACAAGAGCTCACTTCGAGCTGCTCAAAGCTGTATTTCAGCTGTATGTTCTTCAGGTCATTTGTGCGGGTCAGGGGTATTGTGGTCGCATATTCTCATGGCCAATCTGTCAAAATTACGCTCTGAATGTACAGTCCATAGCACTTGAGGGCCACAACTCTGCTTTTTTCAGATGAAATTGTCAAATTCCTTAGGGTTAGTGCAAATTTGACCAGGGTTTGTGATATTAGGTGCGGTTACACACACCACGGGAAAAGGCATTTCCCATGGTAGATCATCCTGCAGTGAAGCAAACTTGGGTTTAGTATACCATGTTAACCAGCAGTTACATTGTAATTTCTAATTTGCCAAGGTAAAAAAATATCACGCAATTCAGTGAATCGCTTTTCCTTTGCGATTACGTGTTGATATCAAATGGAGCATCATGATTGGCTCTTGTACCTTGGGCATTAAAACACCATTGCAAATTATCATGTTAAAAGTCATATGTCATGGGCGCTTCGTGTGATCTTTTTTATGTATCCATGGATATTTACCATGGGATATTTACCTCAGGGAAATGTTGGTGACACTCACTAAATGCAGTTTCCTGTGGTGAAAGGGTCATTTACTACGGTAAAAGTGCCCCATGTAACCGCACCTATTATTCGTTGTACGATAAAATGAGGCAAATCTGGGCGAGAAAAATAAAAAAAACCTAAAAAGCGACATAGGTCGGTTATTCCGTGAGCCATGCAATTGTCACCTGTTAGTTTTAAAAACTACGACTGAGTGAAATGTGATAATGCTGGCATTGTGGGTTTGATGGAATGGTTGCAGCTGTTACAGTATAAATCAGCATAAATCAGGAAGCAAGCTGACTTCAGTTATTTAAGACCAGTCATTCAACAGCACAAAAGCAATTCCATTTGAAACTTTATTCTGCATTCATTTCATTTAAGGGTGTGGGTTCTATATGCCACTTAATAAATGAATTTAAATTTTAAGGGTGCCAAATTAATTTAATTTAGGGTGCTTTTACACAAGGATTACAACAGGGGTTTTTACAACATTGAAGTTTTGATGTCATAACAAACCAAAGTAGCAGCTACTTGACCAATTTTTCTTAACCATCCAGCCCTTAAAGTATCCTGCTGATACAGAAATCGGAATAGAACGTTTTCACCTGGATATCAAAGATTTCTTATTAGCTTCTATTACTTTCTTTTGTTCCATACACCAGCATGGCCGCTGTGCTTTTGTCTTTTAAGGCCGGCACACACTAGGGGACATGTCGCGGGGACATGAAGCGGGGACAAGCCCCTTGGTGTGCACAGCAAAGGCGCATGTCGCAGGGACAGTACGCAAGCTGGTGCACACAAAGCGGATTGAGGTATAAAAATCTTGAAAGACTGCTACTGAATGCTCATGGGATAATCAATGGCGAGTTTTTATTGGTTCATTTCTATTTTGTAGCGGGGACAGTTTTCAAGAGGAGTGCACACGATGCGACATTGAAATGGGGGTCATTTTGTCGCCGCTTCATGATGCACGAATTCAAACCAGCCGAATTTCATGCAGCATGTTGCGGGGACAAAATTGTGTCCCCGCAACAGAACTTTTTCGCAAAAATGGAGATGTCACACGAGGAAAACTGTTGCTGCAACATGTCCCCACTTCATGTCCCCTAGTGTGTGCTGGCCTTTAAATTCTCAGGAAATGGTTGCAAACCACTGATACACAATACCATCTATGATGTTTGCATTGTCAGACAATATGCCAAGAAAGCAAAGTCAAAATTATTCTTGCATTATGTATGTGCAACAGTTGAATTAAAATAGTGTTACTAATTTTTGTCTAAAATTTTTGTTTCTTGCAGTGCTTTGATGCAGGGATGTAGCTATAAGAGCCGGCTGCCGGCTAATTTCACCAGCTGAAAGACAAATTATCACCGGCTGATATTTCACTAGAAAACAAAGACTTTGGGTGATTTTGAAGCTGCACAATCCAGAAAAACCGGCTGCACATGTTAATGGGCCTGCTAAGTGTTTTCCTAGCTACACCCCTGTTGATGTCTGAAGTTGGTCATAAAAATCACCCAGTCCATTTACTTAAATTTTCTAGTATTGTTCAATATTTGAAGGCTTATGTGGGTTTCCAAAGAACTGAAATAAAACTGTCAAGAAATATTAAATGGAACTGTCACTACTATAAATGTACTCAGTTATGCACCTCCTTAACACGTTACATGTTACATGTATGCAATTAAATTCAGTGGTGTATGTACTCAAAAGTTACCAACATTACGGCAGTGTTTATTTAGCTGCAAGGAGTGTTAACACAGCACCTCGATGGTATTGTTATAGCACAGCTGAATGTGTTGATTTACACCAATTTAGTGTAAAATTCTCATTGGTGTAAAATTACCTTATTTTGGTGTGCACACAGCTGCAACTGGTTTTACACCATTGTGGCGTTATTTTAACACCTAAAATGGGTTAAAAAACACACCTATAGTGTAAATTTACACTTTTGGGGGTAAAATTACACTGATTGTGTGTTATCATAACACAACAGGGGTGTTTCCTAACGTAATCAAAATTGCTGTTATCCGTAATTTACACCATATTGGTGTAAATGTACACTATTAAGACTTATAGTGTTAAAAAAACACTTAATTGGTGTCCACACAGCTGTAATAATTTACACCTTTTTGGTGTTGCCGTAACACACTCGATTTTTCTGTGTAGTCTTGTCGAGGGTTCTTCACAAATGCAAGTTCAATGTCAGTGTTTTTGGTGTCATCTTTCTTACCAACATTCCACCATAGCGGCCTTAATCCATTCAATATCACAAACAACAAACCGAGCACATCTGCCAAAACAGCCATCCACAGCGCAGCCTTCCCGGCAAGCGCTGCAATCACGATAGCGAGCTTGAGAACCACGGAGAAGCTGATGTTTACCGCCACCACACGACGACAGAAACGGCCAAGTTCAACCAGCTCTGGTATTTTGGCCAAGTTGTTGCTCATCAGCGCTACATCAGCCGCCTCCACTGCTAAAGCGGTCCCTCCGGCACCCATTGCAATCCCGACATTCGCTGCGGCCAGCGCTGGGCCATCGTTGACGCCATCACCGACCATACCCACAATGCTTTTGTTGCTGTTGATGTCACGTGAGATGGCTCTACGTGAACAGAATCTGGGTAGCCAACTTCCTCCATGTTGACCATTGTAAAAAGTCTCGCCATCACCGACCTTTATTCCAACTTGCCTGTCTCTGACCCATGACAGCTTGTTGTGTGGTTTCATTTCAGCGATGCATTCGTCCAGGCCTAATTTACTCTTCACGGCCATGGCTGTTCGCGAGTTGTCACCGGTAATCATAGCAGACTGGATTCCAAGTTTTCGCAGCCAGCCAAGTGTGTCCAGGCTGTTCGGTCTGATGGTATCGGCAAGAGCTATCATCATAGACAGTTCACCGTCCACGCACACGAAGATTACCGTCTTACTTTCATTGGACCATGTGATGTACTTGCCTTCCATGTATTTGTTCAGCGTTTTCCCAGCGATGCGATGAAGGAATTCATAGTTGCCGATCTGAACCAGATGACCACTTACAATACCAGAAATGCCTTGTCCTTCGTGAAGATCAAAGCGTGATACTTCCGGTAAAGTGGCGTCTTGCGAATATACCATTTCGGTGACGCAACCAGAAAATTCATTTACTATGGCCGCGGCGAGTGGGTGGTTTGACTTGCTCTCTAGTGCGGCAGCTAAGCGCAGGGCATCTTGTTCGTGTACACCAAAAGAGCATTCTATGTCCACAACTTGAAACTTTCCTTCAGTAAGTGTTCCAGTTTTATCGAACGCAAGAACTTCCAACCGAGCAAGCGTTTCAAGATGAGCTCCCCCTTTAATCAGAGCTCCTTTCCGCGCAGCCGCAGTGATGCCACAAACCACGGCGATCGGGGTGGACATGACCAATGCGCAGGGGCAAGCTATGACCAGAAGAACAAGTGCTCGTCGTCCCCACTCTTTGATCTCTTGTGAATAGGTTCCCACACCAGCCGCGCCAAGAATGGCGGGAATGATCACAACAAGGGCTGCCGCAATGACAACAGCTGGTGTGTAGTACTTGGCAAACCGGTTTATAGCAATTTCAGTCCTCGCTGAACCGGTTTGAGCTTCTTGAACAAGTTGTGCGACTTTGGAGACCGTAGAGGAAGTCGAGTCGGATGTAGTCTCAACTTCCAGGTATCCATTTTGATTGACAGTTCCGCTAAAGACCTTTGAACCCACTGTTTTCTCAACAGGCACAGATTCTCCGGAAACTGAACTCTCGTCGACAGAAGCTCGACCCTTGACCACCACACCATCCAATGGAATCAACTCACCTGGTCTGATGGCAATAACTGTTCCTATGGTAACAGACTCCACTGGGACACATTCGCCGGTGCTCGCTAATATGGCTACTTGAGGTGCTTTGAGCATGAGCCCAGAGATAGTCCGCTGAACCTTGTGCATGCAGAACTCCTGCAAGACTTCTGCGAACGAGAACACGTAAACTACAGCTGCACCTTCTAGCCACTCCTGAATGGCCAGCGTTCCTGCTATGGCGATGAGCATTAGAATGTTAATGTCAACGGTGCAAGTCTTGAACGAAACGAATGCTTTCTTGAACACTGGAGCGATACCGAAGATGATTTCTGCGATGGCCACCCACTGGTACCAAGACTCCCCAACAAAGAACGCGACTACGGCTACCATCAAAAGAATGGTTTGCACCAAAAGATAGATTAAAAAAGACGTCAACGACCGTGGCAGGCCTTCAATCTTGCCATCGGGATGATGGGATCCGGTTTCCATGATGCTCGCTCCCAGGTGCACGCGGTTGAGTGTGTTGACCAGCTCGGTGGGAGACGTCATTTCCGGATCATGACGCACATACACCACGCGACCGACTACATTCACTGCGATGGATGTCACGCCCTCGAGCGGCTCCAGGGAATCTTGCACAAGTTTCCTCTCCATTGCACAGCATATATTCTGCACTCGCAGTTTTGTTGTTTTCTGGCGCACCAACGGTTCCTTTTCATCGAAATCACTTTCATTACAGGGTGGTGGTAATGAGGGAGGGGTAGACGGGTAAAATCCACTGCAGTCGGTCATGGATATTCGGCTAGCAGCTCTTATTCTAAAGTCTTCAGCCAAACGCTTATCATCATCATGTGTCACGCGCGCGCCATCGTTGCAGGATATACTTTCACAACACTTTTCTTCCAGTGACTCGCGCGTTTCGCCATTAGATGGTTTACTTTCGCAGCACTTGTCTTTCGGTGATGAGCACGTGACGCCATTAGAGGGTTTACTTTCGCAGCACTTGTCTTTCGGTGATGAGCACGTGACACCATTAGAGGGTTTACTTTCGCAGCACTTGTCTTTCGGCGATGAGCACGTGACGCCATAAGGGTCAATCGCCCCGTTACAAGGCTCTTTTATACCTGAAGCAGGACAACAGGTGGTCTGCTCTTTGTTACATAAATCTTTTCCACCATCACAACAACGCTTCAAAGCGCATGAATCTTGGGGATTTACTGTGACTCGGGATTTCGCCGGGAAAAGAGACTTAGCTGTGGTGTTCCTGGTTTGAAGTAAGTGATCGACATCTTCCGAATCTTGGTCGTCATGGCTACACTCGACGCACTCGCAGGAGTTCTCGGGTAATTCGTCGGGACAGCAATCACAGTTGTACTCTTGACACATGTTGGTATGCCTGTGGTCTGTTAGAAAAAAAATAATGAAACGTTAGAATCTGAATGAAAGATGGAAAAAGTACGGTTGAACTTACCACGAACACCAAAGTGACAGACACAGGTGTCCGTTTTATATGAATAACAACGACAAAACTTCAGAGCAGTTTTCAATTGAGTGTTGTAAAACCAAAACCAAAGTTAATCACTCTGGCCAATCACAGCAGACGCAGGCAATCCAATGAACCAATCAGAACTCGAAGCAATTACATGTAACTGGCGCCAAGCGCGGGAAAATTGCGTGAAGCAAGTCACGATTGGTTTTGGTTTTACTTGTGGTTAAGAAAATGGCGCGATATGTTTTAGCCAATCACGGAGCGAGCAATGCAAAACCAACCGCAGTTAGTCAAAGGACTATTCGCGGCGGGTGCAGAGAAAAACTAACAATAAGTCCAACAAACACAGTGTCGCGAAAATTTCATATAATAATTCAAATTCAATTCAATTACCTAGGAGCTCTACCACCCGCTAAAAAAAACTGACATTCGCCTGCACATATTTCGCCCATTTTATCCCCCTCCCGCCCCTATTCTCTGCCCCTGGGTGTCCGAGGATGGCATACATGTACTGAAATACTTTACAGTGAAAACGCGTTTTTAAAAGCCTCCGTTTTCAAATACAAACGAACGAAAACGTAAACGTAAACAAAAGCACTGTCTTGCCTTGAATGAAAGAGAGAGATCCAAATGGTTTCTCCGTTGAAAGTCTTCAATGGGGTTAAGTCTTCACAAGCCTAGTGGCTCACAACTGCCGGAGCTTAACCCGGTTTCTATAGCATGAAGCGACTGAGAGTGTTACTACTCCCTCCCCCCACCCCTCCCCCCGCTGGATGGGATGTTAATATATTGCCGATACATCGTCAATTTACCAAACATTTTGAAAGTTTACTAATAAAGTTCTAAGCGTTTAAAAACTGTGAACTGCAGAATTGTCGCCGCCATTTGCCAACGTAATTTTGATCAGGCGCAAAGAGTTTTGGTCAGTTTTCAACGGAAAAAAGCTCATCATTTTGAGAAAAATTAAAAGATAGACCGCGGTGGAGTCCATCGCAGGGTTAGCCCCGCATTATGTCGCCGGTACCCATTTATACACCAGGGTCCAGTTGTTCAAAGAGTGGATAACGCTATCCACCGTATAAATCACTATCCAGTGGATAAACATTAACAAAACCCATTGCGCTATCCAACGAATAGTGATTTATCCGGTGGATAGCGCTATCCACGTTTTGAACAACTGGGCCCTGGGTGGAGAGAGACAGCATGGAACAAAGTTTCGTGTCTAAGTAAACAACACGACGGCAGAGACCAGGCTTTGAACCACAGACCTTCAAAGTCCGACGCGCTAACCACTAGACCACCGCGCCTCCACAAACGTCTTCAATGACTGCAATGAAATAGTTCCCACGGTTCTTGAAACTGATAAACTAGTGGAGTTGTTATTGTTCCCGGATGGATTAAAGGCCTAATCTCTCAATTGTTATCGCGATGGTCCTCGAGCAATCTTTTTTTTTAACAAAGTCTGTTTGATGGCAAAATTTCTATGTTGGCGAGATTTCAATTCCTCGCATACATTCCAGTAATTGCTGCGGAGCGAGCGCAGCGAGCGAGCAGCAACATAATCAGGATTTAAGAGAAATATATGGGAAAAAAATATAAGCTAGGAAAAATCTCGATTTGATCGCTTTTTACCAGAATTCACTGCGCCACAAACACATTTTGGGCCAGAATGCACTGCGCCACGAACAATAGCCTCGCTTACTGCTTCAAGCTCAGTGTTGGCTGCGAGATTTGTAATATTTTGGTCCAACATGTCCCAGTCGAAATCTGAACTGAAGTGTCGAAGACTACGCGAGTTGAGCGAGGACTGTGAGGCATGGTGATAGGACCGTTGAATGGTAAAGATTTTCGAAGATTGTACGGAATAAAAGACAAATTTATTTCGAAATCACTCCGACAGCGGTCGATGAGACTGAACTGAGCTGAGCGCTTGGGGACGCGAAACCTGTGCTGAGCTTGGGAGACGCGAACACACAGTAATTAACCTAAATTTTCACACCTTCCTCGTGGTGAACGTGTCCTTTACTCAACAATATTCTACAGACATTGCAGGAACCTGATGCGTGAATTACAAAACAAAATTAGTCTTATCAGCTGGAATTTTCGTCGATTCATCCTGGTTACATTTGCTTTGCTTCCTCTCAAAAAACGAAAGAGAAAATTCTGTAATACCAGTGAGACGATAAAACACCCGGCATAGTAAATCGAACGTTCGGAAATCGAACTCAATCGAACTCAATCGAACTCAATCCGTGGATTGAGTTCGATTGAGTACGGCAATCGAACGAAATCGAACACCGGACTTTCAGTGAGTTCGATTTCCGAACAAATCGAATTCAATCGAACAAATCGAACTCAATCGAACTCAATCCATCTGATTGTGTTCGACTGAGTTCGGAAACCGAACTCAATCGAACACAATTAAATGGATTGCGTTCGATTGGCTCTGGTAAACCTATACAAAGCAAGCCCAAAGCAAGCCCATCAAAGCAGGTTTTTCTTGTGCTTTTTTACAATTTATTCAATAACAGAAACCCCATTTATAAACTGTCCACGGCAGAACAGGACAGAGCAAAGCTATCATTATTCCCGCAGGCGTATTCCGAAATTGTTGTACCCTTTCCTTTTTTAGCTAACCGCTAACACGCAACGGCACACAGTAGATGGATGAATGTGACCTAATTGTCCGCGCTCGTTTGCAATTCGGAATGCACGGCCTTTCTCGCCTATTTTCTTTAAAACCTTGAAAACTTCGTCATCCTTGACGTCAAAGCGGCATTCTTGGTAGCCTTTTACTACGCATTTGAAGCTTACAATCCACAGTGCATCTGAAGCCATTACTGCGGAATTTCTTCATTTACGAAAAACACGAGCGCTACACTCCGGGCTGAAGTAACTCGAGCTTCCAAGATCTGGTTATGGATTTTTTAAATAGGTACTAGTGAGCGGCACACAGCAACGAATCTTGTTAACTGCTTTTATTATCCGACCGGTTTCGTGTGATGACTACACACTTCGTCAGGGATTAAACAAGATAGTATGAGGAACTTATTTTATACCTTAACTTTACAGTAAAAATCACGTTCCGTATAGGGTGTGAACAACAAAAACACCCACAAGCAATACGTGCAGGATGTTACGAGAATCCTGCTGGTGTAATGCATAATTTTGGGGCTCACGGATTTAACGTTAAATCCGTGAGCCCCAAAAACATATTACTTACATAAATGTGCTAACGTGTTAGTAGATTTGTAACTAACAATTGAACTAAGGCTAGGTAGATACTTAACAATAACTTTTTTTATTCCGACGTGGCTGCAATTAAATGAGGTTTTAAATACTACACTTCTGCGTCTAGATAACCTGTTAGGCTTAGAGAACCATTTCTTTCTGTTGCTATAGTTAATTTCCCTGAAAACGGGTAACAGAAACTTAGCAGGATATCCCCTAAGACGTAAACGCTTCCAGAATAGCAAACGGGTCTCATTAAATGAGTGAAATGTAGAGCTATTTCTGGCATAACGCATAAGTTCGCCTTTAATAAAAGCCTTTTTGTTGCTAGCGGGGTGAAATGACTCATATGGTATATATAAATACTTATTAAGCGGTTTCTGAAAGGTAGAGTATTGTAGCGTTTTACAGGCGGAATCTTTAAATAGTAGTAAGTCTAGAAATGAAATCTGAGACTCGCTAATTTCGTAAGTTATCTTAATACGTTCGTCCTTAGTATTAATAGCATTGAGAAATTCTAGAAGATTTTCGTGAGGGCCATCCCAGATAACAAATATGTCATCTATGAAACGCTTGTAGAGAGGGAGATACCGAGAATACTTCTCAATAATGTCTCTCTCGTGATAATACATAAAAGCGTTTGCAGCTGTAACAGCGAAAGGGGTTCCCATAGCAATACCAAATGTTTGATGGTATATGTCATTGCTAAATTCCGATTTAAGGAAATTATTCTCAAAGACTAATCTGGTTAACTGAACCAAGAGAGGCGTCTGAGCCACCTTTCCCTCTCTAAGCAGGAGGTCAAGAGCAATAATAGCCTTCTTAATGTCGATGTTAGGATAAAGTGATGACACGTCCGCCGTGACAAGAAGGCAATTAGCGGGTAGCTCAACTTTCTCTAAACATTGGATCAGTTCACCAGAGTCACGTAAAACCGTTGGCATAATAATAGAAGGTTTAACTAACTCATCTACAAAAATACTAATAGGTCTGGTAATATAAGAGTGAGAGGCTGCAATAGGCCTCCCAGCTATAGGTGACTTATGAATCTTCGGAATAATATAAAATTTAGCAGGATCGAAACTCCTAGGAATATTGTCGATGCTGCTAAGAAACTTATGCGAGTTGGGGGGTAAAAAATGCGAGTAACTATTTACAAGTTTTTCGCGAGTCTCAATTACCTTAAGGCGCCTATAAGTCCAGTCATCTACTGTGACTTTAGAATACGTATTAGTGTCATTAAGGTGCTTGAGAGTCTCTTGTTGTACCCATTCTGTGGAGACGAGAGCCGGTCCGAGGTTTTTGTCTGTTGCTAAGACACGAACCGATGGGTCTTCCTTGATCTCTCGCAAGCCACTTCGCTCTTCGCGGGATAAGTTATTTTTCCATAGCGGTCTTTTGTCACTTAAGTTTGTCAGCATCTCTCGACGGATTTTGTACAGGTTTTCCTCGAGGTCAGGATCTTCCCGTGGTGGATTCCAGCCTGATTTTACATACAGTTTAGGGTTAAAATCAGGGTCATCGGGCTTATCAGCATACTTGTAATGTAACCGAACGCTACGACAGAAATCCTGTACTTGATTTTCAAAAACACGAGCAGTGGGTGGTCGAAGCGTGGGTCTAAATTTTAGACCCAAGCCAAGAGTTCGTGACTGCGTCGCGGTAAGGGTGACATGTGAAAAGTTGTGAAATTCCAAATTCCGTGGTAACAGATCCAAGATCGGTTTTCTAGCCATGTTGTCGAGCCATTTATCGTAAATGTCTCTAGAGTCTATTTTACGACACCGTTTCCGCGGCCTTTCACGTTTTTTGACTGCCGTCCAGAGGGAGACTGGCTTCCAGAGAAACTAACGTCGCGTGGTTTTCGCTGTCTCCGTTGTTTTGATCGGCTTCGTCTGTTTTGCGTGTTCTTTTGGGATGCGGAGTTTCTTTGGTTGCGACCATCCTGGCTAGGATTTCGGGGTTGCTTCCGATTTTTGGAGCTAGATCTGTCATTTTTACGGCTTTTCGAGTTGGATCTGTCACTATTACGGCTTCTAGAGTTCTTACGGGAAGCGTGGGTCGCTTTCGCTGGTGGAGATGGGACAGGCTTGCGTTTGGACATTTGTTGTCGCACAGCACGCTGAACCATGTCGTGGATGGATTGCTCGTTGACAATAAATTCCGTCTCCATTTTCTCAGCGCTTTTTGCGGCTTTTGAGGCTTTTTTAAAGTCCTCTGCTACCCGTTTAGAAGTCCTTGCTGCGGCGCACTCGAAGTAAAAGTCATCCGCGAAGCATTTCGCTGATTTGACAAATTGGTCCGCTTCAATGTCCAAAGAGGGATCGCTCGATTTAAATGAGCTTCTCCAATTCCTAATGGCAATCAGGACTTTCTCTTTTTCTTCTGTGCACCGGTGTAAAGCTTGTTGTTCTTCGGTTTGAAGTGCCTCGATGGTGGCATCAAGAAGCTTTAATTCGGCCTCTTTAATAACCACGTTAAATTTCTGTTGAAGATTTTCGGCATTTTTGCCTTTAGCAGAGATGCTGGGAATCTTCAATCCACTGGGCACCTTTCCGTCGCTTTTGTTTGACTCAAGTCTCCGTTTACGGTCTTGAAGACCATAGAGTTGATTCTCAGCATCGATCAAGTTGCGAACGAGGTTTTTCAGAACGCGTTGAAAGTGGTCATCGATCCATAGTTCAGGATCTGGCGCTGAATCTTCGGCGGCAGCTCGAAGATCCTCCACGGCTTCATCACGCGCGCTGTTCTGTCTTTCCGCAGATTCTTGTCGTTTTCTGAGCTTCAAGGCGTCTTTGCCTTTCTTGAGTCCAGAGCGATCTGAAGTGTTGCTGAACATGTGGCTTCTGCTAGTGTCGACTTAGACAATTTTTTAAATAGGTACTAGTGAGCGGCACACAGCAACGAATCTTGTTAACTGCTTTTATTATCCGACCGGTTTCGTGTGATGACTACACACTTCGTCAGGGATTAAACAAGATAGTATGAGGAACTTATTTTATACCTTAACTTTACAGTAAAAATCACGTTCCGTATAGGGTGTGAACAACAAAAACACCCACAAGCAATACGTGCAGGATGTTACGAGAATCCTGCTGGTGTAATGCATAATTTTGGGGCTCACGGATTTAACGTTAAATCTGGTTATGGATTTTCAACGCCTGTTTTACGCAAATCACGAGTTCGAAAATCGAACGTTCGATTGGGTTCGATTGATTTTTTTTCTTTTCGGTGAGTTCGATTTCGTTCGATTGCCGAACTCAATCGAACTCAATCCATGAATTGAGTTCGATTGAGTTCGATTGCGTTCGATTGAAATTTAGTTCGATTGGGTTCGATTTACTATGCCGGGTAAAACAGCATTGTTACACAAATTTACCGCAGCAATTACTATCTTTTGGATACACTAGTATTATCTTTAAACCAGCGATAAAACGCAAATGTAAATATCACATACACAGTGAGATAATCAATAATACGGTATGGTTGTTCATTCATCTTCTATATATAGCTGATTTTTGGAATACGTGGTTGATGAAAATTACAGCAATTTCATTGCAACTAAGCTCAAACAAAGGTTTTATGACCTCGATCAACCTGAAAATCACACCTGAAAAGAGAGAGAAAAGGGAAAAGAAACAAGCGGAGGAGAAAAAAAAAACAGCAATGTTTTCACAGATCTATTGTGAACTTTAGAGAAGCAGAGGGCACACTTTCAGACGCTTAGCTTCTTAAGAGCGATATGGTATTAAAAAAATCCAGCAAGGTATAATGTATAACGTTTTCCGGTGGGGCTGAACTCATTTCAAACCAAGGCGAAGCTCAACGTATTCAGTTTAAAATGAATTTTCCATACGTTCGCCAGAAGTTAACTAAAGTCTCTTTTTAAACTGTTTGCAAGAAATGACGATGTATCAAAACGATTTGAGGACTTTATTAATTTCTCATGTGGCACCTCCCTGTATGACGACGTATTTGAACTGTAAGGAGAAAACAGACATTGATCCCTTTTGGGAATTTTAAAAATGATTGACGATTCATCTGCGTGTGGATATTACGCGACACTGGAGGCGATTTTCACTTTCCAATTTGTTTCTTGCTGGGATAAAATAGAGACGATTCAACATTGTGATACTTTCATTTTTTATCTTAACTGCTATTGGCCCGGGTAGATTGTAACGCATAAACACAATTTAACCGCATCGTTGCAAATGGCCGTGAAATTTTCTGGCTTATCTTTGAGCTCCCTTACAAGCTATGTACAAACAAAGTAATTACAAATCCAAAGATCGTATCCACTAACTGAAGAAAGACACGAAAATCTTCTGCAGGAATGCAAACTTAATGCGATATTGGAAAGTTTATGGATACCGAAATTATATAACGCCCACTATAAGGTATACAATTGATGGAAACATTTTAATTTTATATTGACGGTAACATTTGACATTCCACTATCTCTTGCGAGAGAATTGCCAGGGTGTTAAAAACATACGCTACATTTAATGAAAGCTAGCGATGTTCTAATAAAACAATCAATAGCTTATTAAGTAAAATGTGTCTTAGAAAATTTGCATCGGCATTTATTACTCATGCGCATAGCGGCATGAGTCAAGGTTTCGGTAAGGTTTCCTTGTTTCTATTTTTAGCTTTCGTCCCGCATTTTGTAGTCACAAATTGCCTTGTTAATCTAATATTTTGTTTCAATGCGTTTCTATTACTGGTTCTATTGTAATTACAGTACCCGATTGGTGCTTTTTTAGTTAAATAAACACTTGTGTTATTGCCATCAAACAATAACGAAGACCAAAAACATTTTTAAAACCCCAAAGTGTAGTTTTTGTTTTTCTTCTATCTATAAACGAAGGAGACGAGAGTTAATTCCTCGATAAACTAACTACAAAAATGAAACTCGCTTTCCTCTCGTCTGCTAGCGATTAAATGCGTTCGCTAAGCCCGGTTTAAACGTCGCATTTTACATGCGCCGAATCTACCTTATTCGTACTAATTTTCGCGAGGCTTTAATTTCGCGATTTGTAAAAAATCGCGAAATTAAAGACTCGCTAAAATTACGATACGCGAAAATTACACACGCGAAATTTAATACACTTCTACAATTGCTTTAATCAATGATTAACTGCGTTTATAGCTACATGGTAATTGTCGTCAGTCTATTTATCTCAAGTTCTACTTCAGCACTTTCTTCATCCGAATCACTCATTTCTTCTTGTATATGTAGCTCTTTTAAAACATCTTTCGTGCAGTCATCAAAATGTCTATTTAGGTCAGGCTCTTTATAATTAGCCAACACAAGCTCTTAGCTCCGTCTGAGGACCCACTTAAAGATATAGACAGTGCACCACAGTAAGGGATGGACCATTAGAAAAGTGATTGGGGGGGGAGGAGGGGCAAAAGCAAAAAAAAAATTTTTCCAGTAAATTATTAAGAAAAAAAATATTTCCACGCATTATCGCAAAAAAAAAAATCTGCCCAAGGACAATGAGTCAAGTAAAACTATTAAAAATATATATTCCAGCCATGAGTGAAAAAAAAAAGGATTTCCACCTTAGGTGGACAAAAAAAAAATTCTGGCCTCTCCCAAAGTTCCCATAATCAATCGTCATTTAAGTGATCATTCAATAAAAAACGGTTTTCTAAGTCTGTCTTTTGTCAATTTTCGCGAAATTAAATGCCCTAAATTTATCATTTTTTGCAAAATCGCGAAAATTAATGCTCGCGAAATATTCGTGTTCCAAATTCGCGAAATTAAGTGCCCGCGAAAATTAGTACGAATAAGGTAATTGCCGAATCTAGTGTATGTAAAATGCGACGTTTAAATCAATTAAATTCGGCAGATTTGTATTAAATGCGAGTTCAGTCGAATATTCGACTGATCCAGTCGAATATGCGACAGAGGTTCGACAGTTGATTTAAACGCCGCATTTTACATGTGCCGAATCGAATTCATAAATTATGTTAATTATATTTTACCCATAATTCCATAGTTTTATGCTACATGACATGCGCACGGAAAATTGGCGGGAATCGCGAATTCTAAAAGAAGCAATATGGCAGCTGTCGAAGATACACGAGTGACTAAATACAGGAATTGCACCGACCAGCGGTTTGAGTGAAAACATAGGTTGGTGTGTGGGTGCTCATTCCCGCGGGCTCAAAAACTTGATTTCATTTAAGACTTTGACTGTGGTGCAATCCCTGTATTTAGCCGCTTGTGAAGATACTAGAATGTGTGGTTCGTGCTTCTCTTCAACAAAGTATACATGTTTGACATGCGGTCACTTTTTTTGTATGAGATGCTCTGTTTTTGAAGTAGACGAGGAAACACCGGGTTGGAAGGCAGGATGGAGTGTAGCTCGTTGCGAAGCTTGTTTTTGGGAGAAGATGGAGAACGAAGTCAATGAAAAAGAATTAATTTAATCAGGAAAGTGAAACGAATACCACTGTCTCCTCTCGCTCAAGTTCAAGTCTTCTTCTTGCTAGCAGGTGATGCACTGCCATCTGCATTATAAGTCGCCGTTTCCTGTTAGCGCGAATGGTGTTAGAGACATAAACGCCGCAAACGCAAAATGTGCTCCTTATCTTTGTCAGCCATATTGGCGGGAAACTTAGAGCGGAGTCTGGGAATAAAGATGTCACTCGCACTCGGCAATTAAATTCGGCACAATTAAATGCGACGTTTAAATCAAATGCAAGTCAAGTCGACTTAAATTAGTTTTAGATTCGGCGCATGTAAAATGCGACGTTTAAACTGGGCCTAACATTAACCTGTTTGGTCATAAAAGAAGCCGTAAAATATGCATCCAAGTAAAAGAAGAAAACGTTGTGATTGTATAAAGCATAACAGCAGGACATAACGGATTTCTGACAAGAAGGCATTTCTTTCCCAGCGTGAAGTTGTTTGAGCATGGGTTAGGCACAGTTAATGTCGTTGTTCCGCATTTATTTTATAGCGAGTAGACTAAGATTAATATAAGTAGACAATAACAACACAACCATATTGTTTGGCGTAATGGGGGACACATCCCCTGCAGTTGGCATGTCAAGCGACTTCGTTGCGTGACCATTAGCCTCACTTATCTCCCCAGCACTACACGCTGGATAGAGAAAGAGTATTGGCGGGTCAAGTAATGCAAGACCATTTTTTAGCCTCACTTGTCTTCCCCGCACTGCACGCTGACAGGACAGAACAAGAGTATTGGCAGGTCCATTAGATTGCGTGACCTAAAAGCCTCACCTACAACCTCGTTCCCAGGGTTTTTCCCGCCCGCCTCTCTCTCGAAGGAAAAAGCCTTGGGAACGAGGTTGCCTCACCTATCTACCCAGCACCATACGCTGCCCTCACACGAACAGCTAGTGCTGGGTCGGACCGGAGTATTGGCAGGTCGAAAATGAAAAAACTTTGTGAAAAAACACTGGCAAAATCTTGGGGGAAGTCGCTGCCGAGACTTAACCGCCACAGATGCATGCAGGGCATGTATCCCCCCCAAGATCGAGTAATAAGGTGGGGTGTAGGTGGGGAATAAGGTGGGGGTAGCGGGAAGGCAGGCCTTCCTAGGGGCTGCCGAAAGTAAAATGGACGATGGTGTGCGAATATATAGCTGATAACAGTCAGAAGACCATCTACCTAAGACTTTTATCAACCAGTCTGGCAAACCCGCAGCAGCCGCCGCGGAGGCTGCTCCGATACGGAAACTAACATGAGCTTTTAAGCACTTGTAAGGGAGTCCCGCGGAGCGAGCGGCATCCCTCAAAAGGCTTGTAACAGCGGATCTGGTCAGGAGCCGACCAGACTGGAAAGAGAACAGAGGCCCCGGTAACGGCCTAACAGCTGGAAAATATTCTTGCATAGCGGTAACGGCGCATAGCGAAGCCGAAGAACGGGCGATAACAAGAGTGTTACCCTGCCGAAAGCAATCTGTCTTGGAGGCCTTAATGGTAACAAGCATATGTTGCGGGCTGGCCAGACTGGGGTAAAAAGATATGGCATCTGTAGAGAGTTCGAATTGAGATCTAAAGCGGTTAACCCCTTGGTACGTAAATTCGCTGCAGCGAAGGAAACCAAAAAATGATAAAGTAAAAGCTGCCCAGACCATAGTAAAATCATGTCTGCCCAGCCAACCCTGGAGGATGGGACGTATGGCTAACAGAACATGGGGCGTAACCGGTTGTCGTAAAATTCGAGTTTGCCCTTGGTAGCGAAGAATACCCCTGAGAACCTTTTTTAAAAGTAGTTTACCCTGTAGCGGGTCTCCGTGCCCACAGCTTATGTGGAGATTACGCACGGCAGCAAGGTTGTATTTCAGTTGTATCTGGGCACATGTAATCACGCATTTTTATTTCTTTAATTTAATTATTTGTGCGCGTGCATTATTGGTGCATTTTTTGTGCGCGTGCATTATTTGTTTACTTAATTGACGTGTGCATTTAGTTCGTTAAATAACATCTTAATTTCACTTTGCATTATTTTGCTTACTTATTTATGTTGTTTGTAACTGTGCTCACACTGTGGGTGGCTCCTCCTAAATTGTTCTGCAATTGGTACAGGATTTAATGGAGCCGAAACCAATTGCGGAATTGCACGCATTTTGGGCATCCTACTGATGAACAGTTACGACACAGAGATATATATATTTTTTAGCAACAACTGTGATTTGCAGTCTGTCCATTTGAATTGAATACATTTGCAGCGCGCGCCATCAGCGAAAGCAGCCGGGAGGAAAATGAGAACAAATTTTGCAGCGTTAGATTTTACAAACTTTTTCTACTATTCCTTGACACAAAAACTATTGTTGAGGCATTTAAATTTTTGCAACCTTGTTCAACCAATTTTGGAGCACTTGTTGTTGTTCGCTGCCGCCGGAGAAGCTATCTTAGAACTTTCCGAAAGGCGAAAAATTTTCCGTCCGAACAAAAACACATGTGCAACAGAATGCTGGGAAACCTGGGGACCAATTTCGTCCCAAGAGCCGAGATCCTTTGTTTTTAATAGAAGAGGTGGCAAATGGTATAAAAATCCGAGACTCGCCGAGACGCCGACATCCTTGTTTTTTTTTCGAAACAGAGACCGTAGCTGGGTTGTAAAATCCGAGCCCAAGACCCGATGCCGGAAAAACGAGCCTATTAAGTGCCGAAATTATCCGAGCCCAAGTTTTCCATGCTATTAATTGCTCTTGTTCACCTATCAGACAACAGCTGTTAACAATGATCATAACTAATAATTTTCTAACAGGTTCGCTATTGTTTCGAACAAATTGCAAGCAAGCGGATATTTTTGTTATTAGCAAGATTAACTTTTACGACACGCTCTCTTTAAGCCGAATTGTCTTCTCGACATTTCTTTGTATGTAGCACTTACATTCATATTACACTTCTCCTCTAGACGTTTCACCGTACTTTCATTCGCTCTGTGTTTAACGGAAGCCAGCGATATACAACATGGTTAGTATGGCACAGAGAAGTCAGGTTCTATCTAGTCGATGAGAGTATCCAATTAAAAATAATTCTGAGTCGTCATTCATCTTCAGCATAAGCTCAGTACTATTTATAGTCGATAAACAAAGCCGAATTCTAGAAGGAATTTCTTCTTTGTGTTTATGGTCTAGCGAATAGCCATAGAACTTAGCCATTTGGAACATTATCACCTCTTGATCACAACAAGTAATCAAAACTTAAGGACCTTAAGCGGCTACTTTGTTAATTATAGATCATAACTGACCATTTGTTAGTTTTGATTTGTGCTCTGTTAGCCTTGGCGTAAGTCTTGAACACAAGACTTTTTTCCGCTTTTGAGATTTGAAGATGATCACTTGAGTATAAAAGTAGTCGAGCTCAGCATAGTTTTAGAACAAACGAGCTCAGTTATTATTCACAATGGTATTTCTTTATTGTCTAGCGGACAGCCATGTAGGTGATAATAGACTATAGTACCCGCGAACCTTAGCCGTTTGGAACATCATGATCACGTTCAATCACGCCTAGTAAATAACTTTCATTGACTGTTACTTTGTTATTAATAGATCGTTTTCATCTTCGTATTAAAGCCGAGTTTGCTTTTCTGGCTACGAGAGTAACCGGCCACTAAGAAGATGTGGCAGAGAATAGCAAATGAAAGAAATTAAGAAATTCTTGAAATTTATACTGTTTCTGTTCGGTTCAAAGATTCAAAAGACCTCTGATTTAATTGCATCCTCGCATTAGAAAAGTCTACAAACTGAGTGAAAAAGATTTGCTTTCGTTTCGCACATGGAGACGCTCAGCTCCACGGTCAGAGATTTTAATATGCTACATCTCCTCCAAAGCAATGTTGCTGATATGAAGAACCTGTTGATAGATGGGCTGCGTTGAATAAGCTGTTACCGTTTAGAAAAGGCAACTTTCGAACTTCCTGGAACTTGACAAGCCGTTGGAGTAATATGTAATCGGAGGAGTGGAGTTAATGTCCAACCGTACAAGAATTGGCGACAGTCCTACTGATTACGACCACAAAAGCTCAATCGGCTTAAGTCAATAGCGTAGCAACTTACAGTAATAATCACAATTGAAATAGTGAAACATGTATGGACAGAGTAGGATCATTCGGTCGCTCTTCGTGAACATAACATAATGATGCAATGAATTTACCTTAACTAGTTAGTAGGCGCTTCCAACTGGAGAAGTGTACTCAACGAGATGCTCAAACAATCTAGTTTACCAGGGGCGGATCCAGGAATTTTAGAAATAGGGGGCCAGATAGACAATGGGCGCGTTAGGCTCCGTTTAGTGCGCTTGCGCGCACCTTTCTGGAGGGGTTCGGTGGTATGACCCCCCGGAAAATTTTGGTAGTATATTAAAGTACTCTGAGAATGCTATCTGGTGCATTCTGGGCGCTCAAATTTGGCAAACGCCAAGATCACATACTGAACGAGAAATGTTGAAATATTTAATAAAATGCAGTTGTGGTTGTGGTCAAACATGACTTGAATAAACTCCAACTCAGTTCTACAAACAAAATCCAAGTGTAACCGGAATGCTATGTGAGCTAATTGAACTAGAGTCATCGCATGCATCTACATTGGATTGGCGAGTGCGAATGCGTCAAAATCCAAAGTTATGGGATTGTCCTTGTATAGATGACTTTAAGTAAGAGTCAAAAACGGGGGAGGGGGCTCCTCGGCCCCTTCCCCTAAATCCACCCCTGTTTACCTCAGACTCAAGTCATTCTTTTGTCTAAGGCAAGTAGCATAACGAAGCACTTTGAACTTTCCAAACCACGTCTTTTAATGACAAGTGTTAAAGATGATAAATTAGCTTTTAATTGCAGTATATTATAAAATGAATAGGCAGACAAACAGACAGACGGTTATATTTTCAGAGGATAACTATTTATAGAATGAATGTTTGTTGTAGAGACGAGGGAAGGATTTTAGAAACAACAGTCCTTCAGTCACCAAGTCCTCATACGCTGGGAAGACTTAAGGCATGGTTTAGGAAATTCGAGTCTACGTTGATTTGCTGTCCTTTGGTGTCAAAAGACATAGATAAGACCGAAAAAATATTATATCAAAGGGTTTAAAGAATATTACAGTCTTCCAAGGCTGTTGTCAGTTGTCAGTTGTCAGTTAACCCTGATACAAATGTCAGTTGTCAGTAAACCCCATCCTGATCCACTTATATTAATAATATTTACTTATGTATAATATATTTTTGTGTGTGTTGTGGTGACCAAATACAATTTCTTTTAAATAAGTACGAGTTTATATGATTATTTGATAAGCCAAAATTCCGAGATTTCGACATGCTTGACAAAAGTATTCGGAATTCCGAGAACTTGTGGCAAAAAACACCAAGACTCCGAGACAGAAGAAACACTCGCCAAACGAGACTTCGAGGCTTATATAAACCCACTTGGGCCACAGGTCAGAGTAAAGGAATTTTCGTAACTCATAATACTGTAAGAAGTAATAAGCCATTTAGAAGAGATGTACCCGGCCTCGAATCTAGCTAGAGAATACGTACACTGGACTGATCTGACCAAGCAACCATCCTCTACGTCTAGAACACAACTACTTCCAAGTTTTTCAAACGCTTATCTATGTATTGAAACCAGCGCCAAAAGGAATGTAAACACGAAATCTTCACAAGTAAACATGACTGATTTGGGCAGTGAAACAAACGGAATTCGTGACGCTTTTGAAGAGGCGGTCTTGTCAGTCAGTCGAGGTTGATTAAAAAAGGTGTCTTCGGATTATTTTAGACAAACAAAATGTACAGAACGACTAGAACAAACTGCACCATAATACAGAAAACATTGTCCATTTGGTCGGGGGGGGGGGGGGGTCGGGGGCGGTGGGGTGGAGTTTGTACTCAGCTACATAGTGACAGGGAGGTGTGAATAAAGCCAAATTGTTAGACTAAAAAAAGTCATTTTAGACTAAAACCAGACCCAAAAAAGTCCAGACAGTAAGTCCTCAAAAGTCCTTTTTCTCTCTGCATAAAAGGTTACTCTTTCTGCCAACCCCCAAAAAGTCCTCACCAAAATCTTTCACCCCAAATCCCTTCGCACCTCCCTATCACTACTATGCTTTAGTGTCCCCCCTCCCCTGTGCGATTTGGTGTGTTAAGGTCAAATATATCAGATGTAAAGAGATCAGAACTGCCAGCTGAAAACTGGCCAAACTTTTAACTACTAGCTGAGAAATGGCTAAAAATTTTACTGATAGTAGACTCCATCCAGACCCTCTTAATTAAAAGTGATACCTCAAGACAAATCCATATACATGTAATAATTCATTATCAGACTACAGCCAAAACAACACATCTCTATTGTTCATCTTTCATGGCAAAATAGCTATCCCTCCCATTTTAAACTGAAACAGATTGAGATTAATTTATAAATTCCAACTAGAAATTGAGGTGTCATGGTAACGGTTTTTTCTTTGCTACACTCAGGTAGCCTGTGGGGAATAGGACGAAAAGGAAGGGTGTGAAAGGTTACCACTCGCCTTGCTTTGTTCCCGGCTTTTCTTTTTAGCCCCATCCCCAACCAGAAAGCCTGTTCACAAGCTACACTCAGAGAGCCGATTTTGTTTTGTGAGCCAATTTCTACAAGGCCTTCTCAAAAGATTATTTGTAACTGGTAACAATCTGAGAACGTATTCTTTTGAAACTGTACAGAAAAACCAAGCAATATATAATAAATAATTAAGTTTTGACTCTTTTTGTTTTGCATGTAGCCTCCAATTTATTCAAAAAACGAACGCTATAGATTTGTAAGAAACACTCACACTGCTTATGTAAAATTAGCTTCAAACTAACATTTCCCATTTTAACAGGAATTTGTTTTGCAACAGTGCATCAAAAATCTTAATAGTTCTATTTACAATGTACAGTTAAAATATAGGGTCTGTTGATAAGCAGTGAAAAATGACCTAAATACTACAAGCTTCCTCTCCACCCCAGTGGGGTAAACACTGCATGCTAACAAATGAAGGGCTGGGGGAGGGGCTGGGGCATAACTAGCCTATGCCTATGGCTGTTATTGACAGCCCTGACACTCTCAATTTGTTGTTACATGCTCATTGTGGATTGCTCTATTTCCACTCTGGAACAGCTATCCATGTTTCATACTACAGCTGCACATCTATTCTTTTTTCACGTGGTGAACCATTTCCACAAAAAATGCAAATATTATACACATGTTTGTCTACCATCTTATCAGTCTTTTCCCTAGTTTTCAGAGCAACAGCTAAGTCAGTTTTCCAGGCCAGCAAAGCAGCTATGCTGAACCTTAAGCATTTTCAATGCTGCATTACTGTTAACATCAAACCCATGCCACTGCCACAAGGTTCACACATGCCTCGAAAACAATTCAAAATGCTTGGCTTTTGAGATTCCTGTGTACTAACATACATAGAAAAATCAAGGAAGATAAAGCTATTAACACCTTACAAATGCACTAACATACAGACTGACACCTTATGTACACACAGCGACCGCGCAGCAATAACATTGTTATTGATTATCATTAGATTATTAAGATGTCCCCATTTAGTGGTTCTATGTTAAGCAACAAATGTTGAACAATGTTGAAACTTGTTAAACTTGAAACTTGTTAAACTTGTTAAACTTGTTAAAACTTGTTAAACTTGTTGCAACTTTTTTAACAGAATAGAGTGTCTCTATTTTTATTCAACAACGTTCAACATGTTGAATTACCTATTTTGAACAGTAGTCGCAACATCGGCACCCTGCAAGCAGAACCTCTTGTCATTTCTTTGAAGTCACCGCAGTCCAAATTTCTGGACTAGTCACTGTCTCTACATTGTTATGACTAGCAGAACACTTCTTACTTATATACAAGTTATATTATTGTTATTGTGCAATCGGTAGTTATTATTTTGGAGTTGTTCGGAGATAACTCGGACCACGTTGGAACAGGGTTCCTACTCTTTTCTGATTTTAAAATTCCATGACTTTCCATGACCTTTTCCATGACGTTTTCAAATTTTTCATGACCAAGAGTTCAACAGTTGTTTTCAAAATTAAATCAAAATGATCATTTTTTTTTAATTTTTCATCTTGCCTTATTATTCCCACAACGTAGGTCAACGTATGCCACCTTAGAAATTTTGTACCATGAACATAATTTTCCATGACTTTCCATGACCCACACTTAAATTCTATGACTTTCCAGGCCTGGAAATTAAATTATACAATTCCATGACTTTCCAGGTTTTTCCATGACAGTACGAACCCTGTGGAATCTTATAATGTTTTGTAAGCTTGCTCTCGCCGTTGTTCTATTCAATAACGTAGTCGAGCTTTATATCGCTAAGCGTCGTTACAGTTCATACTCCGGTTTTCTATCATCAAACTGGTTTTTACAGTACATGTAATAATTGCGTGTACCGCTTCGTTGATAAACTAAAGGTCAAGACTGAGCCCACTGTCTGATGGAACACTGAAAAAAGCAAGCGCAAGTACGAAAATCAAAATGCTTTGATCATTGTACTTGCGCTTGCATTTCTCGGTGTTTTCGTGGACTCTGTGTTTGCATTTGTGCTTGCATTTATGCTTCAGTACACTTGTGCTTGTGTAGCGAAATTGTATCCAAGGAACACCTTGTGCATGCTTAATAAACACTCGACACGATTGCAGCAGGTTATTTTACTGATCACATAAAACAAATACGTATGTCTTGAACAATGACTCAGATGTTGCCATATATACCACAAATACAAATTGATAATGAGCTCTTAATTACCGGTATAAATTATGTAAATCAAGCACTTATCTACAAATAATTTGTAAGACTTTTGCAGCTAACAAAAATTCAGACACGCCGATTACGACAGAAATAACTAAGCATGCAAAAATTGATTCAGGAGTACAATTAAGCTTACGCAACCGGAAAAAGAAATTAGTCAATTTCTTGAATAACGTCAGTTAAATAATAGCGGATCGCGCTGTCACAATGCTCTATTAAAAAAACAACAACAACAATTCAAACCCATAATAGTGAACAAAAATAATTTCCTTTAATATGCACAGAGAAGTGGCAAGAGTAACCATAATTTTGCTGAAAATGACCGCCACATGAACGTTCTTCGATCGACCTGTCACGTTTATAGACACGTTACGTTCTTATGAGAATGAACCCGCGGTTCTCATTTATTGATCAGTCAAAACAGTATTCTTCGGAACATACGTGGTGTAAGGGTACTGTGGTGTAAGAAAAGTACCATATTTGGCCACTAAAAGGAAGTACGTCAGACAAAGGCTGCGTGTTAGAAGCGGAAGTCGAATTGGCGTGATCACGTGATCATGGCGGGGATTTTCAGCTGGAAGTGTTTGGCGTTCGCGACTTATATTTGACAGTATTTCTACCAAATATCGGCCTTATTTGTCACGAATTTTCTTTTCTCTCATCGTTTAAAGAGTTCTTTGGTGATCTAACACTATTTTATGAGTGGAATGTCGCTGGAAGACCCGTTTTTCGTGGTGAAAGAGTAAGTAAACTCGCCATCTTTGTGATGTTTGGTTTTCCGGATGCGTGTTAATTCTAGAAATTAATGAAATTTAGGAAGTAAAGTGTTCATTGCGTATTGAAGTATTAACGTTTATGTTATTGAGACTAAGCAATCCTTGCAGATACATCTTGGTTTCTTAAGTCTTCGATCTTCTCGCTCACACAGTGATTTTGATTCGGGTAGCTTACGTTCAGAAGTTGAGTTTTGGCAATCGAATCCTGATAGATCAGATCGGCTACAGTGTTCTAATTGTCGATGGGCAGTTGAAATGGGTAACCCATTTCATAGTTAGCTCATTCTTTGGGATTTCGCGAATTTTCATTTTAACACAAGATGATATTTTCTAAAAGATATAAGTTCTTAATTTTACTGTTATTACGTTATGTTGTTGGTATATGTTTCTAGGATAATTTTTTTGATATCCGCACTGCTACTGTTGCTATTATTAAATTAAATACACAATATCCAAAAATAGCACTTGAAGTGAAGATGCAATGTCACCTATTTTTAGTGTCAAACCAAAAAACATAAATATTATTTGTTTCAATGGAAACCTAAACACCTAAACATAAACTTAATGGTCCAGTTTTGTTAAAGGGTACTGTT